>JAREIS010000098.1:1697500-2138263 GCA_030060385.1 Muscicapa striata striata | reverse complement strand
TATGCATACATATATGCTCAGGCAAATATAAAAAAGATGATGCTGTTTATGGCAAACTGCTTGTAGATAGCTTTTACATTCTTTCTGAGGACATGGCTCAGTTGCTTCTTTGTGTTCCCTTACCTTTGAGCCCCTCAAAACCTCATTTACTTACTCGGAACCTTTTGCTGAGCTTCCAAAGAAGCTGCTTACCAAAATCACTGTCAGTGTGTGCAATCTGCTGGGACAGAAACTAGGTCCTCTTGAGGCACTTACTCTTTATTGCAAGGTAGAATAAATAAATACCTTGTTATCAACGTTTTTTAGGAAGACTGTTAAAAGTGTAAAAGCACTACTGCTGGTGTAGCTCATTACTTTAAAATCAGGACTATCATTTTTTTTCTTACAACCTTTTGCTCCATTTGCAGTACTATTCCATGATCTGAAGCTGGTGTGATGTCTTACATTTTCTTGTATTTGTACTCTTACATAATGTTCACAGAAGGGTCAAGAAGTTAGTGGTGACTTTGTCATACTCTTTAGCTACTGAATGGTTGACTTCATTATAGCATATTTGTATTAGAAAAGAATTAAAAGATGTAAACTTTATAAAGAAATATTGGAAAGCAGATTCTGTTGTACGGAAGTCATTTAGTTGTGGTTCAACTTGGGATCTTGTTAGATCATTGAAACTTGAGCTAATATTGAGAATGAAAATGAGCACAATGTTACATAAACCTTTTAGTGGCTTTGGTTAATTTGAGAAAAGCATTGGCATTGCAGTTTGCTGGCTCTGGAAAGGAAATGATTTTGTAGCCAGACCATTAAATACAGTTTTGGCTTATAGTAATTATGAAAAAGCTGTATGGCTAAATCTTCTGTCTCATGTTGGAGACACATGAGTTCTATTCACACTTTTTCTGTAAGTGACATTGCAAGAGGGGATTCCTTGGCCTTCAGTGCATGTAGCAAGAAGTCTTTGCAGTTTGAGGGACATAAAATTGCTTCTCTGGAAGAAATGAGATTATGATGGCTGGCTCTATGGACTCTTAGCCAAACATGCCTTGCAGAGAAGAGACGTGCTGAGTCTCTGATATTTCTGTTTTACTTGCCAGTTATCAGGCGTTGTTCCCTACTGTGGTTATACTGTAACTCTCAAATTAATAGATGGAAAATATGAAGACTATTAGAATATATGAAATTGAAAATGCTTTGTCTTCAGTATCATTTCCAGGAAATTGAAAGACTTTCTTAAACCTGAAATTTCTACTGATGATAGTGGCTAATGTTGCAATGTGTTTAAGTAGAAGGAAATAAGTTTAAAAATACTACATATTTTAGAGAGGGCATCTTACCATTTTCTGCTAAGAATACCTTTTAATAAGATCTGTCATGAAAACTCAAATCTGCCTGAATGTGTGATCCATTCTAACAGGTACAGAAACACTTCTGTGTAGAACAAGAAACTAGGTTGTGAAAGCTGCAGATACCTCTAACTGATCGTCAAAGAACCTGTCTTCCCTTTGTCTTGATTGGAATTTGCCTGGCAAAGTGAGGAAACACCAATTTAGATCTTTATGCCTTTTTTTGCCTTTCTGTTACTTTTAAAAGGCAGGTTCATGCCCATTGGTGGAAGGTGGAGGTTGTGTCAAATCTACTATTTGAAGTGTCTCCATTTATTAGGCTTATCTGGTTCAACTTGTATGACTTTCCCCAGAGTTTGTTTGTTGTGTTGTAGATGTTCTGATGCTTTGGAAAGAGAGATAATGTTGGCTGAAAAACAAACCTGGTTTTGAGCTACTTTTATTGGTGGCATTGGGAATTCAGTGTATGACTTTCTTAGTATTTGCATGTAGAAACTTAGAAAAAGGAATATCAGACCCTGAGGAGGCTCTTCTGTCCCAGTCTTGGGACAGAGAAGTCAAAGGAATGACTGAAGACTACTCTTGCAGGGCTTTTAGTAATACCAAGGTCTCAAAAGTGACCATTTTACTGTGTTTTTGCTTGGAGTCTGGCTGGGGATAAAATTGTATTATTCAGTGGGAGGCAGACAGCTACACACTGTTTACATAATTGATTTGGCCTTGAGTCTGTTGTGAGAAGAGTTAAGGAATAATTTCACTAACAGAGAGACTTTGGAGAAGACTATGAGCATTTTCCTTGGGCATATTTTGCAAGGGTCCTTTCACCATTAAGAACTCTGAGTCTTTTTCCTTGTCATTTCTATTACTGCTAGTCAGCTGAAATTATTCTTACTGATGATTTGAGACTGGAGGTGTGGTAATGTGTGCTCTCATTTGTCTGAATAAAATCTGAATTTATTTCTCGGAGGAATTAAATGGCTCTGTGCCCTCACTGAGACACAATGACCTGTACATTTGTGATAACAGCCAAAGTTGATGCTAATTCATGTCCTGAAGAAGTGGGATTTGTGGAAGGGTATCTTGTAGGTTCATGTTCCTTACTTTCGTGTGTAGAATCCAGTTGTTGGTTTTAATCCAAACTTTGAGTAGAGGCTTTCAAAGGTATTTGTACTCCTCCAAGCTTTATGCAGATGGATTATGCCAGATGAAAAGACAATTCTTTGTACTCTACTAGGAGAAAAGCATGGATTTCTGTGCTTAGATACTGACCAATGTGGAAGAAGTACTGCAACTATTTTAACTGTAGCTTGGCAGTCATTTGCATCCTGTTTGATAACAGGAAATGTAGTTTTAAGACCCTAAATTCCAGAAATTAGGTTTAGTCATTTCACCTTATCAGAAAAATTGCTTATTTCTGTTCTGTTGAATGGTGTTACTCTTTGGTGTTGGTTTTCTTGACTGATTTTAATTTGCTCTGTGTTTAGGTATCATCACTCAGGATTTTAAAGAATGCTGGAGTAATGAGATGAGTTAGTATATTATACTTTTCATTTCTGTACAAGCATAGAGTTTTGACTTGTATGATTAATCAAATCTGATTTTCCTTGAGTAGAAGTAGGGGTGTAATGGAAGAGGTTTGGGAGGATTTTCTTTTTTTTAATACTGGATTTTAAATTTTTTTAAAATTGATGAATAATATAGAAACTCTTATTAAAACTCGATGTTGATGGATATTATGTCCTGCCTATAACCATTAAAAAAGATACCCAGCGCCATTGAGTTCCTAGTGTTCATACGCATATTACAAAAATGATGAATCAATGCAGAAAATGTTGCATCAGATGAAGTGATGTGTAGATCTCTCTGCTCAGGTTAGGTGTACTGATTCTATGATTAATGAGTTTTGCTGTGAATTGATGGATTTCTTTCAGGCAAGCATATATTCCAGTGCACTGCTTGCCTGTCGTTTTGTCAGATATATATTTAAACTTCATTGATAAATAATACATTTTGAATGACCAAAGGACAAGATTTATACTTACTGCACTTACTCCATTTTGAGGCAGCTTAAGAAGCAAATGGAAATGTAAAGATTAGTATTTTCTAAATAAGCAAGTTGATATTTTTTTAAGACAGAGAGAGAGGTTATTCAAAGCAAAATTGGATACAGTAGGTTTTATTCTAGTTCTGTCTGCAGCAGAAATGTTACATAACTTGTTTGTATCTAGTTTTCCAAAGTGATGAGTTTATACACCATTCTCCAATGGTCACCTTTTAATTCAACCTATTTCTGCATGTATAGGTGGTTACACTGAACATCCAGATAAAAGCTACAAGTGAGGAGATTGAAGAACTTTGCTGGAATCGCAGTGGAACATGTGATGAAAAACAGAAGCTGCAGCTATAACACAAAGTTTGCCATAGTGACCTCTCCCAAATCTGAAGAAGACTCTGAAGTAAGCGATAAAGCTGTGCTGAGTGTACTCTAACTAAATTTGATATACATAGTGGCGTTAAACTAAGCACATATTGAGACCTGTAGGGAAAGCAGCTTTCACTGTTTTCCAGTTTTAGTCTTGGTGTTTGTGCCAATAGCAAGGAATGTAATGTGGTTACAATAAAAACGCAACCCATGAAGTCTACATTTCTTGCTCATTGTTCTGAAAAGTTGTTCTATGTAAACCTTCTGCTGTTTAGACATTTGCTAGTTTCTCATTCTTCTTCTGCCCATAAGCAGCTGCCATTTGCATGCTGCTTGTTCAAGTGGATGGTGGGAAGGAAGATGAAGTGTTACTGCTAAGTAAGAATTTGAGATGTTGTTTATATAGAACACTTGAAATTGTTTAAAATCTAATCCTTGCTACCTTTCTTCATATATACCTAGAAGTATATTACTTCTGTCATCATCAACTCAGGAAGAACTATTCCAAACTTTGTCCTGAACCCTTCACCCGTGGCATTTTGTTATTGTGCTACTCTCAAGTTTTTAGGCCTTTGGCACAAGTTTGCAAATGCTAGTTTTCTCTCCCTTTTATTTATTGTTTGCTGTTGTTTTCTGGTGTTTGTTTTTGATGAACAGTCTCAACTGTTCAAAATATTTGAAGAGTTTAGGTCACTGTTGAGAAAGGATGAGGAAGAAGATAGTTTGCTAATTTCTATGAACTCTAAAATTTAACTAGCTATCATTTTCCAAATTTAAATATTTACAGCATTGTAAAAGGCTTTGGCTAGAAGTATTAGAAACAACAGGTGCTGCTTTGGGCAATGACAAGAATGAGAGGGAGTGTTTGAAAGTTTGTGAGACTTGGAAAAACTTGTATAAAAATGGCAGTCAGTTTTGTTAACTCTGTGTGTGTGTGTGTGTATGTTATTATTGTGTGAAATAACGTGTACATGGAAAAATTGAAAAGTTTTTAACTTTAAATTTTTAAGTGTTAAATATTTGGATATCAGTTTAAAAAAAAACACGTTCTGTATCTCTCAGGTTCATCATTGAAGAATATTGGAAGGCCAAGCGTGAAGTGTTTCAAGACTCACCTAAAAGATCAAGATCAAGTAATTGAAATTTGTGTTGTGTGCAAATAGCTCATCATTATAAGTAACTATTAGTGTATTTTTTATGTAATCTTACGTTATCATAATCTCTTTATTTTATCTCTCCAGATGTTGTCTTCATCAGCGTTAGAACTTTAATGGATCCCAAATTAAATATCTTAACACTGTAGTAGCTTTGAATTTTTGTTCACCTTCCTCATTGTCATATTGCAAAGTATGGTGAAATTTGTACCTGTACCAGGTGTTTCCTAGTACATATATTGTGTACATTTATAGTTACCCAGATGAAAATATGTCAGTTCACTTGTTCCCCCATCTCAAATCCTCGTATCTTAAACTTGGAAGAATGTTGTAGGATTTCTTTTTGCTGGCTTTATGTATAAGCCATTTCAGTCTGCTTTGTGGATTTTTAGTTTGATCATAGACTATGTCCTAGATTTGTTTTGAATAGAGCATTAATTTGAAAAATTACCCATATTTTCAAATTTGCTATATTTTTAATATTTGCAGATACTTCTTCCACTGAATAGGATGCTTGTAGCTGTAGGGCTGAGTATATTTGCATGATAATTTCATTATCTGTTGAAGTGCTAAAAGGTTCAAATTTCAATACACAAAACTCAATGATGCATTAATTTGATCCATCTCATTAGCATCCAGGCACATTTAGAGAAAAATGCCAAAATTGTTTGCAGTTGGTTCAGTCATCAAAGTGATAGGCCCTCAGGGGTTTAACTCTGTAATTAACAGATAATATATATTTCATGAATAATATATATAATAAAATAAATATACTGTATAATAATGTGCAGTGTACATAATGTATCTCATAATACATGATTAACGTGTAAAAAAGGCAATATTTAAAATCATATTGCCATGAAGTAAAATTAGACTGCAAAAATGTTTCAAATTTGATCACTCTCTCTAGAGAAAAACTTATAAAGAACCACAGCTTTACATAGTAGGGGGTACTTATTGCTACAGCTCAAGAAAAGTAGGAAAAAAAGATCAAGGGCACCTCATTTGTCTTGCTTCTGCAAATGAATATGCAAACAGCAGGCAGGGAAACCAAAGCAACTCGTACAAGCCTACATCCTTTTCTACTAACAGGTAGGGCTCCTTCTAGATATTCTGGTATTTATTTTCACTATTTCAGGTACTTTTTAGAATGGACCAAGCTTGTGAAACAAATGTGGTGAGACAATTTTGATGATTTCTTGGTAAATTCCATGTGATAGATTTATGTACTGATTTTGGCATTAGAGATTAGAAATTTGGCATTAGATCCCATTACTGGGATCTATCTCTCAAAGATACCCTTATGTCTCATACAGCAAGTGCATCTATAAAGGACCACAGAAACACTCATGTGAACTGGAAACACCACCTATCAAATACAACCATTACCAAAGAAGACTGAAGGACAACAGCTGAGCGTAGAGTTTTCATATATTTGCATTTATATTTTCATGTCTCTTTATTCAATGAAACTAAGTTTATAGAGAAAGGATCAATGAAAAACTACACCTTGTTTAAAAGTGCTTCGTAGACTGTATCATTTGCCTCCTATCACTGACAGTCTGACATATAAGAAAGCCCAACTCCATCTCCATTTGAGTAAATTTTATACTATTAATTACCTACTGATGTCAAATGAAGACAAATTAACACCCCCTCACCCCAAACTCAGATGTTTTGCCTAGGTACCTGAAGAACAATATGTATAAAGGCTGGCATTGGCTTACAGACACAAGAACACTGACTAAAACATTTTCTTATAAATGACTGCATTGAAATGTAAGCATCCTAAATGGGTTTTATAGAATTTTATGACAAAGCATAATTCAGACTTTATTAAAACCAGGAAAGAAAAATGCCCCCAAAATAGTCACTATCATCCCAAAAGAACAAACAGCTATTAATTATGAGTTTAGCATTTTCTTGCTTAAAGTGATTCTTAATTTCGTATATACTATGCCTGTTTTCTACATGAAGTGAAACTGATCTTTGCTATTTTGAATCTAGTGCTAACCTTTGTGAAATTGTATTAGACATTTCAGTGCCTGTGTCTCTAAGATACATAGTGCCCTGTGTGAGAAAAATAGCTTGGAATAATTTTACTTAGCTATTAAACAATTATATCCATGTTCTCTTACAGCTAGAAGGTGGTTTATCATTTCTATTGCTAAACTTAAAATAGCTGCTATTTATTTTCACTGTCTGGAAACCTCAACATGACTGGTACAACAAAGATTCTAATTAGAGTAATCTTTCCTGTAACCTGACTGTCTATTGTTTTCCAACTCAAACAAGATTTGAATTTGAAGAACATACACTATCCTGAGTCTGTGTAACTTGTAACAATTTTCTACCTTAATAGTCACACTGCAGCATTTGAAAATTGGCAATTACTCATTTTGCCATGAGCTGGCAACTGAAGGAGAGAAATTCTCATCTCTGAAGAATGGTACAGTAAATCATGGATTAGTAAAATGAGGCACTCTCAGTGAAACACTGTCCTCTTGCTTACACCTAGCAAAGCTAAGGATCAATATGACATTCCTTCTTATCACAATACACATTTTTATGTTAACTTTAATCAATTTCATCTCCAGAAATAAAGTGTTTGAAAAAGAAGAAAACTAGCTAATTTTCTAACTAAAATCATGTTAGTAAAAATTTGACCCTGCAGAATCAGACAGAAGAACTCAATTCATCTTCCTACAGACTTTTAACAAGTTGTGACAACATCACACAGTCATCTATAAATGCTACTTGCTAAAAATTTTGTGTTTAAAATAAAACAATCTATGTCTGTTTAAAAGAAAACACCATGGATTTTTTTCAGAAAAGACATAAAGAGTACAATTCACATTTCCTGACCTCCACTATAGAAAAGAGGTCTTTAGGTTAAATTGACAATTCAGACTTGTCCATGATCTGTGGGAAAAGAGAGGCACCTCCAAAAGGAAATTCATCCTGTCCTCACACAAGCATCCAAGATGGATAGGAGGAATTGTTCTCTGGAGGTTATTTTCCTATCTCCCTCCAAAATCTCTATAGGGACAATACATAACTTTGGCTAATACGTACTTTTTTGATAGCTAAGCTCAAAAAAGGTCAATTGATCTTCTCATGCCTTTGGCTGGAAATCCTAATTGTGTGGTAAGGTTTTGCTAGGGTTTAACTTTTTTTTTAATTTCCTTGTGCAGACTGACTATTTTGGCTTGGAGTCTCAGCATCTCAGAGGCATCTGGCAAGAACTCCTCCTGTCTTACACCTGTGATGCCATCAGAGACAAATTTGTGAGTCTGCTCCAGCCAGAGCTGACAGGGAGCACAGACTTCCAGTGGCTCCTCTAACAGCATTACATCTCTGATAGGCAATGAGGAAGGATGCTACCAGCTTATTAGGCTTTCAAAACAAGTGTGGGCAAGAAGTACAGCAGAAGAGATAAAGGTAAAGGGTCATTATAGCACAGTTTGTAATGATTAAATAAGGCTTGGAATCAAGCCAGTTTCTGGTTTTGGGGATTTTTGTTTTTCCCTCCATAAGAAACCAAAAGAAATACTTCCATTCTTCTTGTTCAGATAAAGGTATCTGAACTTAGCCAATATCAGTTATGCATATTTCCACCTCCTGAGTAGAGTTAACTATCAGCATTGTCCTGTATCAGCATAAAATAAATACTCAGATTTTAGAACACATGTAAACTACATTCTTTATGGATGCTATTTATAGTCCATAAAAAGCAAAGAATATAGAAATGAGAGTTTTTTTATAATTGATATGTTCTAGGAAGACATTAAGAAAATGGTACCACTAATATTCCATACCTGAGTAGAGGTTGCTTTGGGTAAGAAGGTTGGTCACTGTTTTGGCATGGCTGAGGTTTTTGTGACTTGCTTATAAATATTCCTGGCAGTTACTCCAATCCACAGCATAGTAGAGAGTGTAGAATAATGCAGTACTATGCCAACCTAAAAAAGAGTGGACAATTAGCTCAATAAATGGATCAGTAAAACAAGACTTTTACAAGAATCTTACTTCATAAGGGCATGAGCAAACAGATTTTTAAATATAATTTATAAATGTATTTAACAGTTGCACTTATAACCAGTTATTTAATCTACCATAGATAGTATCTGTAATACCAGAAGCTATGTCAGGAAATGGAGATGTGAAAACATTTGTTTTCTAAGAATCTGTTTAATGAAACCATTTTACACCTGGATTTAAAATGATGTGAATCTTAGTTTGTGTTGCACTCCATTAGCCTATCATGAGAAAGCAATTTAAAATTTAATGACAGGCCAGCATTTTTGCTTGCTATTATGCTATATTCTTTAAGTTTTCAGGAATATTCTGCTGTAGTTCCCTCTCTGCTATACACATGCAAGGTTGACTTCTGGCAATGGCATCAGTGCTATTTGCACTGATAAATCCAGATTATTTTCAGACATATTGTACGAAAATTAAAAACTTGGCTATACAATTTTAAAAATAAGTGACTATTTGCATCCCCCTTTAAAAAGAATTATAAAATCTAATAGTGTTATTATCACTTTGTCTCCAAGAAACTGGTGTGTTTATCATTGAAAGGAAAACAAAGTACCAACACCTCTGAAATGCTAACATCTTTGTTATGTTAGTAATTGTTATTCATTACTATGGAAGCAGTAATTGGAATTTTATCCAATCTCCAGTGCTTTATTACATCAGCTAAGTCTGCATCTGATTATATAAAATGAGGTTACCTTTGAAGCAATAACCTGACATTTTGCAGTGACAAGTAAAATATTGCTATAATTGGAAAGAACATAAATGTTTAAGGAAAACAGAGAATTGCTGAATAAAGCTAACACAAATCTATTATAATGATTTATTTGAACCAGTGTTCATTTTTGCTCCACTTAAAACAAAATAATTGATGAGTAAAGGAGAAAAAAATTCCATGCATTTTGTTTATATTTAGTATTATAGCTCCAAACTTGAAGATAGCAGCAAATATCATCAACAGAAACCCTTTGTAATTTTCTCTGGGACTTGTCTGTCACATTAGACAAGGGGGGATAAAGCCTTCATCACTGCTGTTGCTTGAGGTAAAAGAAGCAGAAATAAGAGAATGAGACAACTGTGTATTATGAGCTGGCAGACGCTGCCAGTTCAGGGGCTGGTGCTGTCTGGACTTGGTTCACAGCAGCTTGCAGAGTTTCTGTAGGGATGCTCTGAACAGGACCATGAGCAGGGAGGGGGATGAGAAAGGGGGAAGGAAAAGGAGGCAGAAATAATGAGAAAGAACTGGAAAAAAAATCTAGATATATAGCTCCTAACCTCTTTCTCTTTTCAGCATAGCCCTGCTGCTATATATTCTGTTTTCCACACAAGCATGTACAATAATAGGAGCAGTTGAAATAAATTCCATGCCAAAAGGCTCCTACATGTGAAATTTTGAAAACATATATGACCATACAGACAGAAATCACCAGCCACTTAAATTAATGTAAAATCTAAAAATAGTACAACAGAACAATTTTATTGAACTTTCAAGGAGGCAACTGAACTGACTGAAAACATCACAGCTGTGCCACACCTGCACCACATTGCTGTTTCACAGTGTGCTCATGTTTCAGCAACTGAGTTACTTCTGATACATGGAGAAATCCAACAAACGGGGAGGAGGCAAAAATGTTATCATCCTCTCTACTACCTCTATATTGATCTGCATCTCTCTCTCAAAAAAACCCAAAAAAACAACCCAAACAAAACAAACATAAAACCCAAACCCCAACCATTTGCATTTCTTGCTTGAAGGAAACAAGGATTTATCCTGAAGGCACAGGGCCTCCTTATGACTAACATGTGATGAGACACAGCAGAAGTCTGCAATTTGTGCACTGAGCTGTTACACTAAATTTTAGAATTTTTGCTATTATTCACCCACTAATAAATAGCAAATAAATGTTTGTTGCACTTCACATTGAAAATTCAGTTTTTCAAAGTGCTGGGTTTTGCTCTCTGCCTTCCCCTTGTCTCCCCACTGAACATCAGTTATGTCACAGCATCTTCCTCACTGTGCTTAGGGATGTGACTGCAAGTTCTTTTGTCCCCTGCAGTGGGATCACCTCTTTCTAACTCTCTCCAGCCAGGAAAACCCCTGGCCCTATGGCAGAAATACCTGAGATAGCAGCTCATGACATGGCAGGGAAGGATGAGACTCAACAAAAAGACCAAGGGGGGTTTGTTCAGTAAACTCTTGCTTGACTCTCTTAACAAATGCAAACTTGAGGTTATGCATGAAATAAATTTGTCTAGAGTACAAATTTACCTCTGTGTTTCTTGTTACTGCATTTCTACCTCTGTAAAGCTTCAGAGGCCAAAAACCATATACAAATTAAATACCAAAATGATAACTTAAAACTATTTTCACTATTAGCAGAAATTTTGTATTTCACATAAAATTGTATGGAAAGGGTTGAGTTTTCTACACAGAATAAAGGATTATGATTGGAAATACTGAAGTGATGACCCCTATTTTTAAGAAGGTTTTCCACTGACAGTCCAAGTGGTACAGAAAAAATGCCAGAATATATGCACTGAAAACAGCATTGTACTTAAAGCTCTTTAATAACCACAGTTATATGATAAAAATTTTCTTGTTTTCTTGGATTATTTTTTACATTCCTGTGTTCTTAGAACTCTTATCTTTGGGAATAGGCACTAGCCTTTTGAATAGAAGATTATACTTTCCTTCAGTAAGAAGATGCTGTCTGTTTGTGCTCCTTCAATAAAGTTCAGTACCCTAGAGATAAGTTAAGTTCCACATGATGCAGTTACCATGGTAATGATCAGAATACACATTTATGCAAAGCATTTTGGCACAAAAAGGTCTCTTGATCAGCTTTTAGTTGCACACAATTTTCTTTGTTTTCCCCAAATTTTTAATTTAATTTCTTTTTTTTTCCTAATTGTAATAATATTTCAGATAAGATTGTACTTCTTAATTCAGTTCTATTTAAAGAAGATATGCATGGACATTCTGATTAAACTATTAATCCTGCAATTAAAATGATTCTTTTCTGTGAGATGAAGGGATTCAGTAATTTCTCTGCAGTCTGTAACACCACTGGATGTGAATATTTAATGATCTTTAAACATTTAGCATTAGCAAAACCCCATGCTCCCTTCACAGGTAGAAAATTTAGAGTAAGAAGTTAAACTTCTGAGTTGAACTTGTAGGCTGGTGGCTATGGAACAGGCTTTGCCTTTCTTGCTGAAGATTTACTGCCTTACAGAAATGAATTCACAAGCAGCTTCACACACAACATTCCTCAGGAAAAAGGAAGATCTGAGCCTTGCCAAAGTTTACATGGAAGCTTTTATTTTATAAACCATCTAGAGGTTCTTGGAGATGTGATTAGAGTGATCATGCAATAAAATAATAAGATTCTGTTTCTCTCCATAGCTTTTCTGCCTCCTGAATCTTGTGCCCAGAAGTCCATTCTTCATGCTTCAGCACGTTGAACTGATGAATTGATCCCCCAGCATCCATAACCTCATGGCTATCATGCTCTCCTCTAAAGCAGGAGCCACAAAACAGAAATCTTTGAGAGTACAGAATTGCTGCCTCCCACACACAGGGAGTGATCCAGCCACAGTTGTGTCTCCTTCTGCCACATTCTTTACATGAAAGGAGTGAGCTTCCTTCTGCCTTTTGAAGCAAACTAATCTGAGGCCCTAACTGGGAGATGGAAGGGCTCACTGCTGGCTCAAGCACCTTTCTGGCAGTGCACTGCCTCTGATTTATCCCTGTTGCTCCTCACATCACCTCTGACTTGGGGGAAGGATTTTGCCAATAAACTCAAGAGTCTGGATTCCACAACAGCCAACATTCAGTGACACCCAGAGTGAGATTCAAGGGTAATCTAGAGAGTCTGTAGATTCATTCACTCAGGAAATGTGCAAAGATGCAATCAGCTCTTCTAGACCAGCACTCAACATCAGATTTTTTTTGTAAATCGTAAGGAGTGCAGAGCACATATGCAAGTGAAAGGTCTATACAGAATCCTTTCTGAAATAGATATGCAGGTTTAAAAGGGAATTTTAGATTTTTAGATTTCACATAAAAATAAATGTCTGACCATCTCTGAAAAGACTTTTTTTGTCTGTTTCACCTTGAAGGGGATTTGAAGGTTCTTTCAGCTATCACAGAAAATGGGCCCATTTCCATAGCATTAATTCCTGATATTTAAAACTAACTTATAAGTACTCATTTAGAGACAGAAGGGGATCCAAATGAAGCTAATTTAGAACCATTTTTTTGGTTAAATTTGAAGGATAAAAGTTAACTTAGTCTATTATTTCACATTGATAAGTATGCTGCAGTGAATTTTTTTGTGGCAGTTTTAGGGGTAATTAGGAAAAGTGGTGAGGAAAGGTGGTGGTTGACTGGCTTTTATACAACATTTCAGTGATTAGGACAAAAAATACTTGGAATATTGCAATACTTGCACTTGGAATCTTTCTCTATACACTCGGGAAATAAAAAATGAAAATTGCATGCTGCAGGTTGAAGTTGTGCTTTGAATTTTAGCAGAATGAAGAATACCTTTGGAATGGCAACTGATGGTGTTACACCTGTGGTATAAATAATACTTTAGTGCTGCTTGAAGCAGTAACATTTTCACAAATATATTTTAAGCCCCAATATCAGGGCTTTGGTGTGTTGGAGATTAAATCATGATGTTCTCAAAGTGAACACTTTTTCAGCCTTTATTATCAGCTATTGGAGCCTTGTCTTAGATTGTTTGGACTATTTCATCCATTGGCCCTGTCTAATTACATCAGACAATTTCTACCAGGAAATAGAGGACATACTTGTATTGTGTCACTTGTATCTTTCCTATATTGTCCTATTTTGATGATATTGTCTGTTGATGTAACATATTATAAGGTTAAATAAATAACATTATCAAACTGGTTAGCAGACTTATACGGATGGTTCAGTCCAGTTCCAGTTAAGTGTGCACATTTTTTAGCACCTCAGAATCTGGCCCTATCCCATAGCAAGAGACAGATGCCACTGATAATCCACTTTATTAAGATACCCCTGTAGTTTATGTACTACTTATAAAAGACTATTAATAACACATTTATCTCAATCATTTTTTCATTATAGCTGCTAATATCACGTTGCTACCATGCAAGCTGCAAAGTAAATAATCAGACAAAGACTGAAACAACAGATGGTCATTTGTGACCATGTAATTACATGGCCATGGCTGCCCTACAAACTAATCTGCTACTATCACTTGCAAACTGCAGACAAAGACAATGGTAAGTGATATTTCAATTTGCTAGAACTTACAAATTAATTATGACACAATGCACTAGATACTGTGAGATATTTCTCTCAAAATAATCTACACACTGGACAACTGTGTTATTTAAATGAATATCATGTAATACATTTAGGTAGACTTCACATGTAGAACACCACAGTGCTTACAGACTGTGATGTTCATTGATGGTCATGCACAAGAATCCACAAAAGGCTTCCAAAGCACCTCATTTAATACTAGAGTGATAACTCTTACACTATGAATATGAATAAATCTTACACTACAAATATGAATAACTCTTACACTATGAATATAGTCACAATTATGCAGTGACTGCAGGAGTTGCTATTTACACCCTTTCAAGCCAGTCAGAAGAACTGGGTTAGTGACAGGCAAAAAATCCGAGAGAACATTGGCTAAACAAAGTGCTTTACTACAGGAAAATACCAACAACATTCATGAGACCTGGTGCACTTCTACAAAATCTGAGAGGAAGAAATATTTAAGGCAAACAAATTGCAACATCAGACATTACAGAAGATGACTGAAGTGACTCTCTTTACACACTGGATAGATTCAGCCTTTATATTCAGAGCAGCTGAACCCAGCTCTGTCTGTGCTTCTCACCACACTACTGCCCCAAAAAATGCTGAGGCAAGAGATGTGAAACAGTCCAGCAGTGCAAACAAGTATGTTGAATCACAAGTATAAATCATAAATCACAAGTATGCTGGTCTGCTGTGCCTCCTTAGGGATCATCCAGTGAAGCCAGGGCCACCCTCAGCAAACAGTGCATGTATTACAAAAGTGAAGTAGTAACTTTAGTTCCACACATTCAATCCAAAGTCCAAGAAGGACAGAAGTACTCTGGATTAATAATTTTCAACTATCCTGTACAGCAGAGAAATATCAAGATTTTCAAGGCTTTTCTTAAAAACAACCAACAAGAATTAGGCAATCTGAGCATCGGAGAAGTTAATCCATTGATCCATTCCATCTTAGAGAAACTCAAGTGACAACCAAATACTAGACATTCCCAGTGCTGGCCTTTAAAAACCCTTATAATAGTTTACTTTGAAAAGCTTAGGATCCAGGAACAATATAAGAAAAGAACTGTCAATATTATATTAACAACTCATCTGCAAGTTTCAATTCTATTAGTAAGAATTACTAAGACAGGTACTTACAGCTTGACATATAATTGGATATTTAATGCGATTGATTCCACCAGCAAAAACAGCAAATGTGAGAGCAGTATGGAAACAGAAGTTGAGAAGCATGTGCCATCCTTTTCTGCTTATTCGGATTGTGCTGTTGAAAAAAAACCACATTTTAAAATTAAAACCCCAACATATTTATTATGAAAATTAGTATTTGGGAAAAAATGCTTCATTTGATAGAACAAAATTCTCAGATTGTTGAAAACTATGTAACAATCTACCCATAGGACCTCTATAGCACTGAAATAAATGATAAAAAGGTAAAATAAAAGCTAAAAATCATAAAAATCTACTGATTTAAAGTTTCCTCCACCAAATCAAGCATTTAAAGTCGAGTACCAAAAGGCTTATTGCATAGCTTCACGTAAGCAGAACTTTAACAAGACATCTCTAAAGGATTAAATTGAAGCTGAAGACCAGAAGACATTGCATTAACTTCACATAATTAATATTTAGCAGCTTCTACAGTACAATACATTCCTACTCTTCTAAATTGCTAATGGTCTTTAACCAGAAGTAGTAGTTAAAATGGCATTTATATAAATTTTTCATATCAAAGAAAACACAAGTTTCCTAAGCCCAAAATTTAGAAGACAAAGAAAGTTTCTTTTACCCAGTGATAGTTACCAGTCTTCCAACCAAACTTGCTTTTAAAAGACAATATGGCAAGTGTAGCTGACCAAAGTGCTGCTCGACTGGAATTTGCCAGAAAGCAATTTGATAGTATTCATGGTTTTATGTTCAATTGTTGAGTTAGAAATCTTAGGAAAAGTGTACTGAAAATGTAAACCTATGTGTCAGGAAAGCTCAGGAACAGCTTAAGAAACTTTGTTTTGATTTCTGTGGTGTAAATCACATTGCTGCCATTGTTATTCAGTAGTAATTCAAATAAGTTTAATTTATCTTTACAGTAAGAGTCAGAAAAATTCAAGTGTCGTGCTGATCATTTAATATGTGTTTAAAGTGGAATTCTTACCTGTGATGGACAATGTAGGTGATAATGGAAGCAAACAGGCACAACAACATAACTGCAGTACATGCATAAACCACAGGGTGCAGAAACTCCCCTGGGTACTGGGGGAAAGAGAGCACTGTCTTAAAATCCTGTGGAAAGAGCAAAATGATTTAATATTGTTAGGCATGTGTGAAACAGACTTCATTCCAATATGTCCTGTCATTTCTAGCTGTTCCCCTTCAAGGGCAGGAAAAAAAAAGATGAACTTTTAATGTAGATACAGTTCATGAATTTGCAGCAACAGACTGCTTCTTTCTCATCTGCATACAGTTTGCTAGACAGAAATTAACCTTTTTGTACAAGCAGACATATCCTTATTAAAAAAAAAGGTCTGAAAAATACATAGAATATTACATTTTCCCAGCATTAGCAATATCTGGTCCTTCTGATAACATGAACTTTATGAGCGTGTTTTACTAAGATATTAAGCACAAAATTTCAAATCACCATAAAGGTCTCTAAATGGCATATATATGGCTGCAGAAGAACCACTCAAAGAAAAAGAAAACCATGAGAATACACCCAAATTATTGATTGACTCAAATATAATTACCAGTTGATACAACTCCTGTAAGCCAGTGACCTTCACACTTAGTTGGAAATACTCTACTCCCTATAGTAATTCAAAAGTAACTTGGACAGCTCTATTAAACAGCAGAGTAAAGATCCATGTATTCCTTTTGAACATGTTAGTGCCTAGTGAAACAATTCTTCCTGAAAAATATAATGAGAAACTATTGATATCTTTGGAAAATTAACCTTATCAAATTCCCATTCTAAGTTACACATTTAGGAGAGCTAAATCTGGAGCTGTGATAGATGGAAAGCAAAAGGAGCCATTTACATAAAACAATGTCTTCAGACGACCTGAATTAAATTCAGACTATCTGAATTAAAGCAAACATTACATTCCCTGTAATGCATTAAGCCACATTTGCTTGTGGCACGACATTTCTGCACACAGGTACTAAAAATTATACACAAAACCTATCACCTGAGTGCAAACACAGTGTCATCTACGTGCCAGTTCCCATGTGCAGTGGCACTAACTCTGCACATAAAAATGAATACACATCCCAGCAGAAAAAGCTAAAATATAAAGTAGTACCAAATATGACAATCCAGCAAAGTCTAAGATTTAAAATATTGACAAAGATTTAACAGACCTTTTTCTTATTTGTTAGTTTTACGCTCCCTTAGAAGAAGATTCAATACATTATTTTCCAGAAGTGAAATCTCCCCTTAGGAAACTTGGGACTGTAATGCTAATACCTCTGTTTAATTACATTTGCATGCAGAGAGCTGATTTCTAGCATCATTATTTATGAATATGAACTTGTCCACGTACAAGCAGATAATGTTCATGAGTATATGCAATTACTAAATTGGGAGAATTTTGTTTACCTTCTAAAATAATCCTCACAAGTAACTGATGCCCTAGTCGTTATTATTTTCCTTCATTATTAGCTTTAAAGTTTCTAAGATTGATTGTACCAGTTTCTCTGGAGTCATATGAAAGTCAGTTCTAAACAGAGCAGCTCACAACATATACAAAAACAACCACCAGTCTGTTGGTTCAAAACTGCCTCTGAATGTCCACTCAATCACCCCTTTTCACCCTGATCATCTTTTTCTCCTGTGTTTCTATTTGCATCATCTCCCTATTAATTCCTTATAGAGTAAGTCTCTTGAGGTAGATGAATGAGTATTTGCCATTCAGTACAAAGAATGTTCAATACAATTGTAGCTCATATTAGGAGTAGCAATGCAAACAACTGGACAATTTAAAAAGAAGTACTCTGCTGAAAATGATAAAACATTTACTTCTAGCTCTTAATATGCATTATATTTTCATATACTAATAGCACATTTTAGCATAATTTTAGGTACACACAATTTCTCTGGATTCAGAAATGTGTTACTGTAACTATACAGTAGTAACAGTACAGTTATTTAAAGAAATAAGTAAGTTGGATATCACTGTGAAAAGTTAAAGTTGTGAAAAAGGAAGCACAGTGAAGCTACACATTTATGTACCAAAAAATGAAAGCAATTTTACTTGAGTACTATCACTGTGTAATAAAGAACTAGGTTTTAATAGTGTAAATGCAAGGTTCAACCTCTCACTATGTTTGATCATCAGTATAAAAGCAAATGCCATGTGTCCTACAGGAATACAACCATTTTGCCTGCAGAAGAATGAAGAACAATCAGCATCTTAAAGCTAATTCCATTTTTAAATATGAGTTTTATCTCTTATCTAATCTTTAACAGTAAATAAATGGTAACATTTTGAGTATGAAAATGCATCAATGCCAAAGTAGAATACCCTTTTTAAAAGTTTTGTATATTGAAAACTGATTTCATTATAGATATTTAACATATGTATCTTGTCTGCTCTCTGATGATAATTAAACCTTATTGATCCATCAACTTCCCTAGAGCAATCTTCTGAGGAAGACAACAGGCAGAAAAGAAGCATTTTTTAAATTCTGTATGGAAAGCAGTATAATTCTATGCTACATTTAAAAAAATTAGGTTTGATTTTATTTCCTAGATGATATTCAAATCATTATGATATTGAAAAATCACAGGAATTATCCCAGGAAAATGAATACTTACAGGACTTTGACCACTACAAACTGGTGTCTACAACTCCCATTGGTTGCTGTCTAATGAGAAACTGTCATCCACTCACCCTTTTAAGATGGTGTGAGACAAACCAAGACATGGTGAGCACTTGTGGCACATGAGGTGAATCCCACATTGGGCCAAGACTGACTGCAGACAGCAGAGGGAGTAAATGATCATTCCCTTCCATTCACCACTTGTGAGCCCAAATCTCAACTACTGTGTTCAGTTTGGGGCACTTCAGTACAAGAATGACACTGCTGAATTGAAAGGAGCCCAGTAGAAGCCACCAAGACAGTAAAATATCCCAAGGCCTGGATTCCAGGCCTTTAATTTCCATCTATCTTCCAGGAGTTGGCATATTTTACTGAGCTTTACAATCTGAATCCATTTCCCTGCTGGCTGAAGTTGCACCATGATGAATGCAAAATCCATTAAGTCAACAGAAAGAAAAAACAAACAGAAAGAAAGAGCTTGAGCCAGAGACTTGATTTGTGATAAAATCACTGCCTTTTGGAAGAGACAAGCCAGAATTTTTGAGCCCAGTACTAAGCCAGTTTATGCTTTTTACAGAGCAAATAATACATATTATTAAATGCAATTGAATAAAATGTATGTGGAAGGAAAAAGAAACAAAAAGCAGATCTTGCCCTTAAGAGTACTCTAATTGCAAGGCTTTGTGCAAAAGAGTGACAGTCAGGAATATTCTTAAAAAAGCAGCCTTTTCTGGGGGCTGGACTCAATACTGTCCATATGGGCTAAGCACTCTCTGATGAGAATGAGCATTGCATGAGCACTGAGCAGTACGTGCCAGCTGAGGACTGAAGTGAAGAGCATGTGCCCCCTTGCAGGCTCCTCACACTGGGAAACATCTACACATGTGCAGAGGAATCTAATTCCAGGGAATTCTGCAGTTCCCACTACAACAAATGATAATTTTACATATAGCAGCTAAACTTTCTGGATCACTTTTACAATCTTTAGTGCTTAAACTCCGCTAAGGTCTATCCTGTAGGTGTTTGAACTTTGTGTTTAAACATGAAAAAAGACTTGAATGTTCATTCTTGAACTTCTTGTTATAGACAGTCTGATTTTTCAAAGTACAGAACACTGTTTCCACAGTCTGTTATGAGAAAATCCTGTGTTCTCTATGGGGAAAACGTCAAATACTGTAATTATGTCAACCTTCTAAATGACATCTCTGTAATACTTCCCTGACTCATGAATTAATTTCTCAAAAGGCTTAGACAGGCTGCTTAATTTGGAGAAGACCTGAAAGATGGAAGTTTAGAATTTTGTTTTCAGAACTGAACTTCATGAACAGGATTCAGAAACCCTGCAATTGTCTCCAGTAACAATGAAAATGTTGAAAAAGTAGCTTTTTTCGTACCAGATTGGAAAGACTTCAAATATTGGGGGAATGCTTGCAAAACAACAAGAGAAAAATACCCAAACTCTTACTGTGATCCATTCCTAGTGTCCTGCCTCCTCTCAGTTTCTCATTCACATGGTTTTCCAAGGCTTGCTTCCACAACAGTTTCAAATATGCTCTGGTATCATCAGTTCAGTCTCCTCAGCCCTAATTATCTCATATGAGCATCCTCTGAATGCATGCTACTTTTGCAAATAATTATTCCTTATGCACATGAATAAAACCCAAAAATCCAACAAAACCAACACCTATGTTGGTTGGAAGAATACAACAAATTGTGACAAAACAGGAAAGGAGCTGCTTATAATTTTATGTTGATTTAACCTACTTTTAGGATTACAATTAGAAGTGCTAAGAATATTTATTAATCCATTTTATGTTAATTGGGAAGTATCATGCTTAGATTTAAGAATTTTATTTGTGTTTATTTGGCAGATTAGAGGAAACTACTATTGACAAAGCAGTCTAAGGGGGGAAAGGAAATGCTGTATACAATTACAGTAATATCCATCACTATTGAATTTCTATTGTGTTCTAAGAAAAATGAAAGGAAGAACAGAGGACAATGTATGCCAAAACATATTTAGCAAATTTTGAAATTCATTGTTGCTATTGGATATTTTTGTTATCTCCTGAAGAGCTGTTACTCAGATATAGAGGTCTCTGGATTGGTCATAGCATATATACATGTTGTCCTGAAAAATTAAAATACTGATATACAACTCTGTTCACACAAGAGCATCAATTTAAGAAGTAGTTTAGAAGCCAATAATTATCATTAGATATAAAAAAGCTTCAAAGTATATAAATTCACGATTTTACTCTAAAATAGAAAATTATATTGCAGAGTTCAGGACCCTAGAGGGCTTTGGACACCAGAAGAAACTAGAGTATTACCAGCCCTCTTCCTCCTATAGACAACAGAAGAAAAAGCAAAATAGAGGACTGCTTTAAACACACAGTGCAAGAAGTAAAAGGCAGGAATATAGTGTGGGAGTTAGTTCACAATATTACAATATTACTCTCACCTCTAGGACATACCACTCAAAACGTGATCAGGAAAAGAGAATGCTCTGATATGTCTGACTCCATTACTTTCCTTCTATTTGCCAGCCCAATCTGAAGCAAAGTGAAAGTGTGAGCCACGTGAGGGAAGGAGCTTGTACCTCCTTTCCAACCCAACCTCCAAACTACACTTTCTCTCTCATTGACATCACTTGAACAACTGTCACAGAGAGAAATCAAAGGGCTCTACATGACTCCTCTCACTTGAAGTACACTCATGCTTATTAATTATCAATCGTAGTTGATAAATCCTTGATTGCTGCCTTTCTAAAAAAAGGACTCTAGAAAACCTTTATTTTAACCCTTTTATGTTGCATAAGCATAATCAATTTCTATGAAAGCACCTTAGGAAACTTTGTCCTACTGTTTAAAAAGGTGACAAATCAGAATATGTGCTGTACTAACTATAAAATGGACAGTTGGATTGACTGAGGCTTCTGCTTCAACTTAATCTACAGCAGGATGTACACAATTCTGATGGGAATCAGCTTTACTGCTGCTTTTTAGTTTACAGATACTACTTCAGTTTTCTGCAATTACCCCAAACCATAATAATCAATTATGAATTTTTAACAGATTAGAGAAATACAGATTAATGACATGTATCATGATATTGTAGCTAATTTCATTAGCTACACACCATATGCCAGGTATTTTGAAATTGCTGATGGTTTGTTAGTATTTTAAAATATATTAGGCATTTAGAGATATTAATAAGATAAACATTGGCACTTTATACTGTTCATTTTATAAATTAAAAATGATGCAGAACAATGAAGTATTTTTCATTTCTGGTATGAGAATTGAACTGCCCAGAAAAGCATATTTTCTATCAAACAAAATAATCCTTGACTTTACGCCACAAAACAGTGATTAAGAAATAATGCTTGAATGAAAATGTTTAGACAAAATGAAGCTACAGAAATTTTTCATTATCTATTTAGAAAGACAATGGTTGGAAAATTGATTAGTGTGTGTGCATATTTATAGATGTATATTTTAAATTACTTGTCATCCTTTTCCTTAAAAGTTACTGTGAAACATGAGCTATGAAACATTCCCATTGTTTGCTACCATAGAAATTGCAAAGCAAGGGTGAGACTAAGATTCTACTTTTTATCTTGCACAGATAAAATTGGAAGATGCACACATGAAACAAAGCAAAGTCAAACCATAACCAAACACAAGGCCTAAAGCAGAATTACGTACCAGATACAAAAACTCCAGTAAAAAGTGCCTCAGCTGCCTTTACAGTTGTAGAGAAACCCACCTCCTACATCTTGTAAGAGATAAATGGGCTTTACAAACAAAAAATTAACTGCAGTCCTTGTGTCAGTGTTCAACTTTTCAAACAAAAAGAAACTATGAAATTGGTTGCTTGCAAACAGTTAATTCACATTTAGTAACTACTCAAAGTTTAAGAACAGTATGCTGAACTCAAGCAGTTGAAGAAGGAGGAAGCCATTTTGGGTGTGGCACCTGCAAAGTCAACAGGTGCTTTCTTTAATTAATTTAGAAAAACATCCTCAAAGCAAAATTACAACTCACATTCTGGGAAACAAGAGGCTGGGGGAAAAGGGAACTCACAGGAGCTGTAGAAAATGAGCTATATTTGATGTCACCAAATCTGAGGAACAGCTCTTAAATTCTGAATAATTCTATAATGGGTGAAAAAATGTTCAACTAAGTCTCAGGGAAATCAGTTCTTCCGAAGTGGACGATAATATCTGCATTTAACTCGTGGGCACCAGAGCTTTGTGCTATGATTGGCTGCCATCTGGGCTCCATCTGACAGCAGCAGATTGGTATTCTCTGCACACGTCCTCGCAATTCCTGTCGCCTGTGTTTGCTGTCCCTTACACACACACACAATACATTATTTACTCAACTATAAACATTCCTGTACTGTACACAAGCAGCATCTACAGTGCAATCATGCAGCAGCATTCAAGAGCAATCTAGTGTTAATAGTACACGTCTAATCTTTTTACAACTGGTTTATAATAAATATTTTTAAGGGTACAAAACATTTTCTAAAGCTCAGAAACATTTCAATTTCTTGTTCGCTTTCCTTTAGTCCCTGAATAATAGCAGTTCATTATTGTATTCATAATATTTTTGCTTTCATGAAGGTAACTTTCTGTTAGGCAGGTTAGTTAAATAACTGCAATGGGAACTGTAAGTGTGACTGAGAAGAGAGCAAAGCAGCTGATGTGTTAGCACTGCACAGGAATATTTTTCTCCACAAACAGCAATTTCGTAAGTAGGCTATCAGCACTGGTGTACAAACCAAAACTCCTACAGAATCAACAAGGACAGCTCTGTCCATACTTAAAAGAGCAGGAGATGTTATTCCTCTCCATTTATTAAATGATTCAACATTGCGGTATGCCTGCAACTAATTAGTATGATCAACACAGTGCAGGGCAGGAACAAAAGCAGACCAGCCTCGGAGATGTGCTGATGTAAAAGCACACGGGAGTATATGATGTATCTTTAAACCCTGTCCTATAATTTATTACCATTATGTACTAATCATTCCTTGATGGAACTTTCATTTATAAGACTGAAGTTAATGTCATTTCTGATTAGGCCTGTCTCAGGATATTAAAACTGACCACCAGGTTTATTCACTTACTAGCAGTTAACTTACTTTCTTTTAGACTGTTTTACAAGAAACATTATAAAAACCCAGAAGGTCAGCTACTGACAAGTCAGAATGAAACAGATGCATGTAAAAAGAGCATAAATATATGGCAAAAAAGAGAGAGAAAAATATAGGTATATTTGCTAAGTCATATACTTACCATTAGCACTGCAAAGTTACTGAAGTGTGTACTCTGAATGGTGGTAATATTGCCTGCAGAACTAATTATGTGGCACCCTTCTCCCCACCAGCCTCCATGTCCATCTAGAAGGTCAAAATCCCAGAAGGCTGCAATGGGGTCTACACCCCGTGCAAAGTGCCTTAATCCTATAGTAAGAGGGCTGGTGAGGTTTCCAAAACTGCACCCATCTGCAAAAGGAACAAACTGAATCAGAGACAGAGTGGAAAACCCTTTAATGATGAATGCTCTGTAAAGAGATCAGATACACTAAACAAAAAAGCCAGTGGACATAAAATCTTAATGGTCAAAAATCAACGGTAGTGCTCACATCGGAGAAGTTTGCAATGTTATTGATCAATCTGAGCACTTCAATCACATACTGTGTCAAAATTATCTAATCATTCCTCACAAAAGAGATCTTTTTTATTGTTTCAGATTCTTCAGTTACAACCAGTATTACACTACTGCCCATGTAACTGCAGAAACGGCTCAGTTTCATGGCATGATTACTAACTGAGACAATTCTGCACTTTGAAAGTCACATTCAAACATTTAAAAATGTTAATAGAAATGAGAGCACTATTCAGTATCGGACAAAATTAGTAAAATTGCATGGGTGAGTAATTAATCAAAATAATGACTCACTAGCACATACAATGTATGTTGTTTAGACAAAAGTCTTTAACAGCACCTGTTTTACATCCATCGTATCAGAAAGTATACTGCTGAGTATTGATACATGCAACAGGGCACTACTCCCACTCCAAAAGCCTTATTTTTACCAGTGTCTAGGACATTAACATTGCAATTGTAAAGAGTAAAACAAGGCTCCTTCTGACAGCTTTAAGGAGCAAGCATCTGTAACAGCACAATCAACAAACAGTAGCCCGGAATTTGCATTCTAATTGTAGCACAAGGACATTTCTTTATTTGCAGGACAATCTGAATAAAATCATGCAGATAGTAACAATTGCAAACACTGTACTAAAGACAGAGACTGTTTCCAGCCTCTCAGCACACTGCATACTCTGCCCCTCTATTCTCTGCACAATCAAGTACACCGGAGCTTTTAGAGTAAAGAAAATAATGCATAACAGCTTCTCACCTATTTTAGCAAAAACAGCTGGTGTGGCAACCGTCCTACGTTTCCCATCGTCTGCGAGATTTGATGAGTTTCCTGTGCTAGGAAAGAGTTTTCCATTCCGAAAGACAATAAACTGTAGCTTGCAAGTGGAGTTATCAACAGATTGCCAGGCTGAAGACTGAGAGAAGACAGACTGTGGCAAATGAACTGAAGCTACTGCTACAGCATTCTGTACAATGAGAAAAAAAAAGAAACATTTAAAATGCAAATCACAACAGGGTTGCTTTCATGATGTTTTAAACTCCTGTACAAGAAATGTATGCTGCCTTCCTTTTCCAACAGACTGGAAGCAACCAAAGAAGCACGGGCTGTAACCATGGGAATAGGATTGGTACAGTGCATATTAAAAGGGAAAACGTTTTGATTGAATGTGAGAGTCTATATGGTCAAGCTCCCTGCTGCAGAGGTGAGAATGGTTCTTACCGTGCCTGCTAGAGGGTCCATCAACACTGCAGATCTGATTTAAAGAGACAACCTCTACCAGGTTTTCTCCTTCACTTAAAATAGAATCAGACAACTTACGTTAAAACATTTCTCCGGAAGGGTACTTAAAGAGTATAAAAATAATTTCATTATTAAAATAAATTACATCTGCAGAGAAATGCAAGTGCAGTAAACAACACAGTTTAGGAATATGTTTTTCTTGCTTCATATAAGGAAAATCAGTAAATTATGTTTTAGTCACGCAGGATTAAAAAATACTACAAACACTAGTGTAAAAGAAGAAAACAAGACAGCACTGGGAGAAAATGAATGAAGACTGTCAGATCACTATAATGGCTTTAGGTCGTGTGTTATATACCCTTTTACAAGCAGATAAATCCCTTACAGCAGAACTATAAAATACACCAAATTCTGAGGACTTCACTTATCAAGGATTTTTTTCCTGCCAATGTAACAAACTAATCATTAAAGACTGAGATATTTACAAGGAATAACAAATGATGAGCAATGGGAAAATAAACAGGGAGTCTGTCCTGAGCCTTGATGTGAAAAGTGTATGTATTTAAAAACAAACAAACTACAAAATGTTCTAATTTGCATTTCCCCCAAGGGCAGAGTATGGCACTGTGCACATAATTTACATAGATTACCACAGTTTGCTCATAGCACATGTGCACTACCTATTTCAGAAGTAAAACAATGATCTCCACAACCTTATAAACAAACATGACATTAATATACATCCACGGGCTGGGAGAAATACACATATGAGAGAAAAAAGATGTAGCAGAGATCAGTAAACTAAAATGAGTATGAGAAGCATCTAGTACACAATAAACATGGAAGAAAGACATGAGTAGTCTGTGATGTCATTTGGATGATTAAATAAAGAGAGAAAGACTTTTGTACACCATTTTCCTTATACCATGTATATTTTAGGAAGGTTTTCAGATTTTAACAGTAAAAATGCAAAAACATCCTTTTCAAAGTAAGTATTCAGTCTAGGCGACACTGCTCATTAAAAGTACTCAGTAAAAAAAAGAGCAAATAGCATAAGAACATTCCTACATTAGAATTTTAAATTATTATGAAGGCTTTAATTGGTATTAACTGAGCTAAACATCAAGCACTCATCCTGAGATTGTTTCCACTGTCTATTTCACTAAAGCTGTTATAATTGGCTTTATCTCATGCTTCTGAAAAAGACATATTTTTCTCTATAATATCCCAAGTATCGTCATATGCTGAACCTTTGATGATACCATTTTGGCCCTAAAATTATTACCAAAAAGTATGAACAGAGTTTTTTTAAAGTGTCATTTACTAATCCAACTCTAGATCACTGTTGAGGACTTAGGTGGAGACATACAGAAGTGTAAGAGAGGTTACAGCGTGATTAACTTTACATTTATACTGGATTTTTATTATTATTCTGTGCTGGAAAAAGCAACAATGATGACATATTAAATTACACTAATTACTTATTATACACAAAAAGAGAAAGCTAGAAGCATATGAATAAGCTTATGATAATGAAACCAAGAGCTAAAGGCACTGGGTTAAGCAACAATGTGCTATGACTTGACAAAAGCAGCCCTACTCAAACCAGAGAAAACAACAGGTTTATAGCACTTTTGCTAAGAGGGGAAATAATCTAATTTATTGTGGTTCTCTAATTGCTTCTTCATTGGGACTTACTGATACTAATAGGAAAAAGTAAGGGTGTAGACAGAGCTTGCCTTGGGACTGGGGAGGTGCTGTGGCAGTCCCTGGGCTGGGGCAGGACCAGGACCAGGACCAGGACCAGGACCAGGACCAGGACCAGGACCAGGACCAGGCTGCACCTGCCCCTGCCCTGCTCAGCAGTGTCACAGAGACCCTTCAGCACACACAGGGAGGGAGGACCCTGACCATGCTGCCCCACCTCACCACAGGTTACAGCTCCACATCCCAGGGGCAAGGTGGGATGCAGGGAAGAAAAGCTGCACACAGCCCAACAAATGGAATTAGTGTGGGCTGGTAGCACTGCTCGGGCTGACTGAGCAAATCTCCAACATGCAGCAACATCAAATGATTTACTTGACAAAAAGACACATTTATAGAAAATGTTTTCCTGAGCAGACTTCAGGAGAGCATTTTTTCCCTTGTTGTCTCCTCAAAATGAATATGAATACCCATAACACAAACTATTTAATGAACTTCACTAAATAATAGTCAGTTTTATTGTGAATACTGCTCAATTATACTACCTGTTACTTCAATTTTTTTGAGTGCAGGCAGTCTGGTGGAGTGAAGGGCAAAGGGACAGGGTATTCCTTAACTGGACAAATGTACACATAAAGTCAAACTACTTGCTGCACATCAAATATTTACTTAGAAATTCCTCAGAATTAAACATCCAGCTGTCTGCTACAGTGACATGCCTGCCTACAAGATCCTGTGGTAGGATATTAATGAAAAATGCACATAGTGAGAAGGCCCACACATTCACAATGCTGTTTAAAAATATGAATAAATACATTTTCATCTAAGATGTGTGAGAATTTCCAGTGGTATTACTCATTATTCACATAAGAGGGATGATCTGAGCACTGAGGTAGCTCCTATTATTGTAGAGGATGGAGGGAACCTGAATGAAGGTTCAGTCTTGTATTATGCTAATCTTGTGTGAGATGAAGTCAGTTCCCTGCTCTTGCCTCAGTTTCCCTCTCATTTAAATGAGATAAAAATGCTGGCATTTATTTTGCCCTGCAAGATGCTCCAGAGTTCAGAGGTGAAATACAATATGGGAACACAAATTACTAAAACCAATGACAGCAACATCAAGTTTTAAGGGAATTATTGTGCTTCAGATGCTTCAAAATTCACATAAATCATCTAATTTAATTTTTTTTTTTATTTGGGCACCATATCACCACATCACATAGGAACTAAAATTTCTGAGCATGCTAGTGGAAAAAAGCTGTCTGCACCTCTGAGAAGAAAGAGCAATACAGACCCACCATAGGAGCTGCAGCTTTACAAGGACAGGCCAGCACTGGGTATCTGAGATTTTCCTGGAAAAGCTTACAGTTTGTGTCAGCAATTCACCAGTCAGGATTTAGACATTCTGTGAGTGTTTTCAAAACAGAATGTCAATAATCCCATCATGACTCCATTTCACTTTTAGTCCTATTAACTGGATTGTACTGGCATTGATTAGAAAAGGGGAATCCTGAACACAGTGCAGATTCTTCTAAGAAACATTTTTCTTCTGAAAAATGCCCGTATTTTAAAAGGAAAGCTATTCACAGACATCCACCCATTTGCACATAAATATGACAGAAATGATGTAAATTTCAAACCCTCTAAAGCGTTTTCCATGTCATCTGCATAGATATCTGAAAATCTGCTGTGTGACCTGCAGCCAGGGAAAGAGGGCTTATCAGCTCTAAACCAGCTCTTAGGATTTTCTGGGAGGTCTCCTAGGACTCCTGGCTCCTAGGACTTCTTGGAACCTGGTCAACTTTCCAAAAAAAGCAGAATGGATGGAAAAGCAGAATGGAAGGCTGTTTTAAACACTCTGAACCATAATTTCAATAGTACAGTTTTATAAGTACTTTTGAAGTTTTGGGTTTGCTTCCATTTTAAGACCTATTTTTGTGTATGTGTGTGTGTGTAATTTTTCAAAATATCTGAAGTGCCTAAACAGAACCAATAAATCCAACTGTATTCTAGAAGTTTAGAATTTGAATGAAAAATCTCATTCTAAAGCAGAAATGGTCCCCAGGATATTGAGAGCTATGGATGCTTGGCATTCTTGCAACTCATGCATGTGTGGCCCTTATTAAAAGGGTTTTAAGGGAAAAGTGAAAGATTTAAAGTGAATTTTTTCCCTAGGCAGTTTTATTCTGGTAGCAGTCCATTCCTTATAATCAATGCTAGCATTTACAAGGAGTTTTTAAGTGTTTAGGAAGGACAGCCTCTTGCCTTAGGTGACTCTGTGATATGTTGGCCCTTCTATTTCCATAATTCCTTCAAGAGACCTGCTCCCATTTACTCTTGAAGCTTTGCTTTCCCATTACAGTGTTCTACTTATCTAAAATTTAGCATAATACTGAGAGACCATACTCATTATCAAATGATCATTATCAAGAAACCTACTTGGTAACCACTGTGGAAGGACAAAAATCAAACTATTTTCAGTAACCCTTCCTTGTGTATGCCTTGGTACTACCTTGATTTTTGAGTTCAGGCAGAGTATTTCTGTTTAAGATAAAATATATTTAATAGGAAAACATCCAATTCTTCATCATCAGAATAGTCATCAGGTATATTTTTCCAGTCAGCAATTTCCTTAACTTAAAAACCAGCACCTTAACAACAGGTCAGAGGAAGTCTGGAGAGGTAAAAAAAATAAAAAGAGTTAATGAATTCACCTAAAACCTGGAGGAGAACTGGAAAAGCAGCTTCACTACTTCCAGATTTCAAAGAATCTAGTAAGGGGGTGTAGAGACTCAGATGCAAGACACCATATATTAAATTATTAAAGATACAACGCTGCTGCCAAAATAGGCACAAGCTGTAAAATGTTACAGTAAAAAAAAGTAGAAACTAAGCTCTATATGTAATAGCTGTATTATTAAATATGTACTGAGTTTACAGTGTGGTCATCAACATAAAATCAAACAAATAAATTCTTTATACATATATAATAGATTTTATTTAGTTCCTCAAATAAGACAGCAGATCCTTAGAAGCAATGGAATATTTCAGTTTGTGTTTTATGTTAAAGATTTAGTTGTTAACAAATACAAAGAGGCACAATTGTTTGTTTGTTTGTTTTTTTTCAGCTGTCTCACCTGGTAGGTATTTAAACAACACTCCTTTAGAATTAGCACAAAATATATGAGATAAGGAGAGGCATTTGGCCCAGTGCAGTGAGGCTTTAGGTAGCCTGTGCATGAGTTCTGATCTCTTTTTCTGGTATGAAAAGTATCAACAAAAAGCCCCCAAAATTTAGACCAGATGGGAAAATATCAAGTGAAGGTTTTGTAAAAATAAAAAAAAAAAAGCCAGTTTGAAAATGCTTATACAAGACAAGCAACTTGCCAGGTGCTAAAAGAAATAAGATTGTGTTTTTTATTTTTTAATGGGATGATACCAAGCAAGAAAAGAAGGAGCTCCTCAGCCATGCTAACTCACCTACATAATCTTGCTACTAATTTGTGATAATTTAACTGCACTTTCTAGTTTAAACACAAGTCTGGAAAGGCTCAGGGATGACTAGCAGGTGAAAAGCAAAGTTTATATAGATTCCCAGGATGAAATGAAGCAGTACTTCCAAAAAAGCAACATAAAATCACCTGGCCACTGAGAGGAAATTGCTAAGCGTGTTGGGATTATTATGTGATAAAGTCATTATGCAGTAATTCTGCAGTGCACATCCATCTCAATAGCTGGAAAACTAAGTACAGAGTCCAAGACATCTTTGTTCTAGCCAGGCATAAAAGGTGGTTTGATGCACAGTGAAAATGTGGCATCAATAAGAAATATATGTAAAAAGATCCAAAATCTCTTAATATTTGAAGTTCTCCCTAGTTAATAATAAAACATTTTCTAGAGTCATGCTATAGAAACAGATTTAGCAAACAGCACTGAAATGTTAGAAAAGCTGTAAAATATACATATATATATGTATATATGTATAAATGTAAAATAAACTGGAAATTATTGTCAGTAGCCCTTTTCCAATAAAAGTAAAAGCCAAAAGTCTCCACATTAGGATTTTATATTTCATATTTGAACATCTTGCAAACTTTCTAAGAAAAAGAAAATATGTGCAAATCTACAAGCAACAACTGACCTGTTAATGAGCTATTGTGAAGGAAAATGTTACCAAAAAAAAGAGAATTAAAGAAAAGAATATGAAGGGAGACAGAGTAGGTTCACCAAAGGTAAAGAATGCCAGACCCAAATGATAATTCTTCTAGATAACTATTTTTCTAGACAGGGCAATACAATTCACCTGGTTTCTTTTGAGACATTAAGAACTAGTAGCAATTAGTAGGTGAATAAGGAACAAGCTACAACTGATAATACAGTTATTTACTCTGAAAGGAAAAGACAGGCTGAAGAGAATATACCCAAAGTTCATATGAAAATCAGCTTAAAGACTTCCAATTTTTATTTGATGACCTTGAAACAAAGAGGAATGTCATCTAAGACAATGTTCTAAATCATGTTTTACATATTTATAATGAGATTGTCTGTTATAAGCTGGTGAAACAGGCCACTTTGGAAAGCAAGAGATAAGGACAAGGATGTGAAAGCTCTGGTTGATCAAAGGATGACTCAGAGCCACTATGATTTAACAATTAAAAAAAAGACGACAAATGCAATCCAGAACATACAAGATGACTCATTTCCATGTAAATATTCTGATTTTAAAGGCCTAATTGGAAATATAATGCACAATTTTGGTCAACTAGGCTGAGGAAAAGTCAGTCCAGAATAGAATGGATGTAGAGGATGGTTATTAGGGTCACCCTTGAATGAATAATTTCTCTCACAAGTGGAGAATAAAGGAGCTTAGCTGTGTTAGGCTGGCAAAATGAAAGTCATATTAGCTAATGGCCTGCATGAGCACAAGGACAAATAGGACACTAGCCAAGAGCAAAAATGCACACTTAAAATATGCAAATATTTCCTAGCCTTTATAACAGAGAGGGTGGGATACTTTTCAGGCACTATGGACACAAAAAATTACCTACCCTTGAGAGAGTATTTGAAAGCTCTATGACAGAATTGCAAAATGAAGTCAAAAATGTTTGATTTATTTCTCTGTTTTACAAGAAGTGTTTAAAATTCCTTCCAAGAACTCATGAATTTCCTGATTAAAGGAATTTTTGAACTTTCTACTTATATCCCTAGTATACAGCTAATAGAGCTCATAAAAATCTCACTAAGAGAAAAAAGAATTTAAAAAACTATACAGACATGGTAGCAAAAAAGTGTGATAAAAAAAGTGACAAAACTATATATTTTTTTTTTTTTTTTTGAAACAAGTTTTTTGAAAACATGCTGGACACATGTAAGAGCTGCAGGCAACAAACTTTCAGGCAGCACTACATGTCTGTTTCAATTGAGGGTCCACAACTGACTTGCCAAACTGCATAAAGTTATGTCACAAAATGCATAAAATTCACCTGCCTAGGAATTTAAGAGTTCCTAAGGGTGGCCACCGAGTTTTCAACTAGAATTTATTGGGGTTTTGGGGAAGATCACTGAAGTCTTTAAGGATTTTAGATGCACTCCAACATTCACACTATGAGCTGTGGACCTACAGAGACTCACTGCAGCTTCATTTTTAAAAAGGATGGCTTTTGGAAGTGCACTCTACAGGAAAACTCATCCTGTCAGGAGTTTGGTTCACTGGGCCTTTCAGGGGTGCATTAGCTCCTAGAAATGTGGCATTTCCCCCTAAACAGCCTGTGATGAAGGAGTATTTTTCCTTTTTATTTAGAAGCTCATTAAATATCAGGCATTAAATGCATGAATTTTTTTTCTGGAAAGATCATAAGAATATTCACACTTATTACATTGATACTGTGGTTTTAGTTGTTGCAGATGCACTCAGAGGATGGGATGGACTTCTAAACTGCTAGAATTTTAAAATATAAGGAAAATAAAAAAAATTCATGAGCTGTCTATATGATACTTTCAGCTACATAATTGCAAAGCTATCTCCATGGATCTTAGGAGGGACATCATAGTTATACAGAATACCTAATTAACCAAAATACCTTTCTACAATTCATTGACCACCAAATTCAATTACACATAAATATTACCAGTTCAGAAAAAGAAATAATGTGAATTCTGACTTAACTGGCATACGTAAGTTTTTTTGCCATGATAACGTTTAATTAATTTTTTTAACTAGGTGAATTGTGCTCATGTAGGACTCATAACTCTGCAGCATTTCTGCAGAGCTTAGCACTTATCATGTATAACAAAATATTATGAATGAGAACAAAGAGAATATTTCCCAACAGTCAGACATAAAGTATTACCAAAGTTATTTCTAAAGTTGGAGAAGCACAATTTGATTAAAAGGAGATGGGTTACCTGGTGGCTATGCATGAGAAAATTTACTTTTTTTGTACTAAACAAAATTCATATGCATTGTAGTAGAGTGCAGTACATACCATTACAGATATTATGATTTTCTAAAGACTTAGATAATTTGTCTATGATGTACAGAAGTCCAAGTGCTTTTCTGATTTCTGATGCTGCCTTTTCTTAAAGATGACTGCAATGAAATGCTGACATGGCTGCTAAATGACTACTGGAACATTGTCCCTCTCTGGAACTGGAGGAAAGCTGAAACTGCTTAAAATAATTTTAGCATTTTGGATCTTTTAGGAAGTGTATTTAAAATTTTCAGACAATTAAATGCCTCAATAGTCTCAATTTTGAATTATTTGGATATTATTATTATATTATCATCAAGAATGATCTCTGTTGCCAATGGACATTAAACAATTCAGACCCAGCATTACTCTTGCAAGCTTTACTTGAGCAAGGCACACAATTTCTAGAAACAATTGTAAGATCACTACATTCCTTTGCTCTTTTATATAGACAGTTAAGTATGTGAAAAAGAAAAGCAGAAAATGCCTTTTACTTTAGTTCCTTTTCATACAAACACCTCCCTTCCCCCTGATGGTGAGGACACAAGCTCACTATCCTCACAACAGTCAAGAAATGATGGCTCTTCAAGGGGAACAAATATGATTTCTTTCCTCCTGTCCCAAAGCTAATTTTTTCATTTTGAAATACTGATATATTTTTATTTCTGACTTGCCAAAACTATAATTTGCCTTCTGAGTTTCAGCTATGTAGTCCATTTATCAGTACAGTCAGAAAGCACACATCCTAAAAAGAAATGCAAAAAAAGGAAGGGAAGTGAGCACAGCTATATCAGCAAGAGAGAGGTTCTGTGTCACAGACAAAGTATTTGCATTTAGATAAAAGTACCAAAGTGCCTTGAGCTGCATGGAGCTAAAGCAGATGTGTATCAGTGATAGCAAGTGACATTTTCAGAGAATTCTTGTAACTGAGATGTTGAGTATGAAGGAGAAGACACACTCCACTCCTGCCAGTGCCTGAAGTTATCAGTGGCTGCTACTCCCCAAAGCTCCCATGCAGAATCCCCTACCCTGCTCTGTAAGTCTCACACATCTTCAGGATTCTGACACACCCAGTGTGGACACAAAATACAAGATATTGAGCTCAGTATGACAATGAAATGTTAGTCAAAATTTCACCTCTGAAATTCAGTTCTGGCCAAATACCATGCATGCTGATACATCCACAGGTACATTGTGTGTGTAGTTAATGTGCAAATCTGTGGTGTTGGTCCTTTAGGTCACCAGAAGACATTCAGAACCAAAGAGAACACATTCACCTCCAGCTGAATCACGTGTGCTCTCTTTGTTCTCATCACAGACCACGAGTTCATCAGGATACACTTCTGTCCTAGTAAGTGCTTAGGGACTACCTTGATTGATTCTACTATGATTTTCTAAGAGTTTTTTCATAGAATTATGGGAAAATCAAAAGTATTTGCTAGCATTATCCACAGTAAAATCCAAATCCAGTCACAATGGAAGTCTGAGTGAACTTTCCATCAGACCAGATCTCCACCAAGCTATTGATCACTTTATACAGTCCTGTCAGTTTAAGAAGGTTGAAAGAAACTTACATCTTATTTATCAATCTTTTACAGATGCTAAGGAAGCATCTGTACAATTTTTTTTTGTTACTACATAAATAATCACTTGGCGTAGTCTATGTAATTTTAGTTCTAAAAGCTGACTGAATTAAAATCTTAATCCTCTAGTCAAGTCAAGTTTTGTAGCTCAGCTGCTTGTGAAATAGTGATGATGTTCCTCTGATTAAGACTGAAATACTGCACACATTATCAGTACTTGTCATCTCTCATCACTTGAAAACTCCTAGTTTAAATTAAGTGAGGATGGTGGAATATTTCTGGGGCAGTATGCACTCTATCACTCTCAGTCAAGTGAGTCCCTTGGATTTCAGACACCAAAGGTCACTTGACACTTCTTACACAGTGACTTTAGCCAGGGGAGGTCTGAACTAAGCCCAGGAGGAGAATCTCCTCATTCCCATTCAGTTGAGAATGAAGATTCCTAATATAATGCAAGAGATTTGTGATATAAAAGATTCCTTTAAATACTTAGATAGGTGCTAACCTAGCTAAAGTTACTTGTATAGTAATAACTAAGAACTCTTCTCAGTCTTCTCTCCCCATTTTTATATCAAACAAAAGGGAAAAATAACTATTTTAATTCTTCCAAATATAAAGCTGCTTTCAGTTTGCAGTGTACTACAGGACTGAATGGGAAAACATAGCCTTTTTGTCTTGCTCATGGCTTTTGAATTAATAGAAGTTTTCAAGTATTAGTGCTGCAGGGCCTGCATACTGAAAAAGCAACAGCAACATGCTCATTAAAAATAGTGGTTTATATTCCATGAAGTGTTCACTTTTAAAGTCTTGTAAATTAATTATATAAGCAGCAAATTTGCAATTTAATCAGTAGAAAAATGAATTGGTTTACATTGTTAAATTACTAGTATTCACAATGGTTTGAATAGTCTTGCTCTTTCCCTCTTGCTCTACTGATTTTCTAATCTTTTCCCATAAAGGTCAATTCTTCTGGCATCAGTATATTTAATGTGTTCAAAAATTTGTACCAGAGGCCTTTATTTTAAAGGGCTTTATTTTAGCACTCAGGCACATCAACACTGTGTATAATTCAGAGATTCTCAAGGACTTCCACTGCCATATTTGATGGATTTTTTTTTTAAAGTGTGTTATCATTCTTGCTGAATCACTTCCAGTGTCCTATTAAATTGATATGCCTTTATTTTGGACAGTAGCAACGTTCATTTTCTAACATAAAAACTTAGTATGTTCAGCATTTCACTACCTTTTCCTTCTGGACTTCCCAGTTTTACTTTCTGCATTAAATCGGACGGGAGTACTTTGATGAATCCTCCACATGCACTTCTGGACTTTTACTACTGCTATATCAGATGCTGACATGAGTACCTGAGAGTATGAATTAATTATTTAGAGCAAGGATCTGAAAGAAATGTGCTCAACTAGAAAAAGGGGAGAAAAAAAAATCAATACAGAAAAAAGCTGAGTCTCTCATGCCAAGTGAAGGACTAACATCGTGTACAAAATTAATAACTAACATTATTAGCTGAAAGACAGTGTATTTTTTAAAAACTGGCAGAATCCCAAATTGTCTATCTCAGCAATGAGAAATACTTTTCTCATCAGGATTTCTGAGTCCTGGAAGCTCTATGTATCTACAATGATATGGAAACACTGCTGCCAAGGGCACAGACGCTACTAAAATTTGTATTCTCATTCTTCTCTATTATCTAACATAAAGAAAAATGTTTTTATGGTAAATATGAGGGTCTAGAAAAGGATAATTAGCAAACTAACAAATGGATTTTGACCCTATTTCCCCAACTACACCTCGAGTTACTGTCTTTTATTTCTTTCCTCTAGGATGCATTACCTGAAAAGCAAAGGTTTTCTCTTAAGCACAGCATTAAGTAAATGTCTCAGCTTTAATAAAATGAAATAACGTCAGTTAATGTCTTATTTTCTTCCACAAATAAACATAAAAATAACAATTTATAGGCTATTTTGTGCTCTTCTGCTATCCTAAATTTTTATATTCCAGCATTTCTTCAATAGAAACACATTAAAAATACAGTGACAAACATTCATAAGAAAACAAAATCACATACACGGGTCATAGATATCTTACTGTCTTACTCTTAATTTTGTCACCTTGTTGGGGCTCTTTGAGGGTCACACCAAAAGCATATTCTCCATATAGTTTTGATATCCTCTAGCTTTTTAGACACGTTTTTTAATGTCTATGTTGAAAAGCAAGAAGCCAAAAATGATGCAGTATAAATATCTGAACAAAGCATATTCTTAGTCTGTAACACTGACATGGAGAATTCAAGACACTTGTACTTGCTAAGCCATGGTCTATTCAGCCACGTTGTGTTAGCATTACTCACCAAGTGGAATTAAAAACTGCACTACAGTTACCATGACAACCAGCTGTCTCCCACATACAGCATCAGTTTGAATTTGTGCAGACCATTTCTAACAATGATTTAAGTCAACAAATTCAGCATTACCCTAAGGTAAAAATCTGGTTTAAGAACAAATAAATATTTTCGGTTTCATAATATTACTTAGCTCACTACATTAATTCCAAGTAGGACTTGGGAGATTTTCAGTGAGCTGCAGTGACTTTTCTTAGAAATTAAAGGTGAATAGTAATCTTCTGCTCAATACAAAGTTGAGGACCACTAAAATTCCTAATCCCCTGAGCATGCAGGAAGCATATGGAGAAGAGACACTAACATTCAAAGAAGAGCTTGTGAAGAAAATGTATTTGAATATTTATTTAATAATTTTCTAAAATTTACATTTGAATGATGCTGTTGATTACCTTGGGTAGTACCACTAACATCATCAGTGTATCCTCACTATACAGATTCTCATTAGAAAAGAAAGCTTAACCCATGTTCATCAAAAGTATTGACCAGCAATTCTCCACTGGGAAAATAACCTGAAACTTGGAATATCATTTCTGTGCTGGGGAATTCTAAAATAAATTCCTTTTCTAGTAAACTACCGGATTTGCTGGGTTTTAGTTGGTTGATTTGTTTTAGTTTTATTTTCAGTAATAATTTACATGGAAATAGAAGCCTCAGCTGCTTTTGAAACAGCCAAGCAACATGAAATAACAGCAATACATCACATTTACAATGTCTGGTACAACTTCATGCAGTTGCATGTCTGGTCATCAGCATGAAGGAGCCACCTGGCTACTTCAGATCCTTTTGATTGCCAAGCATTGCTGCAGTAAAGTCAGATTTGACTGTGGCAGTTTAGCCTGGAGAAAAGGAGCCTCTGGGGAGACCTTACTGCTTTCTACAGCTACCTGAAAGGTGCCTGGTTCAAGAAGGTTGGTCTCTTCTCCCAAGCAATAAGTTACAGGATAAGGCAAAATGGCATCAACCAGGGGAGGTTTAAATTGGATCTCAGAAAAATGTCTTCACAGAAAGGGTTGTCAAGCACTGGAACAGGCTGCCCAGGGAAGTGGTTGAGCCACCATTCCAAGAAGTATTTAAGAGACATATTAGGTATGGCAATTAAAGATTTGGTTCAGTAATGGAATTGGCAGTGCTTGTTTAATGGCTCCACTCAATGATTTTCAAGCTCCTATCCCACATAAATTATTCTGTATTTCCATGATTGTCATTGGATAAACACATAATGGCAATGAGGAACAGATCTGCTTCAGAACAGTAGCATGTATAACTCTGAGGGAAAGAAGAACCCCCACAACATTATAAAACACACCTATCAACTGTCCATTTGTACACTGCCAGTGAGGACAGAGAGGAATCTAAATGCTTAAAAAAGATGGCTAAGCTATTAAAAATGTAATTTACAGTAAAACTAAATGTAACAAATTAATAACACCACTTTTTATGTAAGCAACTAAAAAGATGAAAGGCAGAAAAAATAGTCTGGATTTAACAAAGAAAATACTGTAAATATATAGTATAGTGTTCTATAAAGAATATACTGTAAATATTGAATACTGAACTATGCACATATTAATTATACATTCTACACTCACTCATTTTTCTGGGAGGAAGTGCCACAACTAAACATTACTGCAGATTTCCCATTTGTTATATGGTATAGCACCTGTTGCATTACAGACCTTAAAAACACATCAGGAAAGAAAACTGACCAAATAAGTGTAATGCATTTAAAACCAAAACATTCAGAGGCTATAAGGAATCTGATGCTATGAAAAAGAGTTTTAATCTGTGATTGAGAATTTTTGAATTCTAAACCTCAGGAAAATACCTACAATAAAAAGTTTTTTTTAATATAATGCTTTCAGTTTTAAATTTCATTTATGGGAGAATGCTGGTCAGAGCACAAGTCAGAAAAACAACTATAATAATAGAATAATATCTGAGAGATTGAGGAAGGAAATAGCACAAATTCATTCAGCTCTGGATCACTGTGGACACATTTGTTATCAGTGACAGGCAATGTGAAATCAAGCACACACTGAAATCAAACCCTTCTTTAAGGTTACACTAAACTGAGCTGACAAGAACACTACATGCAAGAAAGAAAAAGAAATGGATTTTCTATATAGCACTTCGATCTTCAACAACGGGAACACATAACGTTTAAATGTTAAAACAGAAGACTTCAAGGGAGAAAAGAGGTAGAAATCAAGAGAAGGAATAAAATATAACCTGGGGCTTCAAATCCACAAACTCAGACAGGAACAATTATTTTTTTGCCAGCAAAAAGGCTGCACAGTCAAAGGTAAATGACAATGGGAAAACAATTTACTGAATTGTTACTGAATTTCAACAGATTTGTAATAACCCATTAACTCCTAGATTAAGCTGTAGTGTAATATCATAAAATAAAATACAAATTAAAAGTAAATCAAGATGATAATATAGGCAGATGTGTATAATTTTGCCCTGAAGCTGCATCTATACCCTTGTGTCAAAGATGCCTTAATAGGGTTCAAGTAGCTTTGCTAACATTAATGAATATTTTCTTGTTACATTTCAAAAAAGTATTTACATCACAGTTTAAAAAAATTATGGTTCTGTGATTATAAACTCAGGCAAAATGTCTTTCAGATAGACATTTTACAAATAGGAAAAAATATTTAGTTTCACAACTGCATTCATCTAAAATAAGTCTCACCAAAATTTTTGAATAAACTTGTCATATATATGCTTCCTGAATACAGTTGACTTATGAGTGTGTCTGTACTAAAATTTTAGTTTAGATTGGGAAAACTAGTCTGATATTTTGATATTATTTTCATTCTATCACATTCATATCTGAATGCAAATTTTCCAATTTTCTGATGAGACCTCTACTGCCATGATTCCACAAAGCCCTCTCACAGTGCACAAGGTGGATTCCATTCTGATGAAAGAGTCACAAAATGTAACTGATGAGTTACATGGGAGCAGACAAGAACTAATCTGAAACAACTACAAATACATGATATTGCTGTTGGATTCTCATTTATGCTCCACAGATTTGGACCTGTTGCATTGCATTGCCTATTAAAGTGGGATTTAAAAGTTCTCATTTTTTAGAAATTTCTTCCTCCCTTCTGTGATTCAGGCCTCTCCTGGTTCTCTTCCTCTTAAGAGTGGTTGTTACCTGTCTATGCCTAAGCCTCAAAAACAACTAAAATGGAGCTCTGCCTCTTCCCTGGGCTCTAAAACTCTTTTTCTCCTTCTTTATAAAATTGTGGATAGTTCTGCAATAGCCACTATCATTTCAGCCTGCACACACAGCGACTGGACTATGGTCTAATCACTGCAGTTTACAAGAGGTAACCTCACCTATTTTCTCACTGAAGGACAGTCAGCTGAACCAGAATTCAACGGCTTTTTCAAATTAAAGGCAGTCCACAAACCTAAACTGAGATGAGAATCTTCATCTCTAGACATTAATTGTTACCAGTAAATGCCCTTGAAGCAGATGTCAATCAGGCAATTAAAACCTAATGAAAAAGAAACAGGGAGAAGGAGGAAACAAGGAACCTGTGGTCCCCCAGATGATTTTAGGAACAGCTGATCTGACCTTGCAAGTGATTGTATTAGAATAATGGTGTACTGGCACAAAATCTTGCACCTCACATACTCAGGTGAGTAATGTAACACTTGTTTAAGGAAACTGCCCCCATTTGAGGGGTCCTGAAATGTGCTGTAAGTGCTACATTGACCCATACAGAAGAACTCAGGTGGGGGAAGAGAAACCAAGCTGACCCCTCTCCAGAAGTAGAAGCCAGTGGTCTGGCTCTAAAGTATCTGCAGGACAGCATTTGAAAAAGACAGGTTAAAAGCCACAGCAAAACAGAAAAAGCAGCTTCACTCTGTAACTTCTGAATTGGGTGTGCAAAAAGCCAGAATACACAGCTCAACAAGAAGGAAATGCCATTGACTTATTTGGTTGATAAGGACAGGAATGCTAATGTCTGGCATGCCAGTTTTTTTCACCTTGTAACAAAGTCCTAGGATTTGTTTCTGAGACCTAACTCCACTTTAGCAAGCCTTTTTAAACCCAAAAGCTGCAGAGACTTGGGATGACTTGAGTTTTTGTTGTCACTCTATTTCCATCACTATTTTTATAGCAGTTTTGGCAAGCAGAGATTTGGACTTCACTCTTTTTATCTAGACAGGCTGGCATTTCCTCTTTGAATATAAATATTCTAACAATAATATGTCGCTATTCCCACTGCTGATTAACTGCTGAAGGTAGACAGAGCAACTCAATTTTACAATCAGTCCCATATTCCTTAGAAACACCAACCTTTTTAATGTTTTAAAGTATGTATTTATCTGATCACATTTTAATCTAATCCTGAAATATATTTTCCTCTGAAGCAAGGGAAAGGCAGTAATTTAAAAATGAACATTTTGAAAGACATTTTGATATCTGACTAGTTAGAGGATTGAATCAATGAACTGAAAAAATATAAATGATTATTTTTTCTGAGCAGTTAACCTCTTTTCAGATATACATAAAGAAATTGACACAATTTCGATTGGCATTTCCAGTCATACAGTGAAAATAAGTTTTTCTGTTATGGAGATAATCAAATAGGATATTTTTAAGATGTGGCTGGCTGAAGTAATTAAGCCAATTCAAAGGCTGTGTTTTAGATAGGTGAGTACATAATGAACTGAGAGTTCCTGAGAGAAGTCCATAATTATGTACGGCGGGGAGAAGTGGACAGTAAAATTGAGTCTGCAGGCAAGAGTTGTTGTATGTACCAATTTGAATAACTAAAGCAAAACTTTTGAATTTATTATATTTGACAATTTCACAGATGGTTTAGAACAGAATATTATAAGGGTATAATCGATTTTAAAAAGTGTGTGATTTTTTTTCCCTGCTTAGGCTTCTATATCCATTGTTCATTCATGATTTTCTAACAGATACCAGAATTTGAAAGATGCTGTATATATATATGTGCAATATGCATTTTGTAGAGACTTGATATTTTGCTGAAAATGTACAATAAGCCTTAGTCCAACAATATAGTTGGATTTGCTCTGGCAGAGTCCGCTTCAAAAACCCTTTCATTTTGTAGTTTGATGTATAGCACAAATCCTTTTTCTTGGGTGTGTAGGAGAGTTTGCAATTTCACACCATTAACATTAATTATCACCTGCTGAAACAAACCCATCCAGCAAAACAAACAGGACTGCAAGTCAATATCTGCCCTTTTTTCTAAAGAAAGAGAAGACATATACTCTTCATGCAGAAAATATTGATAAATGGCACCTAAATAATATCAACAGTTCAAGAAAGAATGCAGATCATCAGCCACTCAACTCTACACTGCAATGCTAATTTACAGCAGTTCAGAGTGTGCTGCAGTCTTTTCTCTGCATCTCAATGAACATATGGGAGTTAGTAAAAATATTGCATGATTTCAAATCTAGACTGTGTTTTCACTTGTAATTTTCAGCAACAAGCAGGACTGCTTATCCTAAACACTGAAGGTCTTTTCTGTCTAATCAATGAAAAACTTAACACTGGTATTGAAAGAGGCAGAAGCCCTGAGTGTAGGCCAAAGTTTGTCTAAAACAGAATAATTTATTGTTGAAAACCAAGTTTCTTCACTTTGACAAAGCAGTGATGGAGAGGATGTCTACATAAAGCATGACAGGCTAGAGAATAGATTTATTATATTTGTTTCAAACCAGAAGAACCTCCAGTATGTGTCCTTCTGCTCACATGGTAAAATGACCAATTGATTTTCTTGTCTCTGTTCAGCAGTAAATAACCTCATAAACATGGCAAGGTAAGGGCAGACATCCAAAAAGTCCCAGTTTTGTGCAGCTATTTGTGTCTACCAGGTATCAAGGCACACCATGAGAAACTGAAACAAATCAGGAGTGCAGGCTTCCTTTCATTACTGCACTAGGGTACAAAATGTCTCCAATATGATATAACTTGCCTTTGAAATTGTTTTTCCACAGATCTGAAAGGGTCATTTTCATGTAATTACACTCTGTTGTATTTGATACACACATTAACTCTGCAATCCTCTGTGCTGGCATGACATCAATTCACTGCAGATCACACCAATGGATGTCCAGTGTTACAGAGTTCAGCCCCTTTTGTGAATTCCTAATCCCACCATCCTACAGGTCCACAAGTCCAACAACTGAAATTCATCAAGAAACCCCTGCACAGTCTGAATTTAAGTTGAAAGTTTAAACCCACAATTTTAAAGTCCTTTCTTAAAACCCATGATCCTGTCAACAAACTACAGTTCACCAGCTCTTTAACAATGGACCAGTTAAAAGGGGAAACTGCTTTTATACTTAGATGTTGCCTCACAATTCTCTGCTTTTCTGAAAACATGAATCAAAAGGATCAGCATTGTCAGAGGAATAAACAATACTGAAGTTCAAACCAACGGGGTAGATGTCAGAGAAAAATTTTCCCCTCTGCTCTGTCAGAGTATTCAATGTGTTGCATGGAGAATTGTATGACAAGAGATAAAAGAGAGAGATCATCTCTATGGAAACAGTGTGGTCTACATCATCAGTAATGGATAGCACAGAAATGAGCTATCCAAATGTTACACGGCAGTCCAGTAATATAATTATTTGAACTAGTGCCTACATAACCAAAATGGAACTATAAAATGGTTCACACATATTGCCTGATAGATTTTACCAGCCTTAACCACCAGAGATGTGATTAAACCTTTAATTGTTTTGGCCTTGCAATGCAGAAAGTCCTTGAAGTTCCTTCACTATACTATCTGCTTCAAGAATTAGAATTAAATTGCTATAGCATAATTTTTCACAGACTAATCTTACAAATTTAATACAGTCTTAGTAACTGACCAGCTAAGTTCAGCCTTAAAACTTGAGTCTTTGAAATGAAATTAAACTCAAAAAAATACCAAACCAAAATGGACTATGTTAAAATGCCAATAATAAACCTTAATAATGTTTATTCATGATGCATTATTTCTGATTTTTTTTATTTCCTTCAGCCCAGATGTAACACAGCAAGAGAGAGAGTAAACTGGCCTCTGCTTTTATCTGTGCATCACTGGACTTGTACAGTAGTGTCTAGCCAGTCCAAACCACAACAAACCCATTAAAGACAGCAGTGTCAGAAGTGGCCTAATCTGTGCTATTAAAAAAAAAAATAGGTTTTGATTTAAATATACAAAATTGTATTTTAAAGTACATCATAAATGGTAAGGGCTTAATTCAGAAAAAAACCCTTTTCATTGGTACAGATTCAGAATGCTGCACAAGACCACTCCAACTGCTCCTTATTTTTTATTATAAGGAACAGGTAACATATCTGAAAATTGGGATGAGTTAAAACAACAGAACTGGAAAAAGTTCACCCAGCAGAGAGAAGCTGGACTAGGCAAATTCATAGAGAAAATAAGAGCTGAAAATATTAAGAGACAAAGTATATTCAATTACATTGCTTGGCTACATTAATTTTGGTCTTGCCCCTGTATCTCTTCTATCTGTCTGCTGCATTCAGTGCTGGGTTCTAGAACTGATATGCTGCATAATGTTTTAATAGCCTCCAGCAAAGATGCTGATTATAGTGTGCACAATTATCTTAAATCTCAAATCCAAAATTTAGCATGACTAAATTTTACTTTCAAAGCTTACTACATTATTCTCTTTTTGTTTAGCTACATCAAACATTTTTTACTGGGCTACTTTGGCACACCAAACACTACAAATTTTACCCTGTCTTGTATTTGTGTCTAAGGTCCAATGAATTTATATATTGACAGATTTTATTAAAGGAAGCATAGAAGAAATTCTGATTGCACTGAAGTGCACATGAATTTTACTTTGATCTCCCTAAGACTAGTATTTCATCCATTCTTCTCCTGTTTCTCAAGGTTCAAGAATGCTGTTTCAGTTATCTTTCTACTGATGTGAGTTCAAAACACATTATTCATGTTTCAAAACATCTCTGTTATGTACAATGATGAGTTGCTATGAAGTTATAGGAAAATAATATCTTTGTACATAAAATAATTATTTTTTCTAAAAAAATCTGCACTTTATGCCTGTTTATATTTTAAGTCTTATAGTAAACTTGAGCTTTATGCACCTCAATAATGTTTCAGTCTCTTGCAATGTTTATTCCAGACTACATAGGGATTTTAGGTGTGACAGACACATGACAAAACAGATTTTTTTGGAATCTCCAAATAAGTATACTGTGCATTGGGAAAATTATCCTCTTAGTAAAACTGAAAATTTTCTTGTCAAATTAACAGCTTAAGTGTTTCCATTCTAGAATTTATGAGGAATTAAAAAGCATTTTATGAAACACACAGAATTCAAGAAAAGGAAAACAGCAGTGTGAAGAATCATGTTTAAACCTTCCATCGAATCTAGTAATTAGGCCCATTAAAATAAATATGGCATTTTTAAAGAAAAATTGTAAAGATGACTCAAACCATCACTAAGAGAAATACTTTCTACTACACTTCTGATGAGTACTTGGTATCCAAGAGTTCTTAATTGTACTGAAGCACAAAATGGGTATTCAAAAAAGTTCAATAGATTGAATTTCAACTGGAAAATTTGGGACAAAACCAAAACTGAGCTGCAGCTGTATACCTTGTTTTGAGATCTAAATTGACACCCACACAGATATCTGGTGCTTAAAAGTACAAAACTCTATTAAACCAAATTCTTTTTAAGGCCCACATGAGATGCAGTTTGACTTTGCATAAGTTTGCCCATCACATTTACATCATGCCAAATTAATGGGCACAGATTGGATTCAAAGCTTTGCAGATGCAGATTTAGACCTATATTTATGCTGTGATTTGAATTTATCCAATAGGCTGTGTGAAGTAGGCAGCAGGTTGTGTTGGGAACTGGTGCTTTCTAAGGGTACCAAATTTACAACATCTGGGTCAGTAAGAATCACCTATGTGTCTTAGGTCTTTCTGTATGTGGTATTTTTTCAATAATTGCTTTTTTAAAAATTTTAGTATGAAAACTGGATACCATCAAACATTTTTGCTTCTATTACTTTTGCTGTTAGCTATATGATTTTTAAAAATTTTATTATAGTTTCCATGCATGTACCTATTTGAACTGGTATAACCAATCTATGCACATTTTGCTTTTCCATGAAGCAGCATAACTAAAGTAGTCTCCAGTTGTCTCAGAGACAAAAGTTACAGCAACTACATCCTATTTTAATCAGGCAGGATAGCAGATAGCCTGCTAAGTGCTTGACCAGTTATCCTCTGCCTAGGCCCACCTTAGAAGAGAGGAGCTGTTTTCTGATGGAACCTCCATGCCATGTACACTGCACAGCTCTGGCACTCAACACTGGTAGCACTTCTGCAGACAAAAGCAAGCTAGAGGACTTAAAAGTTGTCAGAATAGACAGCAATCTCAAACTTTCCCAGGCTTAAGTAAGGATGAAGGCTTTTATACTTTGAAAAAATTCACATCCCATATACACATATCCTTAAAAGACCAATAACTGATTTAATAAAAATTATTCTAGCTAATTTCTGCCAAAAAACATGTCACTGACTTCAGTCAGCATTTGTTAAGCAAAGACCTACTCCAACATCCACTGTGTGCAAGCTGTGGATCAAGAGGAATTTAAGATGAACTGGATTTTGTAGATAGTTAGATCATCAGTACCCAAACTTGCCTTGAAGGATCTAAAATCCAATTATTTTCATTCCTGAGCAGTCAAAATGCTGTATTTATATGTATAATGTATGTATTTAAAGCTGACTTCAATGCATAGACCTGATAACAATAGTGAATAAATATGGCTGAATAAATATGTATTGCATTACAAGTGCCTCGAAATATCACTAGTACACTTCCATCAAGTAAGAGAGTATCTTATTTGCTAAAGGTATATTTAAATTATGAATATAATTTTTATTTCCCTATTTGCACTTCAGGTATTATTCTGAGGAATAAATACTTTAAATTTGCGTAATAAACTTATAACCAAATTAAAGAATGTTTCATTACAAACATAATTACCAATATTCAGCCATCTTCAGCACAGCTAGCTGTGATAAGCAAATTCAGCAAACATAGATGTTTTAAAAAATAATTTTCCAGTCTGCACAGTGGAAATTCAATTTCAGTAATTGAAATTTCTGATCTTACTTTCTTAGCTACTAGTAACAGCCAGCTGCATCCAGAGGCATTAGTGTTAAAAGAATCTTTTTACTTGATATGTGACTGGCAGATAAAATCCTAATTGAACAGACTGACATGTCTTTCTCTTCATGCAGTATGATTTTGTGAAAAAGCATAGTATATAAACTACTGTGGCTTTCAACATACTCCAGCAGCATTTCTCACATTATTTTAGTCAAGTGATGAGCTGTAATTTATGCAAACTGACTGCAGATATTTTTCCTCTGCTATTTGGATCATTATGGTATTTGCTAATGAATACAAATACTGAATAAAAGGAAAATAAGCCTTACTTGGTTGGGGCTTTCTTGAGATTTTATAAATAAGATGAGAAGTATTCTATTAATTTGTTTGGTAAGATGGATCATTTGGTATCAGATATATAAAAATAATCAAATACCTTAAGAATAGGTGTATGACTGAAGAAAAGAACATTGTTACCAAGAACAAAATACAAATCAATCATATAACCACTTTGAACCACCATGCAATAACATAAGGAATGAAGTATAGATATAGCAGGAGCATTTTTTTCCATACACTTGAACAATGCTTTGAACTAGATTTTAACTGAGAACTAGATTTAGACTCATATATAATATAGTTTTGGAAAATACATGATCCATATGGAAGAATAATCAGTTTAATGCTGATTTACCAGACTTTTCTCAACAATGCAGTCAAACTGAGTAACCCCCTGAAACTCAGTAAAAGGTGAAAAGACATAGCTGAGGTACAGATATATGGATACAGGAATTCCTTGTTGCTTCATAAAATCACAAACTCTTTTTCTGCCGATGAGTCCTCAAGACGGGAGGACAACAGCACACTCTGGGAATATGCCAAGTCTGATTTTTGTAAGCTCATGTGCTTTATGGCAAAGAATATGGTTTTGCCAATTTGTTTGCATATTATGCTGTTTTTGCATGGTTAGGTTGATGTACCTAATTACTCCCACAGAAACAACAAAAACATCTCTAGTAATTAATCTTATTAGAAGCAGCTGCATTTATATACTACAGGTAATGTCACAATTGCAGAATTATGCTCTTTTAAAAATAAAGAAGGGAAATGATAGGTGAAACTAAGTTATGTGCTCGGCCAGCAATGCTGGCCTTTGCCTGTTGACAAAGTCAGAGATCAAAGCATCATTTTCAAGCTGTGAATTTTTCCATGCTCTCTTTACTAGCAGGAAACAAAGCCAGTTATAATTTGGAAATTCTACTTACTGGATACTTTGGCATTTCAAAAATTCTCTGTCACAGGAGTCATGTTTTCTTCCTTTTTTAGGGATCACCCAAATTAACAGTGGTCAGAGCAGCTACAAATTGTATGAAGATGAAAAAGATTCAGGACAAGATGCAGAAAAAGCAATGATGAAATGGCTGCACAAGTGGGAACAAATGCACAGTTCAAATGTGGAGTCAACAGAAATGATATATTTGTGTAGAGCCAGAAAGCCAATCTACAAATGGATCTTTATGGCAGCAGTTCTAATCCTGCTCCTTATCTTTAGTGCTCTCATGGAGTAGCTGTTAAGAAATACACAAAGCATTTCATGATGAAATCTCCCAAACAATTCTGAAAGCACAGAGGGAGAAGACAGAAGCCAAACTTCAGAATTTACATCATTGTGTTACATCACCTCACAGCTACAAGGGAACCAAGTGTCCAACCTTCCTGGGGGCAGGAAATCAATAATTTTTCTTGAATCTCCTAACAACACTTAAACCCCCCTCATTTCTATTGCTCAAAGCGAGAACAACTATTACGAAATTAGAATGCTGAGGAAAAAATTGAATTAATGTAGAAGACTCAGAGTAACCAAGCTAGTTAGTTAATTAGAACCTCCCCAGTTTCTATACATAAATAAGGAAACTTAACAACACCATTTTTTCCCCCAAGGACATGATACAGTGCTTTCATGGGGACTAGCAGTGTATACATTTTAATATGAGAGGCAGAGTTTATGCAACTGATTTCCAGGGGACCTTAATGCAATTTAAGATCCATTTACAGGATATCACACTTACACGAGGTAAGTGTAACTTAAATGAGATTTCAAGATGCCAGATCTACAGTACTGTGCAAAAGTAGTCGTGAGGCTGGATTTCAGAATGAATTCACAGTTTGTCTACACCATTTACTCATTAGAGCATTTTTGAGGCAAGCATTATAGGGAGACTCAGACAAGCTCCTGGGCATTTGGCCAATGTGCCTACCTGCCTCACAATATTCTGTCTTTTGCTTACATTCCAAGAGTAATGTCACAGACAGCAATTCTGGCACTGGCAGTCAGAGCAGATAGAGTTAGAATAACATTGCTTTTACAAAACACAGGATAAGGAAATCTGTACTTAATACCAGCATTCTATTGATACTTCAAGCAGAAATATCCCCAAAATACATCCTGATATTCAAGACATAAAACCATAGGTTTAGAAAAAGCAAAAAATAATTCTAAAGGTCAAGGAAGACCACAAGTTCTTTGTGGGATTCAGACTGAGAAGAATGTATATACTCTAATGCATGAATGTACAAATAAAATTCTAGAGTGACTACAGAATAATAATAATTGTACTTTGCTGAGCAAGGCTTATACTCTTTCAATTCACATTTCTGACTGGAGAGAATTTGCAACTTGCAATCTCATATTTACCTAAAGTCAGGCAAAGTAATGCACACCACTATATACTGATATCTAAAGAAAACCACTAGCAACAGCATTTGAGCAAAAGAAAAAAAATTATACAAATTTGGGTCAGGACAAACAAAATTGAATGTTGTTTGTATACTCTGGAAACAAGAGTAGCACAAATAGAGATAGAAAACATTTCCTCACCTGACAAAAGAGTGATCAAATAGGAATGCAAAATTTCTGTTATAGAACTTCTACATCCTAATACAATGGTTCCCCTTGAAACCTTGCACTTGTCAGAGAGCATAACTTTATGTATTATTTTAATTACTGTAGTTGTTCTTACAGCAACACTCAGAAAGTTTGTATTATATATTCTGAAGTTAAAATTATTTACATAGTTTTACAAAGTTTTGCCAGATTAGCAAGCATGATCATGTAAATTGCTTTATAGAAATATTTATCTGTCATGAATTCATGGATTTGTTCAGCTTCCCAATGAATTAATTTACAAGAACTGAATATTGTAATAAACTTCAGCAAAAGAAAAATTTATTGTTAATAAAAGAACACTTTTAACCCCTATAGAATTTTCTATTCAAATATTTGAAAGCACTTCATTAACATTTTACATAAATATATAAGATAGCAATTATCTCTTGATTGCTCAGGTTGTAGAACTGAGTCTCAAAGAAATCAGATTATTTAAGTAAGAACTATCATGCACAAAGTGGTGTGCAGGCAAAAATATAACCCAGCTTACCTGTGTCCTAGTCCAAAGCCTTATGCAAAAGATCACATTTTTATTTATCTTGTGCCTTTTCTAATCTAAACATCTGAGGTACCAGAAAGGCTGCAAATTCCTACTCTCTTAATTAAGTTGTCAAGTAGGATTCAGTGGTATTTCTGTCATTGATCTTTTAAATGGGCATAGATCAGAGACCACCTTCAGTCCCCACACTCTGGAAGCTTGGAATGAATCTGCAAGAACTATCCAATATGCATGCAGATCTGAAGAAAATGGATGATTATATACATACTTTATACAAGCTTCCACTCAGTTTCAGAAGTTTGGAAACATCCCTTTGCTGTCCACCTGTGTCTACCCACAGCTCTGTGCTATTTGTTACTGCTGCCTCAACAAGAATGTTAAAATGTTATGAAGTGACAGCTGCACAACTAAAGGAAGTCATAACATATGAGATGGAAAAAAATATCTAAATCTTTACTAGATATTTATAATACACAGATATTTTGTTAATTCTGCCATACATTTTTGTAATTATTTGTATCATATGACATTTTCCCCCAGAAGGCTCTAAAATGTCCAAAGAAAGGAAAAATTTATCTGAAACTCTGGTGTGGAAGTCTATGTTCTGTTTCAGCAGCTACCTTTTTAAATGTAGAAGTAAATATGAAGACTCCTACTGATGGTGGTGCAGATTTGTAATGGCAGGATGGCCTCTAATGCAAACAAAACAACATAAAATTTCCCAGGAATTAAAATTATTTTTATTAAGTTCCCTGTAGATAAAAAACCAAGGAAGTGGAGAATGGTAACACTCAGGACTTTCAAGTCCTCTATAAAATTGAAGTGTGTGCTTTATATTTAGTATCCAAAGAAAGAACAGTAAACAAAAAATCTAGATAGTTTCCTATCTGATGAGATGCACTAGATATTTATTATGTGATGCAGAGTATATGGTATTATTCTAGAATAATAGGTTTTGTGTTGAGAGATTTTCACGGACTAAGTAACAATATAAAGTAGTACACCTGTTATTATGTAACAAGCCCCCAAACCCTCGTTGCTACAGAGACCTGTAATTCTTAGGAAGCACTTCAGAAAAAAAGTAATGAAAGCAGTAAAAAATCAGTCTCTACACCACAGTAAAACCTTACATACTGGTTTCAGAAAGATTAAATAAAACCATATATAAACTATAAAAAAAAGTCCCTTTATGACCTTATAAAACAGATGTTTACACTCCACAGACTATTTTTGAAAAGAAACTACCACTGATAAAACCAAATAAATAATTTTGAATGGCTACAACAAATGTATGATATATACATGATCGTGTAGAAATTTAGAGTTATTTTTCTGTTGAGAAATTTTGTTTTCAAGTAAGTACTTAGAAGCAAACTCTACACAGCCTTGCAACGTAAAGTAAATTAGCTCTACATACTGCAGACTAAAAGGAGAGAGCAAATTCCTCCCCTAGGCTTCCCAGCACCAGAGCAGCCATTCTGCAATCATTCCTGCAGTCCATGGGCAGGAGCAGCCACAGCTCTTACACATTACCCTAAACAGGAGCTTGGACAAGAGATCCTGTGATCAGAGATTTATTTAATGGGCATCTTCCCTCACCCTTGAACTCATCAACTCCTTCTCCTCGCTGGTATGGGGCAGGGGAAGGGAACACTCAGAACAAGAAATTTCTTGTGGATAAGAAATGCAGAGTTTCTTGTATGCTAAACAATGGCATTTTCCCTAGCAAAAAAATTCTGTATGTACTGTCATGTGCCTACAGAAGAAATTTGCCTTTTAAGCAGTCTCTTTAGTCCATAACATCTTCATTTTCCCTTTATTTTTCCGTGTAAGTAAAAATAGTTTTTGATGCCTACATACTTCTCTTTCTTATATTCTGGCCATTTGAAATGTGCTCTTGATAAATGCAATATTTAGCAAATCTTATTGCTAATCTGCACAAGTATTTCATACCCAATTCTATTAAAAGTTTCTGTCAACAAAGCAGTTCTCTTTCAAATTTCAATCCTATTTTTCAATTATTCATTCTAAGAGTTTTCAATAATTTCATACCCTATACTCAGACTTGTTAGACTTTTTCTAGCTGATCTTGTAATTTCTAAGCAGTATCTTGGTACATTTTCAGTTGCCACCTTTTTATCAGTATTGGGCATGCCCTTAGAAGAATAATGTTCTTTTTTCTCATTCAGGCTTCTATACTTTTTCTTCCTCCTGTCATAAATGCTGTACTCAATACATCGATCATGACATACTTCCCAGTCATTTAGCACAGTTCATTCAAGTCACTAGGTTTAGTTTATGAGCTCAGATTTTATTCTTTTAAATAAAAGGTAGTATCAATCTACTATTATGTACAGTGCTGTGATAGTGTCCTCTCCTCAAGCTATGAAACACCACTTAAGAAAGGACATACAAGTAAAAAATGAAGGCACAGATGCAGCTGTGATGAATATATTTTGCTGCTGTTCTAGAACAGGTGAGAGGAAAGACCTGACAGAGACCATTACCCTTGGGTAAGGATAAAGCCAAAGAGAAAAATGAACCAATGCCACAGCAGGGATCAGTGACAGATCCAATGCAGTCAGCAGGTGAATGGCTCTTTCCCACAGCAATTAAGAAAAGCAGTCAAAGGCTAGGAAGTGGAGATGATGGCAAACCAGCTGCCCTAGTGCTGTTATGTAAGGAATGGAGGATGTGATTGTCTAACAAATTCCTCTGGAAACAGCCTCAGGCAGCTAAAAACAAGTGGGTAAGTACTGGTCAGGACTGCTATTCCAGTTCCTACTTGTACAGAGAACTTGGTCAAGAGTTCGAGTGAAAGTTGCCTTAGAACAGAGTTCTCAAATACTACAAAAGGAAGGAATTGCCACAGTGCATTAAGAACAATGACATTCCAAAACCAGACTTTAACAAATTGTGAAAACAAAAGATAGGATTTCCTGGGCAAACATTCAAGCTTTGATTTTGTTCCTCAAAAAAAACCCTCAAAACCAAAACTTAGTTCTGGAGGCAGAAAAATAACTCATTCCAAACAGGAAGATAAAAATTAAGTACATGAAGAGTCTAAATTGAGATCTCTTGACTGATCTAAAAAAGGAATAGTACCAAGACTGTAAACAGTATCACCTACGACAAGTTGGGTGCATTAAGGAAACCAAGAAAATATTAAAAGTTGCAAGCAAAAGAAGGATAGAAGAGTCTTTCATTAACACAAAAAAGTGGAATCACTAATAGCAGAGAAGTCTGAAGCAATTTGGAAATTTTTTCTTTTGCCATCAGAAAGCAATTACTTGTGACCAAGCACTGGGGACAATTTTAATAAAATGAACCTCAGAATAGACAAAAAAAAAAGAGTGGAAGGGAAAGAATAAAACCAGATTTAGATTTGCATTTCAGCAGGACTTAGCAATCTAATAGAACTGTCATCAACTGAAACAAGATTTCAACTGTTAGGCCTGGCAACACGTGGAAAAGAGGGAGGGTTAGAATTAAGGCAGAAAAACCACGACTTCCACATTTTTCCCTCCTTTTATATGTATCTTGAGATTCACAGAATAGTTGACTAAACTGGGATATCTGAAAATTTACTAAAACAAATGATTCAAAAATCAATTTCCAAGCACCTGGGGATAACATGAAAATAAACAGACAACACAGATTTGCCAAGAAGAAATCATATTAAACCATCTAATTTAATTTTTTTTTGGTCAGAGTAATTAGACTAGTGGATAAGAATGAAGAAATATTGCAATGTATCTTAACCTAAGCACATAAGAGAAATACAATTTTGCTGAAAGTGCTAAAAGATGAGCTCACATGGGCTCAAAATAAGGAATGCAAAAAGCAGATTTTGACAAAAGATTACAGCAGAAACTATTTCTGCTTGGATTCCAGAAGGCTTTTTTGGGTCAGCCATCACTACATATTGTCATGAATGATTAAGACATAAAAGACATTGATATTCTAAATCATTTAAGAGTAGCTTATTCTTAAACCATATAAAATTATTTTGATAAGTTCTGGAACAACAAGTGAAAAATTTCAGGAAAGGAAACACTGTTACAGTTTAAATGAAAACATTCAAACATGAAAGCAAGATGTGTGAAAATGGTTAATTCAACAGAAACAGAAAATTGTAAAATTTTGAATAAAGCATATGTCTGAAATTTAAAGAAATGGGATATTGTCAAAATATTTGAAGGTCTTTGTTTAAGAAATTGCAGAGGGCCTGTATCAGATAAACATTAAAGTCTTCAGTTGTATTTAGGCTTATTAGATAATCTGATGACTCTGAGAAATCTCAGCATCTTCACCCAAAGCCCTCGCAGGTCTTCAATAAAGGTGTTTAACATTATTCTGTTAAGTTTTGAAACTTATCTCCAATTCTGAACATAAACAGACCTACCATTTTATAGCCATCCCTCTATTACATGAATAAACTATCTGTATTCCCACCATAATGTATTTCATCCACTCAAAAAATAAATTCAATTTATCCCAGTTGCAGCACAGGCGTTTACAAATTTGTGGCAGCTTGTGGGCAAGTCTGCTCTAGAAAAAAAAACTACACTAACAGAATCAGAAGCAAAGATCATATATATTTCAGATTTTGTTTCAATATTTTGATAAATTAGTTACAGCTCCAAAGAATATCTTAATGTTTTAAGAGGCATGTTCCACATAATGCTGTAGAGCCTGCACATGGGAAAATGGCTTATACAACATTGTTACTTTGCCCAAAAAATGGACTACATTCAATACAGACAATTCTAATGAAGACCTTTTGTTCCCATCAAGTTTATGGATTTCCTGGCTACATTTTATAATCTTACAGGTCTGTCTTTCTAATGGTTACTTAGCCCAAATTAGTCTATGCCTCACTTTCTGAGTACACACTGCTCAAGAAAGAGGTAACAGGGAGAGGAACATTATTCCTACAAGGTAATAACACCCCAATCAATCATTTCTGAAAAGTTAGTAAATATACTTTATTTCAGAAGCTTCGTAATTCCTTTATTGCAAACCTCATACTTATCAAATTCTAAACCAACAGCCTTTAAGAGAGTAATATATATATATTGGTTTAATTCAAGGAAGCTGCACTATTTAACATGTGGTATTTTAAAGAAGGATCTTTGTCAATTCTTGAAAATATCTTCACAGGATTAGCTCTGCACTAGCTACATTTTGAGTTCTTAACCACTATAAAGTGCTGCTTGGCTCTTTGATTACATTTCTGGTAGGAATCATCTTATAGGCATTCTGAGCTGTTAAAAGGCATGTCCTTGCCTCACTGGATTGAGATTAGACAATCTTTTTCAGCTGAAAAAGTCTTCATATTTTTTCTCGGCTCCTTGTGACATGATATCTAGTTTTGGTGCTAACTTTATTCAATTTTTATTTATATATTTAAATGAAAACTGTGTTTGTACATCTATGTTTAATAATTATAACAGAGAAGCAGCAAAAAATTCTTCTGAAGGTACAGATCCCAGTAAAAAATGCAGCACAAGACCCAGACCTTGCTAAAACAGTATCTCTGTTCCAGCTAACAAACAAGTCTGTGGGATTAAGGAGAGATCCACTGGACAGACTGAAATTCACATATTACCAAAAAAGGCAATGGAATACAGAAATAAAAGTTCCTTAACTTGAGATAACAAGTAAGCAAAAGATAATTGAGAAGAAACTCTGCAATATCCACACAATTTGGCAGTTGGGGTACATTTTAACAAATCTTGAACTCAACCAATGTTCCCATCATACCATATGGGTCTCTTAGCTGGAAATTCACCAGCAGTGCCAACAGATGTCAAAAGCTTTCAAAGTAACAGAGTTAGAAAAGATTGTATGTATTAACTTAAATCAATGTATAAACATGTCAAAATTTCTGAGTTCATCAGCTTTCTCTCTTCTTCCTGCACTTGCCCTAAAGACCATGAAAATATTCTGAAGCCCACATGAAAAATGAAGCCTGAGTATTTTCCATTGCAAGGCAGGAAAATGAAGATGCAACATGCTAAATGAAATCCTCTCTAAATGAGAGTATTTGGCATAGAAAACGAGAAAGGGATTTAGCAACACCATTAATAAAACAACACAAAATCAACAGTACAGTGGTGGCATAACCTTAGATCCCTAAGCCGTATTTGATTCTGTGGGAAAGATTAAATGGAACAAAAATGTTGCATAAATGCTAACATTACATTAGGGAAATCTGAACTTTTCAACCTTTCCAACAAATCTTTCTGAAGAGGGGTACATTCAGGCTGAGAAAAAAAGCACTGATTCCTCTCTTTTTTTGGCAAACATCCAGGAATGTTCCTCTTCCTTCTTTATAAATGTTGTCTCCCCCCCATGTCATGCAGGCAAAAAAAATTCTGACCAGTCCACTGGCCTCAGATGGAAGGGAATGTATTTGACACCAAGTGAGAGAAGATAGAAACAGTCCATCTCTCCAATCTGTTCATTGAAATGTGGCTTGTTGGCTCATATTATGAGAAAATATGGGAAGTTTGCCTAAAATAATATTATTTCTAAGTAGAGTATTTTTATTTACTGCATAAATTATGTGAAAGTAAAATGTAACAGTGAGATACAGTGAATAATCCAAAGCCATTAATTCTTTGGCATTTCTCTTTAGAATGAAATAGATGGAAATAAAATTTACCTGTCAAAATGAAATGAAGGAAATAGCTGCCTACATGGAAAATCAACACAGAGGTCATTGCTCTGTGCTCAAACATTGCAGTGTTTTTATTTTTCCCTTTTTCTGTGAAATGATTATGCTATCTTCTCAAGCAAATGAGATAAACAATATTATCAGGGGAATTTTTATTTACAACAAATGGATGCCTTTTGTTAGCAGTCTTCTCTATATGTGACACTTGAGGTTTAGAATTTGTCAGTATTACAGAGTGGAAGACAACATGGTCAATAAGTACAGTCTTCCAGTATCAAAATCTACATTTTACTCAAACAACTTAAGTACCTTTTATTAAGTAATTAATGACATAGAACGAAACCATTGTGATTTTCTTTTTTCCCTTTAGATACAATTTAGAAGATTCAGCAGATGACACTAGAGAAGATTAAGTCTCTACTGCTACATGAAGAACAATTTCTAGTAACAATTTCTAGGTAAGAATTTTAGATATTGTTTACTGGGACACTTTTCCTGGACATAAAAGACCACTGTCAAGGTATTCTAACCACATATACACAACTTATGGCCTACCAAGGTGAAATGCAGTATTTTGTAGTTGCTTGTAAAATGAATTTGTCATGGGGTATAAAGAAAACTTAGTCCATTTTTATAGAATAGCAATTGTGTTTTATAAAATGTTGAAGCAACCATGTATTTGATTCAAAACACATCAGTTTCATAAAAGGCAAGCTAGAGAACTAAAAGTACTCCACCTTTGTAAAAGCAATATTAGTGCTGCCAGTCAAGAGAAATAAAATATGAAGAGAACTCATTTTGTCTCTTCCCTCTGGGACTGCTACACAGGTAAAACCAATAACCTAAGTTTCATCACCTGGCTCACTGATGAATTATGTCAACACTATTTAGTCCAGAGATTTCAACACATGGACTACAGAAGCCTCAGAACCTGTGAACTAATTTTAAGTGGTCTATAAAAAAAGTGTTAGGAAAAAACCTGATCATAGATACTGCATGTGATCAGTGGAAGTTTCTAATTTGATCTGTATCACCAGTGAAACTATACTACTGTCCCAGCAACAAGAACAGTTGAACAATCACTGGTACTTGAACCTGAAGAATCACACAGGATTGTATATTGATGCTTCTACACTACATTAACGTTAATTTCTTAATTAACAACTAGTAAAGTACGTTAGCCCATGATTTTCATTTTCTGATATACTGCAGGAGAGCTGTAGTGCACTCTAAAAGCTTCTCTAACATGCTACCCAAATAAAATCACATAGATGATAAAAAAGAGTAGGAGCTCAGCTGCAAACAAATCATAATGAAATATCAGTGCAGTAAGCAATAACTCTCACTAAAATAGACCATGACAGCAATGCTCCTTAAACCATGAAGCTATTCAGGATGATATTCAGCAATAGTCAAGACTAAGCATAAATTTTTACACTTTTCCTGTCATCATACTTGCATATATAGATATTTAAGTATGTGTATATATCCGGGTTTTATGCAGATATATATATACACACACACATACATATATATACACATTTTAAAAGATCTTCAGTAAAACTTCTCAGGGATAGCTACACAAAAGCAAGATAATTTCTACAGAACTCAGGAAACAGTGTATCACTCAATCTTTACCACATATTGTATTAGAGAGTAAGTGTAGCAACTTCAAATCCATTGCAGCTATTTTGCAGTGTTTGAATGATCATTTTTAGCCACTCATGTTAAGTAGTCTTCCAGGAGCCTACAAGAATTACACAATTATTTATGATTTAATATTTTATGAATTTTCTTAAATTGATTTCTCACACAGGATCACTATAAGCCTTCTGTAATTCCTAAAATAAGGAAAAACAAAGTATGTGTGACAGGCAGATCCTTTGACATGGTTGAACATAGTCATGACAGAACTAAGGCAGTGCATATCATGCCTTTCAGCATCACAAAAGATGCTGAATATCAGATCTTAAGTATATTATATTGGCAGAATCTGTACTATGCAATACTGAAAGTGCTGTAATTTTCATTAGCAACAGACAGACTTTCAGAAATCTCCTAATTGTCTATTCAAGTAAAGTTTCTCAGCTGTCATATACTAAAACTCGACATCTGAACTTCACAGAAGTCCAGCATTCTACTATATTTTCTAGTTGAGCTGATACATAAAAATTACAGTGGTACACCTGGCAGATCAAATTCATGGTTTAAAGTTGTGTTTAAGATACAATTCTGCCTTTTTATCTAAGAAGAAAGCCCTAATAATAACTCATTTTAGGGTGTTCCCCTTGTTAAGACTGCACAAGAACACCCAGATCTGTGAACTGGCAGAGGCTGGAGGAATGTTCTGGGACACTTTCCCTTCAGGCCTGCCCTGCTCAAACTCCCTTTCCAAAGCCCTTGCTTCTAGCCACTGCCAAAGATTTCATAACAAATTGATTAGTCTTTAATCTCTTTAGATGTTCCTCATCCTTCACTGATGTGTCCTAGGTTCAGCATCAGCTAAGGATGATATTTATACAGTTGAAATACTTCAACAAGTTTCTTTACAGATGCCTTGGAAATTCATGGGTTAAAACCAACATGGAGAAAAGAAAACTTAAAACACTTAAAAGATCTATCTCCTCCCACAGCATATGTACAGGGTAAGGTTCTCAAGACATTCAGGAGGATATTCTGTTGTGAAGGAGTTGAGGCTGTTTTCACTTCAGGCAGTTCTGGTTTCACTGCCAGACCTGCGCAGTGAAGAAAAACATGCCCAGACCATGGCTGTGACACTCAGGCACGTTTCCAGTTGATAGACATTAGTCTCTGGATTGCATTTGAGGAAGGATGTAGATATAAACACAATATATGTTAAAGAATTTCTGAGCAAAATGTGGATATGGAAACCACATGCAAAAATTGCATGGAAGGTAGCAGGTAGATTTAATTTTTTAGAAGAAAACTAATGTTGGTATAGATTATGACATTAAACATAAAACCCTTACTCTTCTTCTTCTGTTTTTACTGACAACCTGTTACTGCTTTGATTGCAATTTCTTACCCTAGACCTAGAACCATATGCTCCAGTCAGCAGTATTTTTATACAGGTGCTTAAAGTCCAGGAAAAAGTTCAGCTTCTAGCTACATTTAAAGTGTGTGTATGCCTGCACTTGACTTTCTCAGCATTGAGCTCTGCAGCTCTTTCTTTTGAAGATTTGATCAGTCTCAACCTCCAGGTAAATATAGTATGCATTTAAGTTCCTACTCATTCAAATATGTGACTGAAGGTCAAGCCTACTAGACTTGCTTCAACTCACATCAATTATCCTCCCTATTGAAGGTGATGCAACTATGATTCCAGCTAATTAAGTCTGTAATATTGAGATAGATAAGCTTAAAAAGGTTCAACACAGGAAATCAAGTTAACTCTGTCAATCTTCTTTTCTATAATGCATTTTGTTATACAAACATTCCAGCAGCCTAAGATTTGTAGATTTGCATTTGAGTGCCTTTTTCTGATAGACATAGGCAAATTTGCTCCTCTTGTGCTAAAATATCCTTCAGTGGCATTGAACTAAATATATCCTAACACTGAAAAAAGCAAAGCCTATTTTACATTCCAAAATTTATCACCTGTAAATGAGAAAACCAGAGAAATATCCTCCAAGCAGTATCTGGTTAATACCTGCAAACAGAGAAATATCTATCCAGTCATTCTTAGCAATCAGTATTAATTTTTACTGTCTCTGCATAGCTGTAGATAATCACATTCCTGTTAATTTACAGCTATGTTCTAATCCTTAATTTAAAACTCTACTAAGATTTATTTTAGTACCTGAACAATCCTTTGACAATGTGTGAAGTGGCAGAAGAACAGTAGTAAACCTGAGACCTAGGTTTTGTCCTAGGATGAATATTCAAGGTAGAAAAGCAGGGAAAATTCCTAACTAAAGAGGCATCCAAACAATGACTCCACTGGAGGGTGGCTGGTCACAATTTAGCCTGTTGTCATGCAGTCTCCTCCATCTTCCTGGTCTCTGGTCACATCATCTTAAAGGATTTAGATGCTGGAATTTGGAAAAGCTGGGAAAGCTTTTTGTTCCTTTCTGGGGCAATTAGGAAAATCTCTGTATTTTTTCTTTGTTTCAAACACAGGAATGAGCAAAGCCAACTTACTGAGGTACTTGCAAACAGCCTTGGCTCTGCTTGAAATACACAATAGAGGTGAGCTGGACCACAACACCAATCTGTGTCTTACACACCTGCCAGACTTTTAAAGCTGGAATACACTACATTGTAAGTTACAGTTAAAGCTTCTTGAGATTGAAATGGAAACTCTTTGAATTAGGAAACAAATTCAGAATCAACCTCAATTTAATATTCAGTATAAACACAGATGGTAGTTTTAATCTTTGCCAATGGAATCTCCACTGGTATAAACTGATTAATACCAGTATAAATCTACAATGAACCTATATCTTACACTGGAAATACACTTCACATAAAAGGTATTACTTTAAACATCACTAGGACAAATATTTTCATATATTTCCATGATGTCTACACAACAGTATTAATGTTAAATATTACTATTCTGGTAATTCCTAACTGACAAGGCAGGACTCCATGTTGTCTTTACCCATTAGGGATGCTATTTAGCTGACGTTAAAGATGAAATATTAATAATTATATCTTCTAAACATAAATGTACTGCTACAGTGTCCCTCAGTTAAAGTACAAGGAGTCCAAAACCCTTCCATCAAGCTTTCTATGACAAATTAACATTCAACACTTGCCACTAGGACAGTGCCATTAATTATTCTTGGACAGCACAGCAAAGACAACAAGTGCTTGTAGGAAGGTCAACAAAAGGCTTCACATGGAACTAAGAAGCAATTGTTACAAGAGTGCAAAGCAAAATACAGTCTGAAGAACGTATTTCTTGAAAATGACTGATATTTCTAAAGAAGGGGAAATTATGTACAGAGGCAAACTAAAGAAGGAAAACACCTCCCTGATTTCCTAAGCAGTGAGGCTAGCTAATGATAACTACTACATAGTATGGGCTGTTAAAATTCTTACAGTACCTCAACCTCTGAATGTAAAAAAGAAAGGGAAAAAAAAAAAGTAAAGAGCGATTGTCTTAAAATAAGTTTAAAAACCTCTCCTCCTTTGTATACAAAATAATATCTTTACAATTGTTCTAAAATCATTAATAATAAAGTTCGAAGCTCAGTTGAACTGATTTCAGCAGATTAGTATTTTTAAAAATAAAAAAACTCTTGTACTAGTTTAGATGAGTTTCTAAGTTTGAACCAAAGCATTACACCTTTCCTCAAAGCCCCTGGGACTCCTGAGATGGGAAAGCTACCAAAAAACTGCAAGTCTGTCATGTGGAAAAGTACAGATATCCTTACAGAAGGAGCCTTATTAAGATCTGGTAAACCCTTCTTCATTTGCAATCTTGATCATTCTGTGAATTAATGTGATTCAGGTCACAGCAAAGGAAATGAAAGGAGCTGTGACAGTAGCAGTGGAAAAATACAGACTTGAAGAGTAAATGATGTGACCCAAGATTCACATTCTGTGGTAGCATTTTTCTTAACTACATTCTCTTGTGGTAGAATCCCACTTTTTAAGAGGATAATATTTAATGTTCCTGCACTTTAAAACAAGAATGCAAGCACTGCAGTGATCCCTGGACATTTCTGTGATTTATCTACTATACTATTTAAGTTCTTGCTCTGGGCATTTAAAATAACCATGATAAAGTCATGATCAATATAATATATGTTTTTATCTTTCTTGTCTATATCAATATTAAACTTCTGGTTTCATGCAGTGATAATGATCCCCAAAGCATTATTTTTTAGTGAGCTATTATGATATTTTAAAAAAATCAATAAGAAGACTGACATAATATACATATCACAAAAGATCCATAAAAACATGGATCTTTCACTGGGATAGTAAACAGTAACTATCCTCTCAGTAGGGTAAAAGATGTGTAAGTTTAACTGCATGTATACTAAATATTCAATTCCTGTAGAAGAGATGTGAAACATAACATCAGTATTTATAAATCAGTCTGTACATCTTGTCAATTAAAAAAACCCCAAGGATAAATAATACTTATTAGGCTCCCAGAGGTATTTTGAGAGTAGGTGGTTAACCCTTGTAGAATGTGTTAATAATTAATGTACTATTATGTGTTCACTTTGCATATATTATCACCACACACATTAGAGGAAGTTTGTCCATTGGAAAAATAGATTTATTTCTATGTGTAATGGAAGGTTACGTGAAACCAAGCAAATGCATAAGCACCAATTTAATGAAAATCTGAAGTAACTCCAAGAAAGATTTGGATTGCAAGTCAGTGATTCCCCTTACTTATTTCATTTTAATACCCTTTTAAAGCACATTCTACAAGAAAGGAAGCTCTTACTCCTGTGGGAGATAAGTGTAAGAGCAAAAATGGAACAGATCCTGGAAACATTAAAATTAATGATGTCTGAAAAATCATTATGGTTATAGACCTTGAGCCTGACAGTTTTAATTCAAAGCTCACAAAAACTGAGAAACAGTTAAATAAACTGAAGGACCAGATGGTCTCAGCCTTTAGGGAATTCACTACAGACAGATAAATTGGGAAACAAGTCAACAGTCAGAAACTAAAGATATTCTGAAGTGTTCTGAAGGGTTGATTTTTGAAGAAAAACTTGAGAAGATAATTTTTCTAAAGAAAAGCTAAAAATAAACAGTATTCCTGAAGACTGTTTTTCTAAGAGATATTTTCAAGACTTATATTCCAGAAGGTTCAGATTGGGTATCTCTATGCCCAAATTCAGAACACTGGAATCAACTATTTCCCAAGAACAGACATCAGTACTTACATGAAGAATAACAGAATAGTTAGGGTTAGAAGGAATCTTACATTTCTTTTGTATATCTCCTATATCTCTATGACATATGATAATTATTAAAATTCTTTCAAATTTATGAAGCAGGAATTTAAAAAAACCCCAAATCTATTGATCTTTGCCTTAGTACCATAGATGAGGAGGGAAGGGAAAAGGGGAAGAGTAACATCCTCTCTGCTTGAGCATCTCTCCTTTAGTCTTGACTGGAAGCAACTCACATCTTAAACATCATCAAGCTCCAACCCCTTTGCCATGGGCAGGGATGCAATTTGTCAAAGGAGGAAGAAAATTTCCTCCCTCTTTGGTTGGACTTGTAAATTTAAAGCGTTTGATAAATAATTTTAAGTGATAAGTGATCAGAGAGCCAAGTAAAGGGATTGAAAGACTGAAGATCTAAAATTAATTGCAGCGCATTTTTCATTAAGTTCTGGAGATGCAGTGAAGGACAAGCACAGGAATTAGTTACCCCAAACTCTTTGGCCTTTGTGGCTTTCACAAAAGAAAAGAATTTATTTCTGTATTTGTCTGCTAGAAATGTAATTATTCAGAAATTCTCATGTTTATAGTACCAGACTGAATCTATATTTAAAAGTAGTAGTCAAACAACTTAATTACCCAGCCTTTCAATCAACGTTCCACATAGAATTATTTACATGCTTTTATTTAGTTCTTACTGTTCATTTGTACACACAAACACATTACAATATCACAACTGGATCTGGAAACCATACTGTTGTTCTTGACAGAAAAAAAAGAACAAAGATGAAAAGGATACGAAAACTGAATTGCCACATCAGCCTTTAGGGGTCTCTCTCCAGGTCAAAACTTAAAAGATTCAGACAAATAACAACTGCTGCTCCATCTTCTCTTATCCCAGTATCTTTCTCCAAAATTCTTTTTATACATTATGGCAAATGTTGAAGCATTAAAATTTCAAGCTTTTGAAAAAGCCATGGAATTATTCTACACACATGGAAGAAAGAGTAGAAGTAAAATTTCCTGCTCTTTCTAGCTGCTCCCCATGTAAAAGAAGGTAGGGCATATTTTTATTAGTATTATACAAACATTTCACATCAAAACTATGCCACTTTTGACAGAAATTATTTACATAAAACTTAAGATAAACAGTAATGCTTTTTTTCTGGGAACAAAATCTCAATTTGAATCTCAATTCCATTTTTCAAAACTAACAATTGCAAGCATATTTTAAAGTTTCAACTCCTATTTCCTATTATTGTAGACTAATTTTCTGTAAGCAGGCTTGAAAACACCCATCTGACATCAGACTGGTCTAGAACTGTATGATTTTTATTTTATGAATATATGACAGTAACAGACCTGTTCACACCCAAGTCCATAGATTCTGAATATGGAAAGGTAGCTATTTTAGAGATTTCTAGAGACAAACAAAGTGATAAATATCTCACTTCTTATATGACAAAAGCACTGATTTATTTCTCTGATAAGAATTGATAATATTGAGGCTTTAAGAGAGGTTGTATTTTACTTTATGATTTTATCCATCTCTTGGCCTTACTCACAGTAAATCTGTTTGATCCTCATAAGGTCAACATGGAGTACATCAGTCACACCAAGTAAACAATTATTTATTTCAGCCTCCCCATCTAAATTTAGTCTAGAGAACGTTTCAAAAAAAAAAAAAAAAAAAAACTCAGATTACATCTAACAAGAATAATGACACTCCTGTTTTCTACAATCTGCAGAAGTAAAAGCAGAAAGCACTTGCATTGAGTTACTGCTCGCTCTTCATGTCAAAATCAGCAGTGCAACAGTGGGCACCCCTTCCTAATCAAAGTCCTTTCCAGAACAGGACCTGTGGTCTTTAAGCCTGGTAACATGAGTCATTTCCCCATGTATTACCACACTGTCAGTAATCAGCAAAATAAAAGTTTCTCTTTGGCTGACTCACATGACTATCTAACACTTGGAAGTTATTAACTTTTGTTAAAGAAAAGTGAAAAATTATGCAAGTCTGGTTAATATAGTTTACCACAATTAGATTGAATCACTGCAAATAATCAGAGATCAAAGACCCGACAGAAAAGCTATTAAATTAAAAACTCGTAATAATAAGGAACTATTCTATTGTTTAAATATACAACTCTGAAAACATGACTGTCAGAATGACTTAACAGGTACTTTTCAATAGGTGTGTAGTATGTGAATCTTTGTGCTTGGGTGATCAGTTCTTGTTAGTGCCTGCAGTGCTTTTATGATTATTTTCTAGTAAGCTATTCACACACCGTGAATGTGCACATCTATTATCCTGTTTTATTACAATAACACATTTACTTTGATCAATTTGTATATTTAGGACTGAAACATGTTGCTAAAAACTGAAATATAATTGAGTAAGGTTTCATCCAGCTTCTCTAAACTTATGTCAGTAGTAGTCATTATTTTAATTCAGGTATTTATAAAAGCTCATGGAGCAGTTGCTGAGCTATTTTTACATGGTTTTTAATGCACATATTTAAACAACAGAAAAACTTTGACGAGGAAAAAGATTCTATGGCAAATCAGCAATATAAAGAATGTCTAGCTCAATGTGTACTATGTATCACTTTTTTCCAATTATCTAATTTAGTTCTTTTCTAATTATCTGTCTAGCTGTTACAGGGATGGTCTCCAAGGAGTTTGTCTAATGATCATTCATTGAATTTCTTTAATTTGAAGGAAAATAATTAGTGCTTTCACAACAAAAACATCAATGAAGTAAAGGCAAACAAGTGAATACTAAATACATGGACTGAAGGCTGCTTGGTTAATGTTGTACATAACACAGGAGTAATCTTTTGATTGGTTTTCCAAGTTTGCTGCAAAAATTTCAATAGAAACTGAAGAATTTTCTACACCTGTGAAGTCCGAAGGTTTTACCTCCATGCTGTTATCCTGGCTGTACTGTTAGGTCATGGAAAAAAGTAAACTGATAAAGTTCTCCCAAACTAATTTTATTTAATTTTTTATTTTTATTACCAAAATATACTTTGCATATGGCTCTTACCTCTCAAATTCTCTCAGAGCATGTGGAAATAATACTTCCTATCTCTTGAAATCCTTCCCATGAATTCCTGGTAAGGTGTATTACTGGTAAATATCCACAATCATTCTTTCCCATAATGCTACACATGCATATTGTGAGTTATAATTTCTCACAATACTGAGGCCACAAGTCAATATTTCTATAAAATTTCTAGAGCAGTGTTAAGTAGGTTACACTTAAATATTTTGCTGGGAGATCGTGCTATTCCTCTCCCAAACTTCTAAAATCAAAATGACATCCTATTCCCTTGAAAATAGTGAGAACTCTTGCCTTTCATTAGAAGCCAGCTTTTAACTTAAGACTGTATTTTAACAGACCTTATTAAGCAATGATTAATTTTTTGACAGAGCATTATCCAATAACTTAACTAATAAAATACTTCTCCCTTTTTTACAACATTGTGTGTTACTTGTAAGAAAACCACTCAGTTGCATCTCCATCACTCCAAGCTTACATGAGATTTACCAGGGTAAAAATGGACCCATCCCCTTGAGGCAGAATACTTCCCTTGTGTCCTTCAAGTAATTTTTATCTCAGCATCAATCTGTTTTCAATTCACTTGACAAAACCACTTTTCTCTATTTTACATGCATTATGCAGTGCATGTACAATTTTAAAAGCATACATACATTTCTGAGTAGAATGCTAATGAAGATAGTGCTGTGTTCAGAGCTAATTTCATTATTTTTCAAAGCTACTGGTCACTTATTGTAATACCTGACCCTGTACACTTTCAACATTTTACTAACATTTTCAATGTTGTACTGACCTTTGTCAATGTCTTCTATTGGGCTACCTTTGTATGGAACTCGTGACAGGAATTTGTCCCTGGCAATGTGAATTAGGTTCTCACTGTATTTACAAACCAAAACAAAAACAACAACGACAAAAAAAAACTTACCCAAAAAAAAAAAAAAAAAAAAAAAGGAAATAAATGCTTCCCTAATTCCTGTTCTTTGAAAACTGAGATCAGAGACAAGTGCAACATATTCTGCCACCTGGAAAACCTTTGTTGGCTTTTTTGAAGTAAAGAAAAACATGGAAATGTTTAGCCAATAGATCTGTCTAAAAAACTTTATCCCTCTTGTTTGATTATAGTTTCATCAAGCAGGGGCACAGACTGCCATTATTATTGCTGTGAAAAACGTAATTTGGAATATTGGTAAAAAATCTTATCTAAAGCAAGGAATGTAAGCATCAACATCAATATTCATAAAGGTTTGAAATTATAGGTATATCTGAATGAAGAGTCCCAGAGAGGTGTCACATATGTCAGTTACCACCATTAACTAAGTTTTTCTGAGTTACACTTCACTGGAGAGTAGCTGCAAGAACAGAGGCCACATGAAACCACAGGGTCTAAGTACCCAAACTTTCCCAGTAATCATATCTCTTTTATTTTGATTGTGTGCTAAGTAAATATATATTAAAAAAAAAAGAAAATCAAATTGTCTTCTTTTTCTCCAGCAAACAGACATCTTTTTAAATTTATCAAGAATGATATACAGTCTTCCTATTATTTTGTAATTATGAATAAGATATTTGTATCATATTTTTCTCAGACAATCATGGGATGACTATTCAAACAATTAAAGCTTACTGAAAAAAATCAGTAAAAGTTTTATTGTTAATCATGTCAAAAATTCCCACTGGATTTTTTTTAGATTTTAATTGAAGAATCTAACATTCAAAATAGTTTTAATTTCAGGCAATCATAACGCTCATTTTTATAATTAATGAAAATAAAATTCTTCTACCAAACATTCAGTTAGGATTACCAAAAATATCCAGTAAAACCCCCAGTAACAGATGTTTCAAACCCTTCTCCACCTAAGGGAGCAGCACATCACTTAATGGATGACATTCTGCCCTTATATGAGAACAAACCACCGATTTCTTGAAAATTTCTGCACTGCAAAAGTGCACCTGTGTATTCAGTCCCTACCCAGACCTCCTCTACAGTGAGTTTTTCTACTTGTTACAGAATGGCAGTCACCTTATCTGCAGAGCCTCAGCAGAAACATCACAGGCAGCCAAAGGGCAAGATGTGCCTGACAGCTTCTTTTGCCAAGAGAAAGGAAAAAAATTCAAAAATAGCCCAAAACAGTTAAATACCAGCTGAAGTGATAAACAGTGCATTAGTACATTATTGGGAAAAGAAACAAAATACCTGATTAGTTTCTCACGTATTGCCTTCCTCTAGAGGAATTGGAATCAACAGAAAAAAACTGAATCCTAAAAAAAGGACACAGAGAACACCACAGTAAAAAGAAAGGGGAATAAAAATGTCATAGAAGAACCTGAAAAATTAGTGGAAGAGAAATAGGTGAAAACAGATCTAATTGTCTTAATTTGTAGTGATTAGTCAAGACTTGCTCAATGAATAAGCAAACTCCTCATGGCCAAGGCTTCAGGTCTGACTTAAGTTCTAAGGAATTCTTTGGCAAGGATTTTAAAAAAAGCAAAAAAAAAAATTTAAAAAGCCACCAATTATTTTCCTATAAAACTAATTTTTCAAAGATGATGTAGAATTTAGAAAAGAAAGAGGATGGCATTGTGACAATGTCAAAGCATATGAAATTCATAGAGCAGCTATCTTAAAACAAATTGTTACTCCTTCATAAAGGACTCTTTTAGTAGGGATTAGTGTGTATCTAACACTCTGGGAAGTCAATCAGAAAAGAGAATGGCCTGTCAATAATCACTGAAGCAGGATTTACTGCTGTAATGTTCCTGTACTCTGCCATGGATTGGTAACAGGTACAGCTATGATGGATTCACTACTCTAACTCATCCTATTCTACAAGCCTCACAACCTCCTGGAATACAAGAAATCCCAAGTCTGTCTGAACACAGTTAGGTATTATGAACCTGGAGATGCAGATGCTTCTTTCAAAGAGTAGGAGATTTGTGAGTCCTTACAAAACAGTCACAGCCTGCAAAGCTTCCTGTGATTAGGCAGTAAGGAGCAGGATTTATTCCAACAAACAGTTTAACTGAATCAGCCCTAAGCATTTATCTTGCTGCTTAAGGGTTATAATGTGCTTGTACTACAAAATAAGTACTCAGAAGCCAATACTATAGGAAAATATAAACAGATATAAGATGACAAAAGCAGCTGGCTGTCTTGACATGCTCTGTCAGCAGATTTATGAAAATGTTATGTACCCAAGGCTGCTCACTGAGGAGTTTTCCTTCATTCAAGATTTGCATGCTTGCTTACTTTATGGAGATAAAGTCTGAGGAATTAATAAGTATATTTACTAAATTTTAGATTGTGCTTTGCCTGGGTGTCCTGCATGACTCAGTTATGTAACATGACTGCAGTAAATTCATATTTACTGCATTTTCATTTTGTTGCCATTCATAGATCATAAAAAATCAGCCCTGGAATAATCCTTACATGGTATTTCTTTAAACTAATGTTAGCATAAGGGAGCAAGGGACTGTAAATTAGCTGCTAAGGTAGCTACTATTACATAACAGTATGAAACTGTTGATAATGACATCTCAAAGATGTTACCATTAAGAAAATCACCCTGAGCATGTGTTTAGGCTCTGAAGCCTCACCAGCAATTTCTGAACATTGCATTTTGCAAATGTCCCTTTCAGGTTGTTACAAAGCTTTTTGAGCTATCATGATGCCATGGGAGAAAAAGCATACAGCACTTTTCAGTATGTAGTTCCACAGAGAAAACTGACTACATACTAATTTCTTACTGGGACAATGACAGGTCAGTCATTAATTAACAGCATGGATTAACAAATGAAAACACGACTGGAATGAAATAACAAGGTGAGATGGAGAAAGAGGGAAAGGACAAATATGTTTTCAAGACTGATTAAGAAAGAAAGATGAAGTTGTTACACATGGCAGAAATACTCTACAATGAGCCTCTGACACTCCACAGGAAAATCTTTGGGAAAATCTGGAGTGTACCTGTGTTAAGAATATATGTAAATGATGATCAAGAAAAGTTAGAACAAGTTATTAAAAGTCTTAAAGTTAATAAACTGTAGTTAGACATTCCTGTTGTTACCTTTCTTCATAATTAAGTGGCCTTAATTCAATTTAGCTGAATTCATTTCTAAATAAATTCAATTCAGCTGAACTGAGTACTTTGATTCTGGATAAGGATGCCTACTTAGAGTTTCATTTAAACACGTCCAAAATTCATTCAGATTATTTTTCCTCTGTGTCTGCATGTAGGCAAAACCCTTAAACTGATTACAAAGGGAACTGAAGAAATCATGTATGGAATGCCACTAGAAACTTATTTCCAAGATAACATCTTCAGAAGCTCAGAACTTAATACTTTGTAACACTTTTTTTGGGTATTATTTCAATTTTGATGCATTATTTCAATATCTACATGTTGACACCTACAGAGGAGAGAGGCTCGTGCTCTTTTAAACCCTTTCAACTGCTAAGTAAAACAAGAGTTTGTATCATTAGCTCTTTGTAAATCAGCTTGGTGTGCTTTCACAGCAGCACAGAAGCAGCTAGCAAAACTAATGGCAACAGGAGAAAAAGAGTTTTAGTCATAAAAGAATTTTCCTACACTTCTTTCTTCTTCATAGTTGCATGAAGACATCACCATAGCTGTATGTGAAAGCTGTAGCCTGCTCCTTTCTGGCACTGATGATGTTTAATTTAATGTCCTGAAGTTTTGAACCACACTCCAGCACTTGTTCACTGAGCTGAATAAACATCTCCTCCCTGACTTTTCAGGTTATATAACAACTTCACATGACACATCTGCACATTTTGCCTACAGAAGGTGTATTTCATTTTTGATTCTCCTACCCATTTCCCAGATACAGAAGACCCATTTCATTTTAAAGGAAGCTTATTCTCAGGTCCTAATAATTATTAAAAACTTCCATTATCAATTGGACTGAAATATAAGGTGAACCAGATTTACTCTTGTACCACTTTCAAATACATGGTATTTTACTGACTGTACAAATGTCCTGAAAACAGAAAACACACTGGAAAGAAAATCAACATCATCTTACCTTATTCTTCCTAGTGGCAATAGTGTTCTAAAAGAAACAGAATTGTCAGAGCATATATACTAGGTAGAGCAACTGGTACTAGCATAAACCTGAACAAATATGTTACCATATATCAATGATAAGCAGACAATTACAAAAAGCAAGTGGTTCATGCCTATAATGTCTGAATTATCTTACTTTTGCTGATAGTTTGTGTTTGATTTATATTAGAGTATCCCTGAGTTTAATGCTAAATGAAAAATATAACCTAATAGAGTTTTAAAATGAAAAGAGAAAATAGTGCCCTAGTCACTTTATGTTTGCTTTTTTGTTGTGTTTGTTTTTGTTTTTTTTTTTTTAAGACTGGATAAGGTATCTTCAGGAATACACATATAGTTAGCCAAAATAAGTACAGACTTCAGTGCAGTGATTTCACTGGGGTTATACAACAGCAAATCAGTCCCAAATAGTACAGCAGTAGGTTGAGTATTTATTGCAGACAGTCAGTTATCAATAGATTTTAACATTCACTGCTAGTTTTCAACTATGTCTAGAGTGATTTTCCATATATTAATGAATTCCCAAGAACCAAGACACTGAGAAGCATTGCAGCAAAAGGTACCAGTGAGTCTGATTCTCTGTGAAATTCCCTCCTGACAGAAATTCTTTCAGTTGCACTGTGGAAGAAAACTTGTTGCTGAAGCTTGATGCTTCCATCTGGTTTGTTATTTGACAGAATTAAACTAAACTCTAAGAGTAAGATGCACTCTCTTTAAATACACTACATATATTGTGACATATACTCAGACATTTATTTACTACAGACTTCACTAAAATCAGACATGAAATTTCTGAAAAGTAAGGATTAAATACAGATGGCAAATCAGTCAAGTACCCTGAAAGTGCACAAGACTGAAAACCATAGTTCTGGTGAACAGGACCTATTGCAATAGTTTGGAATACACATTTAATTCTATTCTATGTGGAAATTAGGAATTTACACAGTTAAATGATCAGTACCACTTAAATAGTATGTTTGATATTCTGTGGCATTTCTGTAGATGACTGCTATCATCAGAAGTGCAGTGATAAAGGCTGAAGAAACACAACATATCTGTAAATAACTCTTCAGTTCAATGACTCTGATAATTACATGCAACTTTGCTAGACTATATTTAGTAAGAGTTTTCAATCTGTTAGGACACTTTACACAGTACAGACAGAAAGAGCTTATGAAATACAGGAGGCCTTCTGCAATAAAATGTCAAAGAAATGCATTTTTTTTCTTCAAGTGTCAAGTCCTAAGATCACTCTTTTCCTTTAAAATAGCAGCATATGCTGGTCAGTGAAGCATTCACTACACAGCTGTTACATTACTGTATGACCTGTACATATTGAATTAGCCATTGTGTTTTTCAATTCTGGTTCATCAGAGTTCTGGTCTGAAGGGCTTTAACCTACATTTAGGAGAAGAATACAATTCACTGTTATCTTGTCTATCCAAATTCATAGCCTACAGCCTGTTTTGAGCTAAAACAATTGGCCAATTTCTTTTTCCCCTTTTTTTTTTCCTTTGCAGTAATGCAAGGTGTATGAAAAAAAATCAGTATAAATGGACTGAAAAGGACAAATGGCAGAAAAACTTCAGGACTGTAATTTGATATTGTATACATATATATTCCCATGCACACAGAGAGGATGTGGACTTTTTAACCACCATCATCACTCCTGTTCTCAGGTTTGAACATTTGCATTCTTGGCACATTAAGAAAAAGAACTATTTCTACACAGAATAATAACAAACATAATACAGCTTAGTGAACACATAAATCTAAGTGTGGTACTATGAGGCCTAAACCATTAAGATGGATCAAAAGTTGAGATAGTTTTTTTCCAAAAAAGGAATCAATTTCCTGTATTGACCATCTTCTGAATACAGTCTGTTGTTGAGGAAATCCATGAGGGATACAAGGTCCACATAAGAGAGATGCACCCCTGCATTTCCATTTCTATATATACTTCCCTCCCAAAGCTTCCAACCTATTAGACTCCTACCAGAGGTAAGAAAAAAGTTGAAATGGAATTTTGGACTGACCCTTTGAGCCTTTTCTCATATCCCTAAGTTCAACACTTTACACTAGCATATGAAGCAACATTAGATTCAAGATTCTTACTGAAGTACTGGCTATTTCTAGCTATTTTAAGTACAATTGTTACTTGGTGTTAGTATTGTTTTAAATTATGTTTTAGTTACTCATTGATGTCGAGAGAAGAAAGCAGTAAAGAAAGCAGAAGAAAGCCTGGGTGAAGAGTCATTTAAACCCATTTGTTTTTCTCAAATTCATTAAGGAAATCCCTCTTTATTTCATCATGAAGTGTTCTCAGAAACTAAAGGAAGCTGTGTATGAGTTTCATTAGCTAAAAGACGATTATGAAGCCAATTACTTCACAAAGAATGGCTGTCCATGTATGAAGTCAAACAATGAATATCTGTGTAGAATTCCTTTGTCTGTAAACAGAGCTTATGTGCCTCATTACAGACTAAGCTGACATTAAAAAAAGTAAGTTCCTTCACTGATGGTTTGGAAACTCAATTAACACCTATGAGTTCCTTCACTTTCAGGAACATTATGGTAGCACAATAACAATAATTTAGAATAATGAATCAACTCCTATGTAGAACTATGGAAGTTTAAAAATGAGATTCTTATAACCCAGAGTCAGGAAAAAATTGTATGATCCTCTCTGTATTATAGTCAACCACAGTTCAACAAATTTACAAGCTTTCCTTAATATATTTGATATATATCAACTATACATAAATCAATAATGCAAAAAGAGCTCACAGCATAAACACAAATCAACATATCAATATTAATTTAACTAAGAAATAAATTTTTTATTGAGATGGGCTCAAGAAATTCTATGTACATCTTTGTGAGATGCCTGCTGGGACAGTAGTCATGCACTTTTACATCCTATTTTCAAAGGGTAGCACATGATGTTGTCTAAAATGACAGACAAGAATGAATCATTATAGTCACAGTCAACTCTCCTAGTATCACAAGCCTTGTCAAAGTTTTTTTTTGTTAAAAAAAACTTCAAGTAAACAACTTTCTCTTCCTCCCTCACCACAAAAACCTCTCCCTCTTCCCACACACTCCAACAGTAGATGCTATAGCAGAGAATGATCTCATGAGAACTGTAAACTCAGGAAATTGATTCTAGTAAGTTCACTATTTCCTTGCCTCACTCTCTTCTACTTTATTTTCCCTCTGTATTATTTTTAGGAGACATTTTCAAAGTTCAGAAAGCAGATAAAACTCAAATAGCTATTATGCACCATAAACATGCGCTATGACCTGTCTGTGTGCACTATCCTTCCAGAACAACTGTTGTTAACCCCATACACACAGAAAGCAGGATCCCAGTCTTCAAAACCATGAAACATAGAAAAATGGAATTACATTTGGAAAAGTCACATTTGGAAAAGGCCTCTAAAATCACCAAGTCCAACAGTTAACCCAGCACTGCCATGTTCACTGTTAAATCATTGCCCCAATATGACGTCCACATCTTTTTTGAGCTCCTTTTGAACGCCTTGGACATATTTTTTGACTCATTTGAGTGACTTCACCACTTGCCTGAGCAGCCTGTTCCAATGCCTAACAACCCTTTCCACGAGGAAATTTTTCCTTTTTATCTAATCCAAGCCTACCCTGGTGCAACTTGAGGCCAATTCCTCTTGTTCTGTCACTTGTTACCTGAGAGAAAAGACTGAACCCCACCTGACTACAATCTTCTTGCAGGTGTTGTAAAGCAACAGAAAGGATAGTGCACATGGACAGGTAATAACACATGTTTATGGTGCAGAGTAGATATACACAATAAACATAGCAATGTATGCTCATCAATTACTACAAGTTTGTAATTTGTTTCATTCAGTAGAAAATGCCAGAATTTTACATCAGGTTTTAAAATAATATAATATAAAAATTATTTCTTATAGATTAATATAATCTATATAATTTTAGTGAACACCACTTTAATACATCAACAACAACTACTGCAAGATTTTTTACTTCACAGAATTTTATATCTATTTTTAGAGACAAGTCAGACTACACAAATTACGTCTGAATTCACCCTGACACAGAACACATCTCACAAGTTCTACAAAGTGGTAACAGTCAATTAAGTAAGGAAATATTAAATCCTTCAACCTCAAAAAAATGTTAGAGATTTCTACTGGTATGTATTTATTTCTGGAACTGAAAAAGAAATTGGGGTGAACTTCTCCCAGCTAAGCGCACCAAAACCACAGAAACAACACCACCTAATTAAATAATTTCTTCAGCAAACAACAAGGCAATAGTGGCAGAACTATTTTAACTGAAATTTCAGTTCCTGTGTCACAAAGACAGTTCTGAACCATTCTATTCCTTCCATGAATCTACTTGCTGGTACAGTCATCTCTTTGTAAGTCAACTTTAGAAGAGATGTTCTACCTAATTGCACCCCTAGGTCTACACTGTGCATAAAACACAGAGTAAAACACCCACTTCCTGGAAAACTTACATTCCATTGCTGACTTCCACTATATACACTCAGGAATGACTGTCAGTCTGGAGACAGACATGTACATATCCTTTGGAAAGTTCCTGCAACATAGCAATTATAGTGCCCTAACTACTACACAGAAAATCACACAGATTAATTCCTCAATGGACAAAACCAAAACCCACTCAACAATCTTTGATACATGACCTCATACACAGCTGCCTTTTCCTGAAGAGAAGTTCCAGGCAATATGGACACATTCATACTGAGAAAGGCTCTACCCTTGTGTGAGCACCTTCATACCAGGTACAGGGTTTGACTCCTCCAAAGCAGCCTCCTCACCTGTGTACTAGTGACCATTTCCTCAGATTATCACATTCAGCTGGAGAGGAAAAAGTCAGGAAACAATCAAGAATCTCTAGGAAAAGAATCCACACTCAGAAAAAAAAAAAAAAATCCAGCCATACCACCTAATAATCAATCTATTTTAGTAAACTCTTTGTTACCACCCATCTATTTGTGGTCCAACATAAGCCAAAAAAGCAACACTGAAAAGAGAAAAAGGGGAAAAAAAAAAAGGAAGGAAAAAGCAAAAGCTTCTAAATGCACTTCCACAGTTACTAAAATTATTTTCGAAATTGGAAATGCCTTCTCTAAAATAGGCAACAGTCAATTACCTAAGAAACCATGTAGTGAAAAAGATTTTGAGAGACAAAATGTAATTATTTATCGGATATTGATGCATGCTCTATTATGTGGCATGACTCATTCTCTGAGAAAACAAAATAAACATTAAAAAGAAGAGTTTAGAAAAGAATAGTTGAAAGTACTTAACTTGTACAGGGAGCTCTATAAAAATGTTAAAAGTTTATTGTTTATACCATAAGAAAATTGTGGGCATTTTATTTTATGTAATGAGAAAACTGGGAGTTAAGTCCTCAGAAGTCAATGCAGAACTGAGACTTGCACTTGTACTTAATATTGTATGTGGTCATTATTACCTGTGTTCCATCAGGTTAATGTAAAATATGTTCCAACTACTGATGCTCTGTGTCATTAATTGTTATGGTGTCAATGGGGCTTTGTCATGTGGTTTATCTCAATTAGTGTACAAACTATTATTTAACAGCAGAATGCACATGAAGGAGTCTGACAGTTTATAACAAGGAAACTAATCTTATAATGCCCTTTGGGAAATCCCAAAGAGAACTTTTCTGTAACAAGAGCAGTGGTGCTGAAAATCAGAAGAAAGTTTTTTACTCAGCCATTGTGGATTAGAGTGGCAGCACATCTCTCAGATATATATTGACAGCATATATAAAATCAGTAGTATTCATGTGTTCAGGAACAGAAGTTTGTTTCACTAGAAAGGAAATGTGAGTTCAAATAACACAATTTTACATCAAATACAAGTTGCTAATTCTCCCAGTCTTTTAATCCTTGTATTTATTCACTTCAAGCTATTCATATTTCTTTTCACTTCTTCAGACATACAAGTTTGGACTCCAAGCTGTACAATGAAAGTTAGAAAACATGCAGATGACATTTTTCACACATGCATTAATAATATTTGGGCACTGTTTCCTTTTTCTCAATCTTTAGAAAGATCCATAAGTGCAAGATGACCATCCACAATATAAAAGGCCACAGAAGCATGTACAGAGAAAAGAAAAAAGAAGGTATATTGAACACAGAACACCAAACTACAAACGTTGCAGCTGTCATAGTACTCATAAATACATGAAGTCATTATTTGAGAAGTAATAGTAGTGGTATCAATATAAAAAATGTGATTCAAGCATACTGGAAAGAGAGGCACAGTTTGTCTTGTCTGGTTTTGATTTTGAAATTAAATCCTCTAATTGCCTGAACGACAGACACTTCAACTTTTTCCATTGCTACTACTCAGTGTATAATCTGAACCCACCTGCAAGCAAATTAATGCTTCCACAGAAAATATTAGTTTATATATCATACTGCTAAATGTTTTTACTTAGTTTTAATTTTATTTTAAAACAAGGATTCCATGGCTGTAATAAGAGAGATACCAACAGCTAATTTTTGATACCTCTTAGACATTAGGTGTAAGAATAAGGAAGAATACTGAAAAATCCTTTTTTGAATGCAAAAACTAGAATGAAGGTGATTACTTAGAATATTGAATAAATAGATACTATATGTCTGGATATATTCTAAACCACTATTACAACCACTAGAGGATTAAATTAAAACTATATATAAAATATTCTTTTAAAGTAGAATAAATGCAAAATGATGAAGAAGGTAAAATATAACAAATTTTAAAATGCCTACATCACATTAAGCAATAGCTTTGTGACAGTACTCACCTACTCCCAGAGAAAAGAGAAACAGTCCCAGGTTAGTTACTGTAAAATCAATTCATAAATTTACACCCAAGCAAACTCTCTTGTAAGGTACTAAGAAAAATTTTCAAATAATATCATTATCCAAGAGAGGAAGAGCGAAATGCTTTGGGCAGTAAGACTGGGAAAGAAAATTGAGAAAAGAGAAAAATGGGTAACAATTTTTTCCTGAAGGGAAGAGAACAAATTGTGATGTACAACATGATGTGTCTTGATCTGGATGTTTAATCTTGACATGTTTGTAAAATATTTTGAAACAAAATAGGATTTGATATTATGTATTCCAGCGTTCAGCCCAGTGTTACTCTGTAATATGCCATACATATAAAACTGAGAAACTAAGTTATGTTTGCTGGGGTCCTGCTTACTAGGCAATTTTTTCTTTATTGTATATTTTCTGCAGTGTAACATTACAGAATGAGAAAAAAAGAAAAATTATAATCTTGTACTAATGTGTGTGGTACAGACATACTCAAAGTTCATAATATTTGATGAGGAAAGTGCTGCAATAATCTCTAAAAAGCAATGTGTGTTGGGAAATTAGAGGCTATCCACAATGGAAATAATGATGTCAACATAATTCATGCTATATTTATGATGTCTATGATCAACCTACTAGTTATTACATGCTAGAAAAAAAATACAAAATTATCCTAATAATATACTGAGACATATTGTAGGATAACAGTATTTTGTTGACCATGTTAGATGGTATTTTCTTAATGTGATATATGTGGTTATTGAATATTTCAATGTGAATGATCTCAACAGAAGATTGAAAATATTTGTTTTTAATGTAGCATGGAATGAAAGAAGATCTGGAGAGGGGAACATTTAGTCTGATAGACTGAACCAGAAAAATCAATAATAGCTATCTTCTGTGCAAGTTGCAGGAAGTATATTCATTTTATATTACATTTTTCACAAATTCTATACATTATTTGAATTCTGAATTTCCCAAGCTGATCTTTATGCACTGAAAACATTCTGTACACATGCATTCTGGAACTGGGAAAAGGTATCCTAAAATAGATGAGCAACCTCATGATATCAGCAACAATAATTTGCCCCTTCACACTTCCTCTTTGGATTTTTAATTCTGTGCTTTACCCTACTCTCTTGCCACTTGGTGGAAATCTTTAAGATCTTTTCTCCATTCCTGGTAACTTTTACCTAAGAATTTACCATTATGTATACATTACATCTATGGCCTGAGAATCAACATTTATTTTATGCGAGACAAAACCTTTTCTTACATAGATTGTAAATTTTCCAGTATGTATCTGAGACAAGAATATTTCTAAAATTGTATAATATCTCAACAAGGTACATGCAAATAATAGGATTTTGTTAGTGTACTTTAGAACTTGTTTTTGTGGTAAACATATCTGGTACCAATTTAACTTTTACCATTTCATTATTACCTGTAATACAATCTGACAAATCAAAAGGTCAGCCTGGCTCAGGGCATAGAAGAAATAAATAGAATTGAAAAGTTGAATGGAATGCATGCTATTATGAAGAACTCAAGAAGTCAGGGATTACATGAGAAATACACATTACTGAAATTTTAAAACCTCACTTCGATTCATTTGTTGTCAGGAGATAGGAACAGACTTCTCATTTGACAAGCACTTCCAATGAAGCTGAAACTATAAATTATGCTAAGAAAATACTTTCTTTAAAGCTGAAGTACAAATACCAAACTTACAGCCCACCATAAATTGCACATTTCATTACCATGGTACAGGAAGTTTAAAGGTTCATTCCACACTGAAGGAATTTTACTGAGTCAGAGGGTGATTAACTCTCCAAGGGATTATCTTTGCACTCTGGAGGTATTTTGCAGAATCAGGTTGGAATAGAGATTAGCTTCCAAGTATGCCTCAGGTGTGGTATCACATGAGAACCAGACACTGAAATCATACTGAATGGCACTAAAACTTCATAAACTGCCCTCACATTGTCCATGTTCAAATGTTCAACAGCCTGGTTGGTGTGTGATCATCACACATTATTGTGATATCATTTTTGTGATACCCTTAGACCATGTCTGCTCATGGGACAGAATTGTGCCTCAGGAGCATTCCTTTGACAGGATCTCAGTCTGGAGACCCAGGGTGAGAGGATCCCATTAAAGCTTCTCAAATAGAGAGGAAAACAACCAGTGTGTCAAAATACTGTAACAAAAATTCAGAATATATATTTGAGCCTTTTTTTTTCCCCAGCCAGTAGAGTCCAGTCAGGCAAAAGCCCCCTTACTAAGAGCAAAAATTAGACCTAAGAGAAGGCATTTGGGTCTAAATCCTACCAGACAAAACTTCTGATCTGCAACAGTGATAAATGATTCTTTTCAAACTTGCAGCTGGCTATAAAATTGGAATTAGATTTAAAGATAAAAAATTGTATATCAAACTGCAACAATATTTTCATTTAGGGTATCTGAAAACACTGCAAGTTTGTCTATAAATATATTTGAACCATAAGGGGATAGAGATATATTTTAACAGCTATCTCCCAAACTTCTTGGAATGGTAGACCTCTTTCAGTGTCTTTTAAATTATTTAATTTTCAAAGTCTATTATTTTCTAACTGTTCTTTGCTTATTTATTTAAATTTTGATATTTCTTAACCTTTTGGGGGCATTCTATCACATAATAACCAGATCAGTCTAATTTATGTACAGAAAACCACTGTCTAAATATGTATCAATTTCCTACCATTGCCAGGAAATATCACTATGGATAGCTACAAAAGCTTCTATGGTATTCACAGGAAAGCTTGAGCTCACCTATAGCAGCCTTCTCCCCTCTGCTGCCCACACTTTGCTTTCTGAGGATCCACTTTTTTTAATTAATTAGTGCAATTTCTTAACTACAGAAAACATCAACAATTGTTTTGCTTAGTGAGATGATTTACAATACTGTTTGAAGAAGGCTACACTCTCTAGAACAAAAACCTATGAATATTCTCTTTTAATAAGCTTCTAAAGTAAATTTTTATTAGAAAACATGAAATTTGTGATAAATCAAAAATTAAATTTGTGATTATCACATCTACTCGGTGATTTTAATTAGATCTTTTTTCTTCTTGATTATTAATCCTATGCTAAATAGAGGAAGACTGTAAGAGTAATCTCAGCATCAAAGATGAAGTTCTAAAGGTCAGATATAATAATAGAAGCAATTCTGACCTCTATCACAAATTCTCTTTTCCCAAACTTTGCATAGCACAATCAAGTAAGTTTACCTCCAATGAGCAAATACAGAAATAATTTTTCTAGTGAATGATGATAAAGAATCCCATTTTCTGTTATCAGTTACAATTCTACATATCATTCTCTTCAACAGTCAAGAAATGTAACCAATTTCAGAATGAATTAAGGGAGTGCTTAGCCTAAAAATTCAGAGAGCAGTGAATGAAAACTTCTTGCTTTTCAGGATTAAGTTAAAGGAATAGATCCAGTCTCTTATTCCCCTACCACATGTAAAGCCTGAGCACACCTCCATGTTAAACCCAAAGTCATGTAACTAACATCTAGCTGGGCCTGTGATCTCCTGTACTGTGCTCTTGACAAATCTTCACAAATTCACATACAGGTGATAACTAGAGATCCACCTAATAAAGTCACTTCCATCAGAATATATATTACATACATCCAAATGGCTTTGCATGGGAATAAGCTCACTTTCTCCTGGCTTCTTTGTATCAGTAACATTTCCCCTCTCTATTGTACAGTTCAGGTAGGTTCACAGAATACAAGGAAAGATTTTACTGGGATCATTACAGTGACATTCTGACAATATTTTAGGAAGGGACTTCAAATAACTGGTCTAACTTAATCTACATATTTGACAAATACATGCTGATAGAAGAGGTGAGAAATTTGCAGTTACAGTAGGTTTTTTGTAAAAGGAGAGATTCACCAGTGCTTGACCATTCAACTATAAAGAGATTAATTTACTAAAATGTTGGTATTCAGTTTCTAAAGAAAAATATATTGATGGAGCTAATAAAGAACACTTTCCCATTCCTGTAATCCCATACATATATTTCTATATCAATAATACTATCCCATACAATTCACAGTGTTCCAGGGTTGCTTCTTGAAGAAATCTTGTGTCTTTTAGATCTCTGACATTAGGTTTTCACCTTAAGGGTGGCAAACTCATTTCTTTTCAGAGATACCCTTCTTTTTCATATAGACATTTTAAAAGTGTTTAGATAAAAAAATGAACTCCATTAAAGGAAACCAATTTAACCTATTCTTCCATGGTTAAGATGACTCCTTTTAGCAGAAGATCCTGGGACCACTTATAACTGACTGCATAGTCCATACAGATTAAAATGCATGAAACTTCAATCAAAATACTTTCAAATTCAATAAACGGGTAATATTGTTCAGGCAAGCATCATTTTGTCATAGAAAATATTTCAAGAAATAAGTCTATTAAACTGAGATTCAGTTGAAGGATAACAAAAATTCCACATTAACAATTAAATTTAATAACATGCTCAGCCAAATACAAAATTACATTTCCTGCTAAATCAAAATTTAATTGTTACACTTCATTATTTGATAACAACAGTGTATTCTATTAGAAGTCTTATTTACTATTTTCTTCAGTTACTACTCAAAAATCCAGCAAAACACTCTCCCTCAGCATAAAGTCCAGAAGATAGTGCAGTATTATTTATGAAAGTAAAGGTAATTTCCCTAAAAATACATCTCTGCAATGTAAAAATCCATAAGAGTGCCTCACTACAACAAGTATTTCCAAATTAATTTAAAGACATTGTTTACACATAGAAAAATTTGTAGAACTGGACTCAGGGACAGAAAGAACAATAGATTCACTCATCTATATTCACATTGTGCATTCTGCCTGATTATATTAATGGAATATTCATTAGCTACACCCAATACACCAGTTTAAGCCCACTTACATGCTGAAATTATTAACAAGTTTACAGTGCTAACAACACATAAAATATGCATTTTACAAATCAGTATTCCGCCTAAAGGTGCTACTGCAAACACTAAGTAAATAAAATAGATAACTTATATTCCTAATCACACTGACTTACCCTGGTAGAAGAATTCACCAAAGAACCATCCAGATTGCCAGTGTTGCACTTGAAATTCAAATATAGATCAGGATTGTGATTTGCTTCCCATCTTCCCAAATCAGGAGTCCCTGACTTGTCCGAGTTTGCAGATATTTTCTGGTAGGCAGTGCAAGTCATTCCTGTGAAACTGGATGGCTTGATCATGAAAGCTTCCAGAGCAATATTACGAGATACCTGTGAAAACATTGAGAATAACTATGTCACAAACTCATTAACCAGACTTGCAATACTGTATGTGCATTGTGTACTTACTGCATATACTCAATGAAGGATTGTGCATGCATAAACACACACACATATATATATATATATATATATATATATACACACTCCTGTAAGAAAGAAAACAGAACTTATTTAAAAATACTATACAGGATTCTACAACAGCATAGTGGGTTTGCTTCCATCTTTCTTTCTGAGATAGACAGATAGATTAGATAGATATATAGATAGATTAGATAGATAGATAGATAGATAGATAGACAGACAGATAGATAGATAGATGATAGACAGACAGACAGACATAATCTGTTTCTACCAGTTGCTTAAGTTATTATTATATCGGTTTTGCAATTCCATCATTATCAGCTTCAGTGGAATCTGGAATTAAAGCAATACAGTTATAAAGTGAACTAAGAACACCAGCCTTAAGAACTATTTTAAAAAATGAATAAGGATGTTCTTTGTACCTAAGATGAAATGGGAAGTTTCTTAGCTATTTAGTGGCTGAGTCTTTTCACAGATCTTGTTCCATGAGAACATTGAACATGACTAAATGGTTCAATGCTACACCATGTTACAGGTACATTCATGACCTATCTTTCAGCAGAGTGAAGTGCATGGAGATGGAGACTGCAGCAGAGTGCAGAGATGCCTCTCTACCCTTAAAGAAGCATTTTCATTTCCTCACAGGCTGTGCATGAGACAAACAGCTCATATACAGCAGGTGGACTGCCTTAGACTGGAACCACACTGATAGAACTATATCATTTCTCCTTCCAGGCACACATTGTTCAGTGATCTGACCTGGCAGTGCTGGATTAATAGTTGGACTCAATGATCTTAAAGGTCTTTGACCACTTAAATGATCCTATGATTCAATGTTATACGGCTGACACAGTTTATAGAATTTCCATTTTTTTCTTTGGAATTTTATTAGAAACTACTGGCTACCTAAGCTGTGGGTGTTTTATTTGCTGTTTTCTAAAATAAAGAAAGCAGATGCAATTTCTGTGAGACAGTTTCCTGGCTGGTCTCCCAAAAGAACAGACATGTTTGGTATGGCATAAGATGACACCAGAAATATTCCACAGCTTTTGTTTATTTACAAATTGCACTCAACAGCAAACTGCTTCTCCTACAGAAAACAGTAAGAAGTAAAAAGATAAAGCCTAGCAAAACAGTTAGTGACACATATCTAAGTTTGAGTACATAGAATTACTCTTTTCAGTAATGTCATCATCTTCCTGAAGCAGTAACAGGGAAAAAACTCAACCTTTGTCACTTGACATTTAAAAGAAAAGCAAGCATAAAACAACAGAGACCTCCTAGCTGTCACATTGCAAAATACTTCTAAAAGGTACATTATTGTCACTATGCATTTAATTTAATTTAATAATAGTTTTAGCAAATTTGATTCTTTCATGTAAATGAGAATTAAATAAGAAACTTCCCTTAAGAAAAAGTCCAATATATTTTTGTCTCTGTTTAAAACACTGCTTTTCTAAAAACATACAGTGAACAAACTAAGGCTATTGAGCTATTTGGCTTCCTCTATAAGTCACTTCAGTCTATAATTTCTTTTGGGTTTTTTTTGGTTGCTTTTATTTTTATACATTATTGTTGTGATTGATTCTGTACCTGAACTCACAATTAAATAACGGTTTTGTGCAAATACAGTGGACAATTGAAAAAAGAATAAAGGTTGTTTAAAAGCAAGCAAGCAAGCAAACTAACCTAAGGAATGATAAGGCTTTAAAGTATTTATCTAAACTTCTAAAAGGATAAACTTCTGGTTTAGATGTATTTCTGCTGTTTAGATGTTGAAGCTGACAAGAAGACAATGCCTAAGTCTCCAAATGATGACCTCTCAGTATACAAGTGACACACTTGTGTAGATGAAGGACAAGGAGTAACTATTTCCAACAGGTACAGTATGCTTCTAAAAAACCCTAAAACTAATCCCAAATTAGTAACATTTAGGACATGATAGATATTTGTCAACAATTTTCTAATAATCAATAATTGTTCAGAAGCCTCTTGGTAAGCCATATTAAAATCTTCAACTACAAGAGATCTTGTTCTCTTTTATCATCTGACAGTCACTCACTCAACTTGGACCTTTCAAAATAAAACCATATACTATAGTGGCTTTGAAAATAGAAACTGAATGAGCAGCAACAACATTAGAAAGATATTGTCGTGAACACTATTGTCACAATAAATAAACTCATCAAAGAAAACAATTTTAAATACAATTGGTGATATTTAAAACAATATTTTGCTTGAAAATAGAATTCAAGAGAGAAAAAAACTTACAAAACATTCTGTAATTTTCAAAAATACCTTTGATATAACTTGAATCTTGCTGGTCAGTATTAGACTTGCAATCTGTTCCACACATCGTACAATCCTGGTGCAGGCTTTGTCTTCCTTTTGAGCCATCCACAACACATGGTCATCCACCAACATTATATTGCTGGCAATCTCAATAAGAGCATCCCCAATCTGGAAGAGAAAAATAAACAAAACAACAAACAAACAAACAAAAGTATTGTCTGTAAAACTCAAAAAGTAAGAAAAGAACAGGTAAGAGTACAAATGAAGGCAGGCACCTTATTTCTCTTGGTAACCATCATTGAAAGACAGTTTTGATTTTATAAAATAATTAAGTGGACTGAAAAAGAAAAAACCAAGAAAGGAAAAGTGCAACTCACAACAAGGAAGAGCTTTTTAATTCACAAATTTAAATCTTATCTTCTAGATAAACCAGACAAATTGAGTCTCTCATCTGGCAATAAACAGAATTCCAGAATTATCACCCTCTTTCTTAAACAAATTAAAATTGGCCATGCCCTTCTAAAGAACTTCTTCATGTTCAATCAAAAGACCTTAAGGGGGAGGGTTGGGGGGAAGGAAAATAAAAAGAGATGGAAGTATGTTTGAAAGACATCCTTTTTACAGACATAGTGGAGTAAATTTGAGATATAGCTCAGGTGATGATACAAACTTACATGATCTCATTAGCCATAGCTTTGGTAGTTTTAATTCATGCTTGTGCATAATCCAAAATAACAGATCTTTGTTTTGTCAGGTGACATTTTACAGATTTTGTCAACTGTGTGTTGAAATTTTATTAGTAGTTACATTTAGAAAGAAAAAAAAAATCACTGTGAATATTTTTTGTATTTATTTCAAGCTGGAATAAAAATGTTTGCTTTTTAAAATTTAAAAAAACCCCATATTTGAGTAAAATTTCAAAATTAACATGACCACTATACCAATGTTTTTGAAGGCAAAGATATGGAAAAGATATACCCAGTTGTCACAAATAAATCTGAATAAAAAGGTATATAGAAGAGAAAAGCAACTGAGAAATATTGCTAAGGAAAAGTTCAAGAAGCCAAAAAGTCACACTAGTAGAAACAGAAAAATAAGGCAAATATACAGATGATTCTGTGGAAAAGAAAACAGAAATTCAGCAATGGTGAAAAAGATTTAAAATATGACTGAGGTTATGAAGTTAGTTCTGCATTTTCAGTAAAAAAACAGATAAATTTCAAATGCATTGCAAAGGAAACAAATAACGAGACTACATGTGAAATTTTATGTGACTGCTCCTGAAATATTTAATCTATTTTTGAGAACATAATTACTAGATAATTCTAGATGGCTTTTGACAATGTGACAGAGTTATTGATAAAATGAATAATAATGAATCACATTAAGAGTCTGGAGTGATATATGAGAAACTATAAAAGCAAACACCAATCAGCTAGGCAGTGACTTACTGAGGGCAGAACAATAGTCTATAAATACACAAAAGGAGAGAAATAAGAAAAGGAAGTAACTTATACTATAATTAAATGCATTAATGAAGAGTAAAGACATGTCATTGAAAATACAGAAATTTGGGCTATTATTCATGTTCCTGACAAAAATTTAGTGTGTTGCAAATATGTCCCCTGTGCAGCTGTTGAGCCTCTCTTTTTTGAGAGGCAAACCACCAAATGGGACAAAGCACCTTCACCTTGTATAAAAATGTATAAAAATCCCTTGTGGAATGGGATGCACATCCCAGAGAAGAGATAGAGGAGCTGTACTAGTGTAGCAAGAATGTTTTTGGAAATATTTTGAAAACTGCATTTTAACTGATTTTTAATGGATTTATGTAATTGTAATTTCAGCTAGTCAGTTCCAAAGTAACTGCCTTGTATTAAATAAAGTTCAGTTCTGTTTATAATTATGAAGTTCTATTTATAATTATGAGTGCAGCCTCATGCATAAAGCTATTGACACATACATTTCATAGGTGTTTTTGTACCTTGTGAGTGAGAGCTAAGAAATGGGTGCTAGTCCAGATCTCAATGAATCAGGACTCTATTTAGCAAACTTGAGAGAGATATAAAGGAAAACAGAGAAAAATTAGCAGAAATGTTATAAATTAAGAAAAGAAGGGATTACTAAATCAGAGATGTAGACATAAGTGATGGAGATAGAGACGTTTTGATACAAACAAAAAGCAGAAACTAAAATCTATTTGAAATGTAGAAGAAGTCAAAAATTAGAGATGGTGCTCAGCTTTAATGGAAAATACATCAGCTGCTAGAAAAATAAAGAGGCTTTATAGCAAATCCAGCTGTTTCTTTTGAATGTCAAATTTTTGTTTTGTCAGAAAGCAGTGAGATCTTATCAGGATTCTGAGCTGAAATAAAGTTGCAGCTTTGAAATATGATTCTTGGAGAGCACTTAAAACTATACTTTAGATCTAGTGTATAATGGTGAAATTGAAGTTGGAGGCTTTCTCAAATTGGCACTAAAATGTTAACTGTTACAAATTCCCAAAGCCAGAATGGAAAGATCATTGCCATACCAAAAGAAAACATCATGTGGTCAAAAATTGCAGTTTATGAAATCCTATTGCAAGCAGTTACTCTGAAAATTAACAGTAAAAAAAATATGATTAACATTTCTGTTCTCTGAAAAATGTATTTTTCCCATAGGGTTTGCATTATTCTGATTAGATTTTCCTGCAGAAATGGTGTATATAATGCTCAAACTTTCTGTATGAAGTTTCACATAAAGACATATTATCTTTTAGTAACAAGAAGTGATATCTCCTTTCAAAATTCAGTGAAAACCTTCTGATGAAATGGAGAAAACAAAACAAGCATGTGGTCAGACAGAGTCTACTCTAACACATTAGACATGATAGAAATTAAACTTTAAAAGAAAATTAAATAAGTGGCTCATTAAAAAACAGGTTTTATTCCTAAGCAGCAATGCCCTTGTCATCAGAGAAGAAGACTTAGTTTCCTTTCTGGCACAAAGAGACTCATCCCAGTTTATGCAGCACATTTGCAATCAGCAATCAGTTTTAGAAGCTACTCTTCAATGTGTGCCTGCATACATTAAGAACAGAGCCTTATGTGAAGACCTCACTTCCAAGGGATATTTTGCTCAGCATGGAGAAGATATCTTACATCTTCAACTTCATCCACGAAGACAATTAACTTTTCCATTATATAAGCCAAATATATCACATCCATTTTATCCGCAAAGAGGGAAGCACCTCTTGTGTAGGCTGTCAGCTGGCGGGAGAACTCCAGCACGCTTGTCAAATTGATGTGCATCTGAAAATACATTAGAATTGTTAGGCTTAATAAATCAGCTAGCTTCATTCTCTTTACAAACTGGAGATCACATCCATTGGTATAATGCCTGCCATAATTCCACATGGATTTATGTGCATCAGTATGCCATGGATGTACATTTCAGGGGCATATAAATGTATCTTCAGCCTTAGGTCTCAGATTTCATTGCTGTTATCTGAAGACACCCCACAACAGACCAACAAATTTTGAAGATTTTTGTCTACTTTTCCTAGATTGTAACTATCTGGCCTCATAAAATATACCAAGCTACTAACCTTACCTTGCTTCTGTCTCTAGATCCTCATGAAAACTAGTGCCAGCAAGGGTTCTTATACACAGTAGTACTTGGCAGGAGGAAAAGAGAAGTTCAGACTGGCTGTGAAGAAAATCTTTTCTGTTGTAAGAGTAGTCATGTATTTGAACAGGTTAACCCCAAGAAATTGTGCAGCCTCCATCCTCAGAGGTTATGAAGTCCTGAGTGTTTAAGACCCAGAGAAACTCAACCTCAGCTCAATGTTTAAAGAAGAATAGACTGGATTCTAGATATATTCCTAATTATTTATTACCCTGTAATTGCAATGGCTCTCTTAATATATTAATTCCATTTATTCATGAACCCATTTGAAAACAAACGTTCTGGGGTTTTATTTAGCACTACTGATACTGCCAGGTAAGTAATGGTCAAGGAAACTGAAAGTGGTAAAATTAGTATGGCAGTTACACATGTGGGCCATCCTCCACATTGTTCTCTGTTATTCTCTTTTTTCTCACTAATTTCTATCCATCTACTATTCCATCTCAGTGTTTTACTTATCCATAAGAAACTATTTAAGTACTGCTTTTTTTTAAGACATCAAAAAGGCATTCTAAAGAGGGAAGGCACTTCAGCTGATGAAAATGTGATATGGGACTCCACAAGAAATTAACATCTTTCTGGAAAAAATGCATGAGGTGAAGGACAGTCAAGCACTGATCACCCTGTCAGCATTACTAATAATCATCTAGACTCTAACCACCTAATGGAAAAAAAAATTAAGATAATGAATGTACTTGTTCCTACTACAACTTCCAATTACCAAAAAATTAAATGGTTGTCTTTCTAGCAAAGCATTTTGTTAAAAGTCCATCTATCCCAAACTTGTGTCTGAACCGACATTTCTTGCAAGCTATTCAACAAGGTCAGTACTAGAGAAGGGGAACTTGGATTTCAAAATGTTACCTGACTAAAGGCATGAAGAACTTGGGTTATTTCTTGTGAATAAGGACATTCAGAGTAGTTTTCTTCCTCCCAGCGTCCAGTTCTGTTACATTTACGCCACGCCTTCGCCTCCTCTGCACCATTGTGAAATGCAACAGAGTTAAAGGAATACTGGAGACAGGGGTGGTAAGCAGTTATCCCAGCCAAAGTTTTGGGCCACCTAGAAACAGCATGACAGTTAAAAATTACAATGCAAAAGGCAATTTACAATACAGATGTATACAACAATATATAACCATATACAAGAACGAAAAGTCATATACGAGAAAAAAAGGCTATTTTAACTCTTACTTCATGATGCTTTATAATGAATTACTTTGTTTCCTTGGAAAATGTCAGAATTATGCAGGTTCAAGTCTGCCTGGTCACACATTCATTCTGTGTTAATTCCAAGAAGAGGTTTAGTATTAAGGAAAAATATATGGTTGGTGTTTTTACTGCATTAATGTTTGCAGACTGCAAAAAGCAGAGCAGTAAGTCCATGAAGCAAAAACAAACAAACAAACAAAAAAAACCTTAACCAACAAAACAACAAACCAAAAACCCTATTACTAAATGCTCTTAAAATTGCTCAAAATGTACCTGACAATCTCTGCTTTGCATTTGGACCACCACTAAAAAGCCTTCAAAAACAAAAACCCCTGAATGTCTCAGAAAACTATGAACAAGATTTCAGCAAAGATCATGTGTCACGAAGGAGGAAGGAACAAGACCTCAAAAATTAGCTGTTTAGGTATACATTGTTTATGTAGCATCATTCCAAAACAGCCTTTGAAAACAAACTAAATCAAGAGCAGCCAGAATTATTCTATTTAGCTGATGGGTCTGTTATAAAATACACTTTTTCTGTAGATTTTCTGCATTCTCTAGAATGGCACAACTGGGTCTATTTCCATAGATACCAAATCCATTGTCATTTACAGCCTAGTGTGGACACAGCAAGATCAGGAAATTGAGAGAAATCTAAGAAAATCTTAAGCATATCATCAGCAAGTCAGCAGGTGTGGGAAGGATATGATTCTTTAATTGCACTGATATAATGAGTGAACCCAATAAATCACAAAAATATTCTGCCTTTCAATAAAATTACAGCTTGGCAATCAACTTTTCCTCAAACAAATGTGTTAGCTCCTCTTAGTTACACAATGCACATTCACTTGTACATTGTTACATAACATACTGAAAGGTTTTGGGCTATAAAAGTTTGCTTCATTTCAAAGGAAAGCTATGAAGAGAAATACTTTCATTTTCACAGCTGTCACTGAAATAGTTCAATTGGTGGTGTAAAAACACTTGATAAAAAACAAATCATGAAAGGAGCTTCCCCAAAAAATCAAAATATGTACAGTAGTATATAGAGCATATAGTAGCATAGAGGCCTTTTGCCTCTGGGATAAAATATTATTTTTAGTAAAACTTTTGCATTAATGCAATTGGGCCACACTTATTGGCAACTTACTTCAAAAGTAAAACTAAAGAGAGAATTCTCAACCTAGCATTGCCACAGTGAGCAGAATCTGGACTTTATGGCTAGGAATGATAGCATGTAACAACATTATAATTTGTTTTTCAGAATAAGCTTACAACAGTCTATAAAACAAAAACAACAAAAAGTAAAATGTGGCCATGATAGAGAAAACCTCTTAGTACAAAAGGCCAGTTCATTCTGACTCACAGGGCCTAATTCTTGCTGCAGTTATGCAATTATAAATACAACCTAGGCTGGACAACTGAAATAGCCACACTCCCCTAATAGTTGATGCTTTTTTCCCTTTCCTTTGCCCAATAAAAGAACTGTTCTTTCTAGTTTTGCCTTTGTTGTTCAATTCTTTCTACTTGCATACTTGTTATGTTACCAAAACTTCAAAGACCTTTGTAAGAAAACTTGCTGGTGTGATTGTTCCATCTCTGAGGATAAACCTTTGGAACAATTTCAAGCACTAATGCTGAGTTGGAGCCTGATAAATTCTCTACTATTTTAGATTCATTCTCTCAAACACCAAAAGAATCTATGGACTCAGCATCCTTTTGATGTACATTTTAAAAATAAATTTATATGGATTTCTAGGAAGATGATCAATAGGTTGAGAAATGCCCACTTCTGCTCTTTTGATTTATATAAAATGACAAAACGCCCCTGGTGTTAGTTTGTGCAGCCTGAAGATTTATATATATTTATTTATGGAGAAAAATATGTCATTTTAAGGCAAGAATACTTCATAGAGTTGTCATCTAAAAGATTCAGTATGAATTTTCTGATAGGAAATATACATTTTTTTAAAAGATCTAATTAAAACCTATTTAAGCATATCCACTATGAAAAAAACACAATTCCAGTTTTTTTGATGACAAAAAAATCTATGGCTAAGATTGTTAAAGGTCTCTAAAGAACTTTAATCCATATATATGAGTTGAATGTATTCAATCCACATGTATTTATTGCCTCAGTTAAAGAGGCAAACTTGCTGGTACTGAGGTTAACACATAATAAAATAGCTTTGTAGTAAAGAGAAAAAAGATCATTTGAGTAGGTTTTTATTTCCCCTTCTTTATAATTCAATCCTTTACTTTTATTCAAACATGAGAAATAGCACAAAAGGCCTTTGGGAAAGTTTTGAAGGTAGTCTAAAAATAAATAGAGTCTTTCAGGTCAAATATTTGCAGAAAGTTCTGCTATTTAAGAGAAGCTTACTTCCTCATCTACTTTCCTTTTGTTAACTATTCAAGCTGAATTCTCATTATAATTCATTTGGTAACAAATTACTGTCTTGATTTATCAATGGGATTGCCATCATACATCAGTCTTATTGTCAAGAAGGTTTTGGTTAAGAGCTTTGAGCATATCATTGGTGTATTTTACAGCTGACTGAAAACAATACCAAATTCCACAGAAACCTCTTCTGATTAAAACAATTAAAATTCTAAAAAGCCCCACCAGCATATGTAGATAAAAGAAGTGATGGACAAAGACTACATTCAGTATACAAAATTTTGCAGACTCCTAGGATTCAGACAGAAGGACAGGTGTATTTTGTAAGCATGTGATATACTGGCAGAACTGTGTGTCCTTAAGCTCACCTCATACAATCTATTTGTTTTACTAAGTAGTTTTACTTTCTATTTTGATCCTCCTCAGTGAAATATTTTACTAAGTCTCATGCCATTTGTTACCTCTAATCTCAGCTGAACAAAGCCATCAGAACCAGAAGAGACCTTAAAAGTAAAGCACTGAAGATTTACTCTTCTAATGCTTTAATGCAGTTATCATCTTCTACAGAGACCAAGAAAAATTTTGAACCTTCTCTCATTTATCTCATTTCTTAAAAATTTTCCATAATGCATACTGAAGAATTAGAAGATTTTCTGACTTTCACAAACCACTGCTTCTCTTGAAGCACTAGGTCCCATTTCCCAACAAAATCATACAGTGCTCCTCCTTCCTACCATATTACATAAAAATGAAAAGTAAAATAAGTGATTTGTAACTGACACCATGTAAGCATGAATATGTCTGTACCTACATTAATATATGAAACATACTCCAAAAAGTCATACCTGAAATCTCCCTTGTTGTTAATAATTCTTTCTGCAGGACAGTAGGGTGCAGCTGTTTCAAGCACCACAATTTCTACTTGCTTAGTGCTATTTCCATAGGAATTCTTGACTAGACACTCCCAGTCTCCAGTTGCATCAATGTCAATACTGGATAGGATAAGTTCACTGAAAAATAAAAGATTCATCATTGTATACACTTAATTATACAGATACCAAGTCATTGGTTTTTGGACATTAGCAAATTTTCAAAGATTTTTTAAATGAAAATATCAAACTGGGGTTATCAGTGGTAGTAAGTGGCAGTAAGCTTTAGCAGGACCAATTTGTATTGGCTACTCAGGTTGTAACAGGCTATGACACAGATCACAAATCATCACAAAAGAATAACAACTTTTTATCAAAGCCCATCCTCCTTTCCCCAGGTGTCACAGAATGTGGGGTTTGTTGCCTAACTGAGTCAAGTCAAAAAGGCTTTTCAAGTTGACCACACCAGTAACCCACAGAGAATGGGTTTGCCTTCAGCTGATTACAGCTCCTGTGGCATTTCAACAGCAGAATCTGGCACTCTGCTATCAGGGGTAGAACATTATTCAATTATTCTAACTCTACAGATGTCACAGACTGAAAATAATGCTAACTAACTAATAAAGTAGCACATATCTAAAATCTGACATTGGGCTAGAAATAAATTGTACTGCAGTTTTAAACAAACTACAGTTTTTGAAAGTAGTTGGGAGAGGCAAAGAAGTAGCATTTATCTGAAATATCTACTTTGCTTTACAGGAATGGCTTGTCTTTGAAGATGCCCTGTGGTTTAGACAATTAGAAATTATGTGGGAAGAAATGCAGTAGGGTGAGAAAAAGAGAATGCACATTATAAAAACTGAAGGATCAAATTAAAAGCTAATGAATTAATTTTGAGTCTGTATTTAAAATAAAATCTTAAAAATTTTACTTGTAACCTTTAGCAACTTCAGGTGGAGTCTGACGTTTTGAAAGATGATTTTCTCAAGTACCTATTACAGAACTGTTGTCTGGGTCCACAGAAAACAAGTAAACCACGGTAAACAGTCTTTGATTTAAGTTAGCTGTTTCTGAATTTTTGCATAGTTCTCCAGATATTCAGCGAAATTTATTATTCAATAGTAACTTTCAAATTTTCACATTATTTCTATTTATGATGGCTTTGAACACCAAGGGCCTTGTAACCCCCTATTTAATTTTTACAATGAATTCTCACATATTTTTATAGCAAAAAATAAAGAAAAGGCATTACTAGCCATTCTCAGAGAGTAGCTCAGAATTTTAATGTCAAAAGAAGCAATTGTTCTCTTAAGAAGTCTCAGGTGAATAGCTCAGTAACAGCAGCCTCTCAGCTAATTCTTAATACATCTTTTTGTGTTCAGGTAGAAGTACTTCAGTGAAATTAGCCAGATTAACAATGCTTTAATTAAATGTTATATTTAATATGTCACAACAATCTTACATCATCTTTATAGACAGTTAAGAAAGATCATATTCCTAGGGCTTATAAAAACAATTATGCATAAAACTTTTTCACTGAAAGAAAAGGTAGCAGGTATATTCACTTGTGGCATCAAGAGAGAGACTTCACAAATGAACAGAAAGTATGATAGTTGTGCTGATATTTTGATGTATTTTCTAGAAAATATCTACAATCATTGTTAACAATACAAATTTGATAAAATTCGAAATCATGCTGATGTTAGGTAAATTCCATATTTCATCTTCTTATGAGTTTTACAAGTAATCAGAATGCTGATAAATAACAAGTCTCCCATCAGTTAATGAAGTTTCCCAGACTTTTTACTGATACATCAGCCTTGTTTCTGATAGAAACACAATACTTGAAAACTGGTTCAAATTATCTCAAAAGACGAGTAACTCCTCACATTCACACTTTTAATCTTCTATTGCCCTTTCTTCAGATGGTGATAAAAAACAAGCCAGAATAGGTTTATGCAATATAATGACTAGATCATGAAATTGTCTTCTGAATTGCCATCTGGCCACTGTAAATGATGCATTCATTTATATTCCTCTTGGAATATTTTGATAGCAAGCCCAACGGTGAAACTGTTCATTTACTTACCATCTGGATATGACAAATGATAAATTGATCTTATACCTCTGAGGACTGAATTTAAAAGAAAAAAAGTATTTTAATATTTTAATACCCAAAATAATGCAGTCAACTTGATGCTCCAGCATTTTCTCCACTTATAATCATTGGAGATTTTGACTTCACAGTCCTGGCAGACCAGAAGGAAGGGTGAGCCTTTCCTGGATACAGAATTTTAAAACTCTATTTCACAAAGTCTTCTTGTAGGTCAGTTACATATTTTAAGTCTTGGCATGGTTACATAAGCACATCCAGAGAGTCTCACTCTCTTGGCAATGGCAACAAGTCCTGGTTAAAGGTGAGAACTCTCCCATAACCTGAGAACATGGCAGGACTCTGACTTAAAAGCTTGACAAAAACACAGAAGAATTAAGAGAGGATGGCTCCTTTGATGTATTCTTTTCTTGACCATCCTATCTCACAGGATCTAATAAATATCAGGCTCCAAATGCAACAATCTTGCCCCAACATTGCAGCTTTCCTCAGGATTGAGTATGAGTCAGCCAGCATTCCTCCACCCTCTGCATTAGCAATCACATCCCACTCCTCAGCAGTGTGACAGTTGCCACTTTCCATGGAAATTCTGACTTCCAGGATGAGAAGAAATGGCCCCAAGTTGCAGCAGAGGGAAGGTTTAGGTTAGATACTAGGAAAAGGGTGGTCCAGTATTGAAACAGGCTGCCCAAGAGAATTGTGGAATCACCTCCAGGAAGTGTTCAGAATACCATGTAGATGTGGCACTCAGGGATATGGCTTAGTGGTGAACACTTGGACTTGATGATCTTAGAGGTTTTTTTTAAAACCTTAACAATTCTGTGATATTCTATGATGATAAAATGAAGTCAGACATTCATGAGATGGTACCAAGGCTAACTGAATATGAAGATTGCTGCCTGATGAGAAAAGGATGACAAGCAGGTTTTTCTCAAGCTTCCCTTTGAAATTATAGTGACCTTCTCAGTAAAAGCATTGAAAGGAAGAAAGAATATACATGGCTCTTTTTTGTACTGGGAAATTTCATGCATGGTAGAATTCCTTTTAAAAATATGATGACTGACATATTGAAAAATTAATTAAAATGTACAGCTGATGCAATTGCATGAAAAAGTTGTTATAATATTCAACAGAAGCCCGTGGCATTTGTCATTATAAAGAGAGGAACCAAAACACAAGCGGAAGCCACAGTCATGTAATCAAGTAACCTATGACAATAGAGTTCTATTTGAGGCAGGATTTTGCATTGCTACAGCTAGGCATAACTAATTAGACAATCAGAAGTAGGTCTCATTATGCAAAGTTACTCAACCATGTCCTGAAGAAGTACTATAGCGACATTTACTGTACGCCCCAGCAGTCATTTGCATGCCAGGAAACAAAGTAACAAATAAAAAAGAGACTTTTAACACCATATTTTGATTGGCTTTCCAAATGAAGTATTTTGAAGTCTGACTTGAGTTTCTGTTAGATTTAGGAAGAAACAACTGGTCTTCCTGCAGGAAAATAAAAATTAATTACTTAAACACATGAGACATTTAGGTTTTCTCATACTCTTCTTCAGACAGATAAATAGCTAATGTGTTCCCACAGTTCAGGGAGAAGGTCTGCATAGCATGCCTCCAACCCATACCACCTTAAATTATTAATACTAACATGCAATTTAAAAAATGAGTGTTAGCCTCCAGAGTACACTGCTGCTCGGAATACAGCCTTTCACAGGGGACATAAGGTTAAAACATGGAAAATGAAGAGAGAATCTGTAAATCAAGGCACTTGTCTGAACTCAAATTGCTAGTCTGATCTCTCTGACAAAATTAGTTATTTACCCTTGAAAGAAACAGCTTTAGAAGGCTGATGGCCTTTGAAGTAAATTTGTGTGCAGGCAACAGCAAGAAAAAAGGAAGATGAAAGTTGGTATTCATTTTATGTGAGATGTCTAGCAAGTATTTTCAGGTGTAATCAATTTCTTATACACAGAGGTAATGCAATACACATGATTTTTTTCCTTTTGATTGCATATTAAAAAAAACCCTTAACTTACCATTTAATACCATCTGCAGGTACCCAAGAAATGTAATGTGCTGTAACATACTTTTTTCTATAATTTATCTATCAAATAATTTGTTCACATGCTAGAGCCACAACAAGAGTCGTAAAGTTGTAGATTTAATAACAATGTATTGACAGGGAATAAAACAGAGGGAAAAACTACAAGAAACCAAATAAAAACCTATTGCCAAAATAGGAGAAAAGAGCTGTATGTCAGTTAGTAAAACCATTTCACTTTATTTCCTTTGTATTGCTCAAATTACTTCAATTGAAATGCAAATGTTCAAAAATACTGCCACAGTCTAATATCCATTTGCTGCCCAACAGTCAACAGTGAGATGTGTTTTCTATCAATGGATCAAAGTACCTGTGACCTATATATATGCCATTAATTTTTTTCACAAAATTGAGGAAAAAAACCCACTATTAATATTAAAGTAACTCGACCAAACCTTCTTCAGAAACTACATCAGAAACCTAAACATCTCTTCATCATATCACAACATGTTTGGTTTGTTGTATGAACTCATTCTCACTCGTTGAGCTTGTCAGGTAGAGACCATCAGCTACTGTTCTGCATGAAGGGTGTGCAGAAAGATTTTCATATTTATCTTCAAACTCCCACAGTCCTGGAGTCAGTACATGCCAGTCTAGCTAGCTGAGAATGTAAGTGGGGAGAGAAAAAGAAAAGGATCACCAGCTCTAGAGACCCAAAACTTTCTCCTGCTGGATAAACCTTCAGGCACCTGGCAGGTCTGTGGTAGCACAGTGCCATAAAGCAATCTGAAGAGGGAACACCTGAGCCAGGGCTTATTTAAAGTATTTCATGAAACAGTTGTCTGTCACTGAGCTGCTCTGCCAGTTGGTGAAAGGTTTAGATGGGTTTATTATTATTAATTTTGTTCTACCAGCACACTGATGGACTGCAGGATGGATACAACTGCAGCCTTCTGGGGAAATGGTGCTACACCTGCTGTATGCCTTTCATCTCCCCTTAAGCAGTCTGTATGCTGCCATGTTATGTTCAGAGGAAGCTTTATTTCATCAGCATAACTCCTGTGAGCTGTAGACTACCAGAGATTTTTAGACAAAAATAATACCAATCAGACAAATAGCCAAAATTGCATAAAAATCTTTTAAAGTAAAATATTTCCCAGATGACTCTGAAGTGTTAATGTGCTTATGACAGTGATTGATTATTTGATTACATGCCACTACCCCCAAGTGATCATCACAAAACCCCCAAACAACACACAAAAGGAAACAAACCAAAAACCCCACTAAATTAATTTTACAATTTCAAATTATTTGTCAAATGCATATTACTTTGACATGGTTCAAATGCAGAAATTAATTGTCTAATGAATACTTTATGGGCTTGTTGATATATTAGGGTTAGAATACTGACCTGTTTTACTTGCCCACTTGCAAGAAATTTGGAAAGATCTAAAAAGAAGGTAAGACACAGCAGTTTCCTACATAAGAATTTTAGGAATAATCTCTATTCTTTCTCAATATTTGGTGTAAATTTTATTTTGTGATGTCCAGGAGCCACCCAATTACAATAACATAAACAATTAAATATAGGGGGTATTTTATCCTGCAGGGAGAAAAAAAGAGGAGAGAGGACCCATTTTCATGGACTTCCAGCATATTAATGGGAATATGCCCTACAGTACATTCTCAATGCTGAAAAGATTGAAATATATGAAAATTGAAAAGTAATTCAATTGTTGTTTTAATATTTCTAACAAGTATTTCTTGGAAGAAATTGTTTGCTTCACCAGTATTTAGGGTGGTTTATGTGGCATCAGATTCTGGATGTATGTCATAAATGCTCTGATATGCTCACATTTGGTTCACAGATTTTCAAACTACTGCCTGGACACAGAGAAAATGTATAATTATACCTAACATTGATGTTGACAGGAAAAGTACTTTAGAAAAAGCCAGCCTCGAGACGTTGACTCCAAAGTGCTGCATGTCCCCAGCTGCACAGCTGCAGCTGTTTGAAGGGCCACATTAAAATCATCCTGGCCTTAAAAAGTCAAAGCAAAACTGTCTGATTCTCCCTCGTGGGGGATAAAGCGTCAATTTTTGTTCTTACTACTGAACATTTCAGTGTTGTGGCTGGATGCACCCATACATAGCTGCTGGATATAAGCAGAGATGGAAGTGAGAGGTCAAAACTTAGTGCAAGGCATCTTAATCTGGTCTCTACACCAAAGAAAGTGTATTTTTGTAGCAGTCTTCAAGGACTCCATCAAAATTACTTTATAGTTCTGACTTACTATTTTTCTAGAATATTTTAATTCTATCAGCCAAAATACTTTTTTAATTTTTTTTTTTTTTTTTTTTTTTTTGGTGAAAATACCTATTTGGTATTTTTCAACCACGTTTCAATAAGCACTTACCTAAATTAAGTCTACAGGTTTTATGACACAGCACAACTCTTAGGTAATGATCTATTACTTTAATGACAGAGGGTATGGTGCTTGCTGCTTTTCCTTTTCATTGTATTAGTCTCTCCACAGGTTATATTTAAAATATTCCCCACACTGATTAGTAGTAAAACTGTCATTGACTTTTATTCAGGTAATTGAAATATTTTTAGATAAAAGACCTAATTTTAATTAATCTTCCAAATTAATTCACATGAAGGTACTCTTAATCTCACATAATGAAACCCTTATGCTGCAATAATTTAAAATATTATCTTCCTATGTGATATATGAAAACACTGCTGGTGAAGTAGCATCTGTCAGTAGTCCTTTTCCAGTGCCTGAAATGAGTTGTAGACCACTGCCTACAGAGTTTTGAGTGACCTCAAAATAATACAGAAATATTGATTTACAATTTAAACTGTTATTTTGCTTCATCTGTTTCCTAACTCCTTGACAGCTAAAGGTCAAACAGGGTCAATCAAGCAAACAAAAAATATCAGGACTGAACAGTTTCTGCTTATCTCCCTGGATTTCTCAGTATGACCCATAGCTGCTCATCCCCAAAATACGACAGCAGAAGACAAAGTGATTATAAAATATCTGCATTTCTGAATCAACTCACTTAGATCTGTTCTAATCTTGTTAATCTTGTGCAATCTCCAATATTCTGCCATGATTTGGTACATATCTGAACTTTCAGTCAAGTACCCAACCTACTAACCTCCTTATCAGGGATTTTCAGACTGGTTTTTTTACCTAGGCCCAGTTCAAACTTCTACTGCTTAATTCATGTCTTTTCCAGATGTACTCCTGCCCAAACTGCTAACAAAGTTTAGGGATCATCTGGATCATTTCATGCCTTGAATTTCTGCCCTTCACATAGAAGTTCTGGAAGCATTTTCTTCTTTATTGCAGGAAGTGTCTGCCTGGATCTCAGACTTGCCTTGATACCACCTGTCCACTCCTGGAATCAATTTCCTTTCTCTAATAATATCTTAAACAATCTTTATTCTTCCAGTCAAACTGTCCCAATCAAACTCCTAACTCTTTACTAGTATCTGCAGTGATAATTTCAAACAGTAAAAAAGTATTAATTGGACTTATCCTCCTGTTTGGATAACATAAATTACGACCAAAAGTTGTAACCCACAACATTTAACTTGTTTGAAATGTTTTTTGTACCTTCGCTATTACAAGGGGACCACGATTTGAAGTTCTTCCTTTCTTCTGCACATTTTTGAGATTTTCACATAATCATATACCTCTCATCTCAAATATTACTATTTATCTCATTATTTACTTGGCAGAGGCTACTATCACAATGAAAAGAAGCACTTAGAGGATTTAAAAAGTCTAGATTCTTAAGGTTTTTTTTTTGTTTGTTTTAATTAGCCACCCCCCCCCCCTCCCCCCAAATCCCCCAAAATAAAGTGGCTTTGTCAACCATTTTTAGAAGACTGGGATATTTAGGACAGACTATAATAGAAAAACACAATTTTCAGGGGATCAAAATTCAGCCCTAAGAGTTTCTATTTCCAGTGGCAAATCTATTTGCACAACAAAATGTACATCTGAAAACAACTTTTGATCCTAGCACCTGTTAGCCTGGGTTTAGTTGGGAGTATGTTGGTTTCTACAGCTGTAGCTCTCCTTTTTATGGATTCTTAACTTTCCTCACAGCTTAATGTTTTCAGAAGGAGTACTTGTGAACTGTAATGGTCCCAGAGCAGCTATTACAGCTGCCAGGGCATAAGCACTGTTAAACACCCTACACAAGTACTTACAGAATAGAACTAAAAACCCTTCAAAATTGTCATTCTATTCTTTGTGGTAAATAAGAAATTTCTTGGAAATGAAAGTATCTCTGCCACTGCAGAGTTTCTTGGTTCATAGAACTAAAATAATTTCCTTTTCTAGTTTAATCATAACTGTCCTGCTAGCTTCTCCAAACACTGAAAGGGAACAGTGGGAAAGCCAGGAAAGGCGCTGTGCTCCAGAGAATCCTGCATGACCTTCCTTCCGTGTGGCTTCAGGGATATCAGAGAATCAGAATGTGTTGATTTGGAATTGCTGCTTATTATTAAACTGATATAATATTCCAGGCTAAAGAAATTAGGCTGTCTTCATGGAAGCACCATTAACAAATTCAGCTAGATCCATTCACAAATGATAGGAAATTAGTCCCACATCATATGTATATTTTCATATCTGACTATGACATTTATACACAGGCATAATGACAGAAAATTAAACACCAGCAAAATCAAATATTATTATCATTGGCAAGAAATAATAAATGCTAGCTTGCAGCAGAATTGAAAACACCTTTCCAAGATCTCCTGTAAGGGAATACTCCTTGCCAAGAAAAATGTCACAGTCCGGAATACAGTTCAAAACTTTAGTTTAATTATTGTAACAAAAATATTTATTTTAGTTTATTCTGCTTTATCATAGGAGACAAAAAATACACATTTGGATATTTTATCCTTCTACTGTGCCAGTTAATAAAACAGAAGGGTTTAGCATGATATTTGTGTTGTAAATCCATGTCCAGAAATATCTGGAACTACCCAATAAAATAACCACTTAAAATTGTTTGAATAAGCAGCTTTTGGAACATGACTACACCTCTTTGTTCAAAACCAGCTATAGAAATCTTTAAATTGCTAAGTAGCACAGGCCAAAGTCTGTCCTTTAGTGCAATTACAGAAAGCCACAGACAGTGGACATTTGCTGTAAAGACTAGGTATGCAAAGGCAAAATATGATATTGTAGGAACTGATTTCAAGTTACCTTTATTTTTAGTCCAAATCATATACTTAACATTTGATAGCCTCAGGGAGGCACAGTCTTTCTGATGTTTCAGTGCCTTGTACCACCATGATTTAGCCCTAAGAACTATCACAAATTAGAGTGCAATAGCATGTAACAAACATACTAATACATGCTATTGTAACAGCATGTGTACTGTTACAATATTTTAATATTATTATTGTTATGATAATATTATTTTGTTATGATAATAATTATATAAATTAGGATATAGTATACAAGGTTATAAAGATGGGGTTAAAAATAAGAAATCCTGCAGATAATCTTAACAGTCACAACATGGCTAAGCTTTTCTTATTTTCAACAATACATTTCTTTATGTTTTAAAAAAAAAGTGACCTCAAAATAGTACAGTTTTTAAAAGTAGGTTCAAAAGTATGTCTTTAATAAGTCAGCTAGATCAAGACAGAGGCACAGCTGCTCAAGTATTAGCATTTTTGGCTGGATAAGGACTGTGCTCTGTGGTAAATGCAGTGTTGATGCCCTTCTTTCTTATGAAGTGCCATGTATAGTGCAAATAAATGAGGAATTAAAATGTTGCATACTTTTAAACAGCTGTTTAAGGACTTGGAGTTTTATTCAAAAATATATTGTCTTATTTTAACAGTCTGTATCACATAACTTGGGAAAGTCAGAGTATTTTTCCAGTCTATAACAGCAAATGTGATGACGTATTTCAAGAACATTTTTTCTCAATAGATGTACATACTGCACATTCCAGTGCATACTGCACCATCAGCATCAAGGTCACCTATTAAATGGCACAGTAAACGAGGTAGGCAGCAGATCAACCATCCTTATTATAATATGCTATGGTAGACAATGGTTTTTGTCTCACAATCTGGTAAAAAAGAAGTAATGTAAGGTAAAAATCAGTCAAGCTACTTACAGCTTTTTAAAAGGGATAGCTATTTTGAAAACAATTTTATACTATTTATTTTAGCTTATTACTATGCTTTACAAATTGCTTATACAGTGCAAAATATAATTCAGTTGAAAAACATAATGAGGTGATTAAGAGCATGTCTTTTAATTTTGATATAATGGAAAGAAGAACATATTTTAATTTAAGTGACTCGGCAGTTACCTAATAGCTCATGCACTTGGCATTACTGTACTAATTGGTCTAATAGTCCTTTTCATTGATATTAGAAGAAAGCCAGTAGCTGTGAGAATAGGTCAGATCTACGCCTCTTGATCTACAGGACTCCAAAAGGGGTCAAATAATCAGTGGGTAGATGAAATTAATAAAGCCAGAAGTCCCCAGTGGACAGGATTTAATTTGACTCTCTTCATAACTTCTACTTGATAGTTCAAGAAGCATTTCAGGTCAATTATATTAATAGAAACTGTTTGAGTGAAAAGATGTTAATGATTATCCAGAGCTAATTAGCATAGCTATTTTCACTCCATCTTACACAAAGAGAAAGGCAGAACATGCACACAGAATCAGACTCTCTTTTTGATCAATGATGGAAACTGGCAGAGGACAAAAGGATGTGTGCAACAACTTAGCAGCTTTTAGTGACAAGCCAATACTCTGTGATGAAACCCAAAAATAAACACTGAAATTTATAATTTATTAAATAATGTTTAACAGGAAAACTGAAGCAAAAGTGGAACATTACTGTCACCACCAAATATTAGTTTTTGCTTCTTTTATATAAGCCTACTCTACTTCATTCCTCTTCCACTTTTCACATCAGCAAATGCATCTGCAGATCTCTGTATCTCTCAAGGACACAGGCACAGAGATGGTAAAAGTCACAGAAAATTGAGAAATATTTAATAAGGAAAAAAAGGGAGATTACTTAACTAAAGAATATAGGATGAAGTAATTGGAACCTACAAAAACTAATCCAAGCTTTTTCAACTAATAGCTTTTCATAAGTACATCACTCAGAATTCTAGATGGTGTCATGAAGAAGCAGTCTGGCTGTAAGTAATTCTCATATGCTGCTGAAGCTTTTCTTGTTTTTTCATGTTTTGTCCCATGGTTTGTCTCATGGTTTATTGTCTTAGAAACTGTTTTTGTCACTTTCAAACCCACATCTGATCAAATCTTGATACTTAGACACAAAAAGTGCAATTTGGAACCACGGCCAATCATAGCCACGAAAAATCCTTACCTCTGCGCTCAGATTCAAGCACACAATTGAACTGCTTCAGATTAACTAGCTCCTGATGCAGCATTAATGAGGCTTGCTGCAAGTGTGGAACCCGCTTCCCTCTCCTGGCCATGACAAGAGGTTTGTTACCGTGTGATTAGGCAGCAGTCATGAATGATGCTGTCCTCCACGAAGACGCCGCGCTCCTCGTCGGTCTCCACCAGGCGCCCCGCGTGGTACCACTGCACCTGCGTGCTGCTGTCCACGTAGGTGGCAGTACACTGGAAAGGCAAGCGGTCCCCATGGAAAACCACTTGTCTTTGTGATGGGATCAGCTCGAAGAGAGGAAGTTCCAGAGGCCCAGCTGCAGGGAAAACAAAACAAAAATAGGAAAAAGAAGTCACAATTAATTTGTCTCTTATGAGTAAAGTGAACTAATTGTATACAATTCTAGCTTCTTAGATCTTCACGTGAAAATGCTAACATAAGAGATATGACCACTAGCTGCAGTCTGATCATGTTGTGAGTTCTAGAGTGTCGCTGTAGAGCCAGGAAGCAGTGAAAGAACACAGCAACAAGGACTTCCTCTGTAAAGCAGAAGCAGCACTTTACTGCAGAATGATACACGCTTTTATAGACTGGTTTGCAGAACCAAGGACAGAATTAAAGCTCATTGGAGCAAGGAAGGCAACACCTCTTGCAAACATGATTTACCAAAACATCACATCTCTCATGCACTCTCCTGTTCACAACACCAGGTGCTAATCTTTGTTATTTATTCTTTCCCTTCTGCTTTCCTTTGAGTAGCTTGGGAAAATTCACACTGCTCTTTTTCCCTGACTCTTACTAGCATCCAGAGATCACATTTTTTCCCCCTGGTGTGAGCCCAGACAAATACAGGATTACTAGAATATCTACAGAAAATGAGTTTTGTGAAACAGGTCACAGAATGGTTGAGGTTGGAAGGGATCTTTTGAGATGATCCAACCCAGTCTCCTTCTCAAGGCAGGATGCTTTACTATAAAAGTATACAGAGTAAAAAAATGAGTCTTCCAATTAGAGAAAAAAGAACAGCTATTAATATTGGTTCAGTTAGCATTTATAAGACCACTTCGCTGTCAGTAGAGGAAATGCACATTGTGCTCCAGAACAAAATTTACTGTCTAGAAAGCCTAAACTACTTCATATGCCTGGGATTTGGATAATAACAAGACTAATAATAATTAAACCTTCCTCTTAAGTTCAACTGTCCCCATGACTTTTCATTTCCTGTTCCTTCTGCCTATTCCACAAGTCATCTCTACTCTCTAGATAATTACTCAACATTAAATATTTATCTAAGTAGCTCTTTTTATCTATTTAAAGATGAATACTTTTTACCATATTTTTAAATGAACTTTATCTCTCAAAGCTCTCACCCAGAAACACCCCAATAAGGAGAATACTGCATATTCTAAGCAGACTATTACAAAAACAGCTCTCATAATCACAAACCCAAATGCCTAAACACACACACACACAAAAAAAAAAAAATGAAACAAAAAATTTGCAAATTTGGAAGGTATGTGCATTTTTGGCCCTGATGAAAGTCTGCTATTTCATAGATTTGAGAGTGATTGAAGGTAATTTTCCTCAATCCTATTGTCTCCCTAGAGACTGAATATGTAGACAGTATATGTTTTCCTCTCTTTTTATCTCAAAATGACCTTTAGACAAGTTCTGCAAAATAATTTCTCTGTATTATGAGATTAATGCTATTTCTTTAAATTCATAACAGAATACTGAAAAGGAAAATTATAGGAAAAAACAGAAGTTCTGCATCTAACAAAGATTATAATCTTCTTTGGGATAATAAGGAATAAAGGAGAATTTTAATTTCTTTTTTCTGATATAGCTCTTTTTAAGCAGAAGAAAATTACTACCACTGATACTTTGTTATGATTGCCCAAAATTCTAGTTGTAATGAAAATACTAAAGACTCACAAGCATGACTGACAAACAGATTACCATGAACATCCTGCACAAGAGTTCCTACACTACAGCCTTTTCCCCTCAGGCTTCATTCAGCACCAAAACAATTCATTGAGCCTGGGTCTCTTTTTAAACTCACTCTGCAATCTCACCTTAGACAAAAGCCCTACAGTCTTGCACCTTTGTTATCATTCTACCTGGATGAGGAAAGACAATTTTAAAGCTAGATCTTATCCTTTCTTTTTCTTCTTTTTTCATTTAAAGGCCTCTCCTCATTAATATCAATCCATCCTACAGAGTTGTCAGCTGAAAGGTCACCCTTCCACCATTTGCACCACTAGTAACTATCTCAAACATCTATTTTTCTGACAAGTACCTTTTTTTTTCCATTTCACTGCTCGCCATTTTATCTTTCTTAAACTTGCTCCTCAAAATCCTCCACTGCCCGTAACAAATACAGACAACTTAGCCATGCTCATCCAGGCTGCAAGCCATAATCACTGGTTCTACAACTGCTAAAATTTGTGGACAACCAATAGTGCTTTTCCTCTTACTCAGCATTCCATCCTAACACACTTCTTCATGTCATTCATGTCTTCAGAACCCTTAAATTGTGAGTAGTTGCACTTACAAATCCAGCTTTGGGCCCTTGTTACTATTTGGGTATTTAAGTGTTAAACAGGACATTCATCTCCTGCTTTGAGTGAACAGTGAGAGGGATCACTTCTACTTTTATACAAAGAGGAATGCTGGCCAGCACTGCAGGCAAGATTGGTACAGGTGAATATGTGCTACTGCTGTTTGAGAGAAGCACACAGAGGATTAAGGGACTAGCTGCCCTCTACTGAAATGTTTTAAGTCTGCTTTGACCATAAAGTGCAGCCTTCAGAAAGCCCTCCTTACCTGTGTACCCATCCAGCATTTGCCTTTTGACTGCACCTGTTTTATGGAGACAATGAAGTGCTACTAAAAATTTCTTGGAGCATATGCAGTATTTTTATATGACCTTTGCCTTCAAATTAAGAGAAGGTAAACCAGATTAATGCCTCATTCCTAATAGCTGCAGCCTTGGTCTCAGTCATTTATATTAAATGCTTTTAACTAGCAGATGGAGAGAATCTCTCTCTCCAAAAAGTTGTGATTTTTGTGTTGCATTATGAAGTCAATTACGGAATATAAGAAAATATATGGAATGCAAATTTAGCCATAAATTAATGAAATTACTACCAAAATGTAGAAAAATAAAGCAAACTCTGACAAGTACAACAGCATTACACAAAACCAAAATATTTCTCATGAATACAGTAGTTTTTAATTGAGGATGTATCTGGTCAAATGCAGTGAGTGAGACATTGTGTCATGAGGCTATGAAGTAGGAAGAGTGTGAACTAGAGTATCAATATCTTTAAGTCAAGTTAAATAACTTGCTGAGCATATGGATGAAGCATAACACTATCACTCTGAACTCAATCTCTGTGTTAGTGTCTAAGGCTCTCCCATAACCCCTTCTGGTCTTCAGCCTTGGGGATCACCAAATCCAGAAATGCAGTGGGAATGAGGTGCTCTCTGCAGGTTTTGTCAATTAACGTTCAGAAGCGAATTAAAACTTTACTTCAGCACATCAAAAAATGGTCAGTCCTATCAACAGTGTACTCATTTTCTTTTTCTCACAAATCCTTTTCAGTGCCAACAAAGATGCAAAATGAATTGAACATACCATTATGCTAGGGTATCCTCCTGAACAACTTTGAGAATGTACTTATTAGGGTTGGCCAAATTGACAAATAATGCTGAAAACTCATTTTCAAATTAAAAATAATAAAATTTCTATGGATTATGACATTTGCAGACTATGGAAGGTAAACATAAGTACTTCTGGAAAACATCTGCTTTTAATCTCTGTGACGTCCACATAAAAATATTAATACCAGAGCTAATCTTCAGTTGTTTTCCAGGGATAGTAATGATTTAAATGTCTGAGGCTGGTTCTGCAACCATTACTCATGCAGAAGTTCTAGTTGATTCCTGTGACACAGCTCACAGTTATGAGGATTAATTGCACCAACAAGAGTTTCAGAATTAGGACCAATACCCTTTATCCCAAATGGCTGTAAAACTGTTGTAGAGTCACATCTGGAAGTACTTACTTTAAATCCATAATCCAACAATCATTCAAATCCAGAATAAAAGTATTTATTAATGCTGTACACACATTTTCATTTGACTTTGAGAATAAAGAAGTAAGAAATGCTGAAAGTATTTGGAATGATTTGGGCGTTATTTGACAGCACTTTAAATATAACAGCTCTGGCAAGCATAGCCCTATACAATTGAATTCTTTTTCTTTGATTATGTGGGTAATAAAGATTAAATTGGAATTCCTAAATACATATAATCTCTGATGCTATTATTTATGTGTGTGTCTGCATGTATGGCAGACACAACAGCTTCATAAAATTAAAATGTTTACTATTATTTGTTCAGAAGGGAGGGAGTAATTTACAGGGATTTTGTTTACTTTTTACACACTTGAAAAATATTCCAAGGTGCTCATTCCAAGACAATCCACTGTGCTGCCCTCGAGCTTGGAGCCAGCACCCCTATCTGCAAAAGAGAGGTGTGATTCCTCTCTAGGCATTCAGATCAAGGGCTGATGGAGTGTTTTACAGTCTTTACCTGTCTTGTCTCTCCAGTCAGCACTAAACCATGATTGCAGCAGAGCGCCACAGGAATCACTGATTGCAGCATGAATCTGAAGGTCTAACCCATCATTACAGTAATTACATCTTTTTCGTTATCTTTCACTTCTCAGCAGAAAAGGGTTTTGTTGACTGAAGGCCAGACTCTCTGTGCCATCTAGTCTTGTATTTCAGATTAGACCTAGACTAGAATACTGAGGACATGTAGAGAAGGAATCAGGTTACACAAAAAACACTGAATTAAGATTAACACTTGTGTCCTTTTCAAACAGAGTATACCCCTGCATATTTTAATGCAGTAAGTGTCCCACGATCTTGAAAAAGAAAACAGAAATTATTTTAAAAACAATTAGCAAAAATAGCAAGGTGCACTGAAGCTCTATGAAAATGTTCCATTGCATATGCCCTTGATAAATTTATAAAAGAATTTGTCTCACACACATGTACACACATCACGTACTTCCTGGTTTTTCCTTACAATTCAGTTCTTGAGATTTTAAAAGTATTTCAGTTTCCCATCTAATTTCGGCCTTCTATTTCATTTTAAGAGTTGGAAAGGAGAAGAGTTCAAAGGAAATACTTCTGTTTCTTGACATACATGGAACAAAAATGCTAGTAAAAAAGGTAACATAAAGTGCATTTTTACCCATACTTTAGTTACAATTTTAAGTACCATATTAGTATCTTTAGATAATACTCACTTCCAATGAGTGTGCACTACCATTTCTGGGGGAATGACCAAAAGCAAACCTATAAGCACAAAACCTGCCCCATGCAACAGATTTGTCTGAACACACAGAAAGCTGGCCAGGCATTAACCAATGTGAGCAGTACAAGGACTGGAGAAACTCTCCTAGCTCCAGCTATCTTCACTGCATTTCCTGCTGCATAACTTTAACCTGGGCAGCTCAGCAGCTACTGAGTGCATAACCTGTCCTACAGCAGCACCTTCTGCTGCTCAGTCTACCAGAAACAGTTTTCTGCTATACTTTTTCTGGTCCTCATTAAATGACTTTGTTTGCTATCAACAGTTTTCACACAACCAGAAGAGGAAAATCCACAGGTTACTCCAGGCTGCCCACTCATCAGTTCAGCACTACAGTGCTCACATCTCAGGATACACCTTTGACTCCAGTTTATTGCTAGAAAATTCAGTTTGCTACAGTGCACCACAAGCTTCTGGGACAGAAAAAAAGCCAGAGGTTGGCATTTTGCTTCTTGTTAATCACTTGATTTATTGTATTGCCAATGGGCTTTTTATTTGAACTGAGTGTGCCTACAGAGTGCGGCACATCCTGCTGACAAAAGTGTGAGTTAGAGCTCTAATATTTGTATACAGTCTCAGTGGGAAAGAAATATGCATGGAAAGCACAGTGGGGGAAAGCTGGAAGTGAGGACAAAGCAAAGGAACCAATCCAAGAAAAAGGACAGATGAAAATGAGGAAAAACAAATTGAGAAACATTAGTTAAAAACCTGAATTGCTGACAGTGCAAATTAGATCTGATGATATTTACCAAATGGAACTGGAGAAAAGAGCATGATCTGAATTGCTCCAACAGCCAGCGCTGCTGGCTCCCAAAAAGGGAGCTCTCCCAAAAAGGGAGGTGCCAGCACACCAACGCCAGCTTCTGTGTTGCAAAATTTGCTGGCAGCTTGGTGTAGAAGGTCACAGACCACACCACGTGCCAAGGAACCCAAGAATGAATACAGAACTGAGGCCAAGCTTCAGTTTTAATAAAACTTGTGCCTGGCTCCAATTTCAACATAATATCAAGAAAATACAGATGCCAACATGTATTAAACACAGCAGAATAAGGTAAGTCTCTTAGGCTTGGGACAAGAAAGCTTTGTATCACATTCATTTACCACTCCCTGCAAAGCTTTTGTACATGTAATAGCTCCTTATTTCCACCAGCTTCAAAATGCTGGCATGGCAAGAGATATTCCACACCATTTTATCAGCCCCTTTCACTCTCATCCATGCTTTTCAAACAGGAATATCAAGCAGTGATTTTACTTCGGTGGGTTTGTTGTTCGATTTTTTTTTTCTTCCCAGCACCTAATAATTACATTAGGGGTTATGTTTCTTTTGTAATGCTAAGTGCTACACTGAAATGGTAGCCACTAACCAAAGAGCAAGATTTCTGACATGCAGGCTATTTCACCTAAAGCTACAAGTTCTTTACTGTGTTTTCACTCCTGCAAACTTCTTTAAAGCCATCAAAGGAGATCAGCAGTAATAGTAAACAGGATTTATGATAAGTTAGAAGGACAGTGAGCCCAGGCTGTCACACACCATTGCTCCTGGTGCCTCAGTTACCTGGGTTAGCTAACCTCATAGAGGTATTCCACAGTCACAAAACAGAAGCTAAAATTCAGTGCAAATATGCCAAGATGATAGCTTTGGATGAGTCTTCAAGACTGACTTGGATTCTATAACTCATTTGATTTATTTACTTAAAATAATTTACAGCTACACAGAAACTAAGAAAGGCTGAGCTGGGTACAATTCAAACCTAACCACTTTTGGGAAATCCAGTAATACAGGTTTTATCCAGTGCTCAGCAGATGGATGATATTTCCAGCCATGACAAAGTTATTTAACCTGCCCTTGTCTACAGGAGTGTCCTCCAGATTCCTAAGTCCCAACTAAATTATCCTTTTTGCACCAGGCACTGATGTGTCTTGTGAAAGAGCACTGGAAAAAGCCCCTTCTTATTTACTGATGATAGTAGTGATTTATTTGATAAGAAAGTAGAGGCAGTGAAAAACAGAGCTAACAGGTTTCATTTATTTAATATAAATGTCAAATATAACATTTTAATTTGTTAAATGGTAACAATTAATTGAAAGATTTCCACAATATGAAATTCAAGGTTTTGTTCCAGTTAAACAATTTAAAAATTGCATTCCCTGCACTGGCATAAAAATCTAAAAGAATAGGCAAATAGTTTTCTCATCACTGATTTCAATTTTTTATTTTCAAATTGTCCCAGAACTCTACTTCAGAAGCTGGGGAGCATTTGATTACTTGCTATATGCTGAAAATTGATGACCATGACATACTGACAGCTATGGTACTGGAGGACTCATCAACACAAATTTCTTTATGGCACCACTCAGAAAGCCACTGTTAGAAAGCTAATTTTGATTACTCAAATTACCTTTATGGCAAGTGAACTGGCTGGCTCATGGCTTTGCATACTCATTACAGCTTGCAGTTAATAAAAATAGCTAAGCAGTGCAAAGGTAAAGCACCCAGCTCTACAAAATCACAGAATCATAGAATGGTTTGGGTTGGAACAGACCTTTAAATGTCACCTTGTCCAACTGCCCCTGGAACGAGCAGGGATGTTTGCTCAGAGTCCCAACCTGACCCTGAAGTTTCCAGGAGTGGTGCATCCACCACGCCTCTGGGTAGCCCTTTGCCAGTGTCTCACCACCCTTACTGTAAAAAAACATTTTCCTTATATTTAATATAAATAGATTCTCTTTTATTTTAAAACCATTGCTCCTCATTCTATTGCTACAGGCTCTACTAAAAAGTCTGTCCCCATTTTTTTTATAAACCCTCTCTAGGTTCTGGAAGGATGCACTGAGGTCTTGAAGCCTTCATCTCTGCAGCTGAGCAACCACAACTCCCTCAGCCTTTCCTCACAGGAAAGATGTTCCATGTCTCCTGTCATCTTAGTGGCTTCTCCTCTGGACCCACTCCAATAGTCCAACAGGAATAATCAAATATACTGATTAGCTTTATCTAACTGGGGAGGGTAGTGGTAGCACTCATCTTTCCAAAACTTAAACCTTTTTTATTTTCAAATCATAACTGCACAATCAGAACATGGAAAGATGGTGGCAGGAAGGTCCTAAGAGTGTCAGTGATTGCCCCTTATTGCCCAGAGTCCAGTAGGCTGAATGAGTTTTCATCTATGCCAGAATGTTAAAAAAAAAAAAAAAAAAAAAAGAAAAAAAAACACAAAATAAATGCTCAACAAGAGACAGTTCTGTTGAAATATTAAATTTTTCCATTCCAAACTTCTTTCAGCCCAGCTGACAATGTCAGATGCTCTCAACAGCCATTTTTATACAAACATTAAAGAAAGTGCTGTATGCTGAAAATGTGCTATAAAAATTGGAAATGCCACTATGGTATGCTCCACTTAATTAAAAGATTGATTGTTAGGATGGAAGCCCTACAGGGAATTTTCTTATGATAAAAATTGAGATTAATTACAGTAAACCCTAATAAGCATTGTTATTGGACAATATTAACATAGGTTTGTTAAAAAGCTTATATAACTTTATCTAGAAATCACCTGTGTAAAATTTAACCCTAGTGTTTTAATGTTCATGTTACCATAATAAATAAAGAATATATCTTCAGAGATACTCAATGGGTTGTAGTCAAGGCTGTCTGCTTTAACATTGTTTTGTTCATGAGCAACTGGATTTTGAATATGTCCAGCTAAGTGTTCAAGGGCAGAAGTTGGAAGATTAAAAAGGCCTCATTTCACTGCTATTCTCACTCCACTTTGGTTAAATTTTCCTTCAGCTATTTTGCATGATTTTTGGAACAGCAGGCAAAGATAGTGTAGAAAATAAGATACACGTGTACCTTAAAAATCCCTAATGCAGTATGTAAGAGTAAGCTATGGAGAAAAAAAAACAATTGGGTACATTTCCAGCATCTAAATCAGCAAGATTTCAGGGATGAAAATTTCTGAATATTCACGGGTGAGCACAGATGCAAGAGTGTTGCAGTAAAATTTCATCCACAAATGAGCATTTTAATATTTCTGCTATTTCTCATTTATAAGATTTAACTGTTACTAATTTTATGCCCCTTATCTTCCAGCAGTGTTCTAAAGTGCCACTAAGGATATTAGATAATGATGTTTAGTATTAAATTTAGGGCAACATAGTCCTTTTCCCCTCACTTTGAGACTGATCATATTAGATGAGAAATCTAGAATTTGGAGACAAAAAGTTAAAGCATTGTTCATGATAGTATAGAAATGATAGTATGATAGTATAGAAAATGATAGCATAGAAACCAACTTTGATATACAAATGGCCACTTAGCTCTGACAGAAAATGAATTTACTCCATATATCTTTGAAAGAGCCAAAATAAACAGTTATATTATCTGATTTATATACTCTCTGTTATTATGCATATTTTCTTATTAAAGAAAATCCTGAATTGCTAACACTGGAAAACAATTGGGATTTAAATACTGCTAATTGTATCACTATCCATGTCTTGCAAAACCTAATCTTGTGAAAGATTATTAGTGTGAATATTCCCATTTTAACATAATTAGACCTACTCATGTGATTAGGCACTCCCTGCAGAATTAGAACTGAAGTCTTGATCCTGCATATTCTGGAAGACAACAATGCTCTGCATGAATACAGCAAGCTACCTGTGGACTGCCAAGAAACTGCAGGACTGAAATCTAAATCTGGATAATTCATCCATCATTTTTCCTGCTTGAGGTTTTGAGTTTAGTCAGTCACTGCATACTGAAAACCCCCCACAGTTCAATATTTACACTGCGTTAATGCAGTAAGAATGACTTGTAAATTAAGAAAGAAATGGTTGAAACAATAATCTCAAACTCATCCCTAAGTTTAAGTAAGTAACAAATGAGACAAAAAAAATGTTTTGCGTACACTGAGAAAAATAAATGAAGAAAAAATATTCCTTGGTAATTTTAAGCCAGTGTTTTTTCTTGCAATATATTTTACATAGAAAAGGAAACGTTTAAGAACCATCTATGTGCAAATATATATTTTTTTAATTATAAGACTTGAGTGACAATGTAGATATTTAATTTTTAGCAACATATGAAAAAAGGAATTTCAAATCTCACTTCTTAACCAATATCCTTAACAAAAGATAGTTGACAATATTTTTTAAAACTGACACAGATCGAAGCTGAATGCATTCAGATGATTTCAGCTTAAATTTAAACGTTGAAAAAGTTATTTCAAAACAAAATTCCCCAGTATTTAGTTTTTTTTCCTTTTTCAGCATTTTAAAAGTATTTCTTTCAAAGTTCTTGCTACTGGACAGTGGATACTAATCTACCCTGCTAGGAATGAAGGGGAAACAATGTGCAATTACATCAGGTAAAATTATAAAGACATTTCAACAAATACAACAACTAAAACAACACAATTCCATCATTGCTGAGAAAGCACTTAAAGCCACACTATGTTTTAAGAATCTATGTCAAGGAAAAAAAAAATCTGCTGCAAAAAAATGAAAGCACTTTTTAGAGGAAGTATAGAAAAGAAAATGTTCTATTTTTCCCAATGGTATTACTCTAAGTGATTTTAAATGTCTTGATTGTTTCAAGATTTTTAGTATTTTAGGTAAGATTGCAAAAAAAGAAAAAAATTACTTTCAAAAATAGACTAGGGAGCGGCATGTGACCTGAGAGAAATATATCCTAATGTTCTCCTGATATTTAAGCATGGGAAATGCAGATTAGAAAATGTGACAGTAGATAGGTAACCATGAAAGTATTTCCTACCTTTGTAAGAAATTGAATCTTAAAATGGAGAAAAAATCTCTAAGAACACAAGCAGAATGAATGCATAAAGAATATAAATGTGTTTTCTTGGGTTTTTTTGCTTTGCACAAGTTTCAGTGTGAACAAGTACGGAGCATCAGAGCAAAAAGTGCCTAAATTTTAGCCTGACTCTGCTCCTTTGGGGAAACAGATACTCTGCTTCTCAGTGAAGTGAGGCAAACTACGAAAGACAAGGTGCTGGTTAAGTACAAACAATTCCCCAACAACTTTATCTCCTCCCTTCCAATAAATTATTCACATTTTCTATGAAACATTTAAAGAATTTTGTTGCAGAATACAGAAGTCAGAAAAGGATTTATCTCTTCGATTTTTATTTCTCCCTTTGAAGTGTCCCTCCTAAGTAGGAAGTCTATCATACCCCAAACCCCACATTTCAATAATGTTTTATGAGACAGAACTTGCTAATTTCACTCATGAGTTAACACTTTAAACTAAGGTAGTTTACAGAATTCAGAGACTGAGTAATAATTCAAACACTGTTGGACACTCACAACTTGTAGCTATTATCTTCTTTTCTCATCTCTATTTGCAGTAGGATGGATTTTTATTGTACTGCAGTGTTAACTAATTTTCTCAGTAGAAAGCCCCCTAAGGCATGGCAGAAGCCTCTCCATGCAGATCTCACACAGACAAAACTCCAGTTCTATTTTGGGTGCTCACTCTTTGCCATTCCCAGTGAAGGTTCAAATTGACTATGAAAGCTTTTAGTAAATTATGAACCAATCCAAATTATTTCTCACTAAAAGTTTGATGTAAATACTTACAATTCTATGCACCACCCATGGACAGACACACATTCTGGCATAATATATACTGTCAAAATAATTTGCTGTAATAACCCCTCTGTGAAACACCCTACAGTTGATTTTCATGAATGTGAAGCACACAGAGCATCAAGAGAATTCAAACCAAGCTTCTTCCATCTCTGAAAAACAGGCTTCTGTTTGGGAAGCATTAATAGTAGATGAGATGGTACTTAAAACCAGATACTATCTCACTCATGTTAATACAAGAAAGGAAAATGACTCAGCTGAGATATTTGTCTTGTAATTTGCTGCTACTCTGTGTTTCAGAAGTTCTATTTCTACCATATTTTCCCCTGAGACTGTGTCTTCAATGAATGTATCTAACATTTGTGCTTGTAAGTATTTCCTTTACTTTCGAAGTTTCTTTGCTGAGGATGGTATAAAGAGAACATGCATTAATACTAACTTTGCTAATTGTCTCCATTTATTGTTATAATTAATGCAACATCATGGGGTTTTCACAGATGTGCAGAGTACAGGTGAGGAAATAAAGCTGTATCTTAGAACTTCTTGTAACTCTTGTCCTGCAGTTCTGTGTTGAAGCTCAACACAGAAAAAGATTTTCTCCTATTCAATTCAACACAGATACTAGGGAAGTGGGAGACAGAAACATGCAGTGCAGAAGCCTGATAAAGAGAGAAGCAATAAATTTGTTTCTTCTATGAGAAAGACATGTGCACAGCTTTACATTAACACAGAGAAAAAGGGCAAACATGGCTTTTGGGGACTATCTTGAGCCAGCATCACATGTGGGGCCAGATGCAAAGAGCCAGAACAAGCTCTGCTAACATGGCCTGAGAGCACCCAGGACTGTTTAAGATTGCTTGATGGGGATTTCTGGCCAACTGCCTCCAGCACAGCTCAGAAAGGTAAGGACAACCACAGGAAAGAAAAGGACAGCTACAGGAAATAAAAGGACAGCCACAGGAAAGAAAAGGATAACGACAGGAAAGAAAAGAACAACAACAGGAAAGGTGTCATGCAGCAGAACGAGCTTGCCCAAAAGTGCTGTGATGCAATGATGTGAATGAATGCATAGCAAATCATCTGGTAGACTAGAGCAAAATCACTTGAAAACAATGTAGACTCTTCTCTGCATTTAGGTTTCTTAGAACTAACAAGATACTACCTCTAGTCTGCTTTATAGGTCCACTCAACCACATCATGACCAAGATTAGAACAGTAGACCACAGAAAACTGAAAAGCTACTGACAGCAAAAAGCAACAAAATTTTATTTACTAACTGCATGAAAAAATGCATAATGATAAAGAATAAAAATGTAATTTATTATGTATTAATGTTATAAACTCTAAGCAAAAAAACTCAGATTTCTCATTATCCTTTTATATTTTCTTTTCAAGCAATTTCTTTTTTAATTAACAGAATGGAATAATATTATCTCAGTTACTTATTTATAAATATCAGTAAAGCATATATATATCAAAAACCCAAGATTTAAATTCATGGGAGATCTGTATGAGGAACAGCATTCTGTCTCAGGAGAATGAGATAATTTTCTCTGTGGTATAAATAAATAAATAAATAAATAAATGTCTTAAGGCATCATAATTTTTTTTTATACTTTGACCTTTGCAATATTTTTTGTAATATTTAGTAAATATTTTCAGCATTTTAGCCAAAACATTTGTCGAACTATTATTGATATTATGTCAACTACTTTCTAACATTTAAATAAAATCTAATTGGGGGAAAAAAGAAAGTCAGCACTTTTCCAAACATCTGTTTTGATGAGTCAACATTTTCTAACAGAAAAGCACTCCATCACAGTTATACATCAATTGTAATTTGCAGAGCAACTGAATTTTTACTTCTTCGTGCTGTTCAGTAACATCAATTTTTGACACTGAGAAAGTAAATTCTAACATCTCATTCATCAGCATAAATAATCAAAACCCAGCTTTAAGAGCAATCTTTCATAATCCCCTTAAGACAAAAACTCATATGGGTCTTTCCTGAGTGAAGAACTTGGCCTAGAGAATCCATCTCTGCTGATGATGTGAGCCAGGGAAAGTCACAGACTCCTATCAGACCTCAGGTGGAATTTACAGCACTCGTATTCAGGAAAATGTAATTTTCCTCCTGGAAATTGAGTAACTTGTATTTGGAGTCATAGAGAAAGAGTAACAAACCAATTTCACAACCATTTTTCAGAAAGATACTCTGTCCATACCATTGTGAATTCATCACAGTCCCTCATCATTAAGGCAGAAGACAAGGGCAAAACCATATTTTGTCATCAAACTAGATTTCCAGCCTCATTTACAACATTGTGAAGAACTGTTTTATAACCAAACATTTCTGACAGCTGGAGAATTTTTTTTAAAGAAGATTTAAGTAGCTCTTAAAAGCTGTTAGTGAAATATACAAGCAGAGCCCTGGGAATTCTAAAACTGTGCAGTTACTTAGCTCCTAAAAATCCCTAAAGCAGGTTTTTAACTATTTCCAAAAGGCAACTTACCACTTTGGCTATCATGAGTAAGTACATGCATGAGAAAGATTTGCTAGGGAGAAATTCAGATGATGATTTTTTTTTTCTCACCTCAGCATATAAAATAAATCTAAAATGCTGATGGCAAACTGCTCCCTGTAGCTATTCAGAACCCACATACTTTGAGTTTCTGGTTCATTCCCTAACTCTCTTGCAAAACTCTTCGCCCATTTCTCTCCTATTTTTATTTTTTCCCCTTTCATTCTTCTTTTTCTTGCTCATCTTGTGACTGTGATATCTCATGACATCTTTTAGCATATAGAAGGAAGAGCAGTGACTATAAATAAAAATGCCTCATAGTACGGATGATGTTCACATGAAGGAGTTCTAAATTTTTTAAAACTCAATATTTTCTTTAAGAGATGTTTAATTTGGTCAGCTCTGTGCATATTTCAACACATATTATTTATAAATCATTCTCAATAGCTATTATTATTTTGGTGCCAGACAGCCTTCTATTATGCCTAAGCTTAAATTAACTTACTGAAAATGAAATTGCTAAATGTTCTGGCCATGTAAGCTACCCAGCAGATACTCTGAGCACCATGAAATACCTGGCAGATATTACAGAGCTGGTGGAAGGCTCAGCAATTATAATCACTGTAAAACTCTCTGTGGATATTGGAAGCAATGTCAAGCTACTGGCAGTCATTACTATCCTTGTCAGGTGTTCTGTGGAGGTTGTAAACAGGAGTGAGAACTAGATGGGCATTATAAATTCTGTATCAAAGGTCTGATAGGGAGTCCTATTAGGAATTAAATTACGAAATTGAGAAATTGCTTTCATTTCCTCTGTAGAATTCAGAGATTTATATTTACTTGTTACCTGGAAATATCAATTAAGAGTCCTTAATCACTCTTCTGATCATTCCAGCACTTTTAGAAGAAGTACTTTTCCTGCTGGGAAATGGATCTCTATGAAGATGCCCATGCTGGCTCCCTACAAAATGGGATTTTTATATTTGAAGAGTATTGCAGAATTTCAAATGTTTGGTAACACAGGCTACTGGAAATGTCTCTGCCTTCCACTCACAAGAGCTCATTCCATATTTGCCTCCAGACACCTATCTGTGTTTCCTTAACAATTCACCTGATGGACCATTTGTAGGTAGTATTCACATCCTTTGACATCTCTTGCAACTTACAAACATAGGTATTTATTGTTAAAATTGTACCTATTTCTATCTGTTGTTAATTCTCTATATATCATTCCAGTCAACTTCTGATCTCCCCTGCTATGAATATGTTTGTCAGCAACACACACCATTCTTCTTGTGGTTATTAGGACAAACATATGCCTCTCCTTTTGTTTGCAAAAGACATTAGCAAAGACACAATCTCAGCAATTTTCTGTCATTCAAGATATCAAAGATCCAAAGATTCTGAAATTAATCAATGACGTGTGAAATTAGACTTTTGATTCTGGAACCCACCAGCATCATCTGAGGCAGCAATCTTTTCTCTGCATTGTGATACTTCTAAAAACCTCTGGTTTAATCTACTCATTGCTAGACAATGCCCAGTGTGAAATGAGTTTTCTTTATTCATTCATATTTTTTTTGCTTTCTCCCTCACATGGTACCTATCATGTTTGTTATGGTGGAAAATATCCAAAAAACATTTAACTTCCAGATTTTTAAATACAGAATTCATCTAACTGAAGATCACTGTAAGAATTCTATTCACCCCCAGAAAGCAGTGCTAAAGTATAGTCACAGGTTGACAAAAATAAAAAATACAATAATTAAATTTGACATTAATATCACACTGTCAGATACATAACTTGAAAGAAACATTACGTAAACTCTTGCAGGAATCCTCAGTTTCATAAAGAATACAACATAGAACTAGCACCACAGCTAAATGTTTTATGTCATAACAGCATTATTACTGAATACTTTGCAGAACAGTGGTGTTCTTGATATGAGAGATATGAGATAAGGCATTTCTATTTTTTCTGTTCTCTTTCATTCTTAGGTGTATCTTCTGTGTCACATACCTGTCAGATTTATTAATTTTTATTTTTTGCACCATTTCTGGGTCTTTTTAATATTTTCCCTGGATTCCACTTCAACTTGTAATGCTAGATGAGAGTACCACTCACCACATATCAGCTGGTTTTCCTTGAGGTTATAAAGCGACAGCCCATGTAAAGCACTGGGGTAAGCACAAACTGTTTCCTCTGCTATCCTCACTGAAGCATTTCTGGCCCATTGCAAGACCCATCTTAGGTTGCAGTCACAGATCAGTGAATCAGTGTTGAAATGTCTACAAAGGCAAAGAATGAGCACAATTGGTACGCATGCAGTTTCCATGAACATCCTTTCTTCTGTTGGATTCAAATTATCTAATTTCAAAGAGAATTCTACATAAATGCATAACTATGAATGCATGAATACAAAGATAGCCTGAGACAACCAATACATGTTGCCCCACTGTTAATTACTTTCATAACATTAGGAAAAAATTCTGGGTTTGGTTCCAGAACAGCATCATTGACTACTGAAATATTTTTGAGCCTGTGTTACTGCAGAAGACCATATTATAACATACTTTCATTTACTAAAATCCCTCTTTGTAGAAACATGCAGTATACACTTTTAAATCTTAGGCAAGTACAATTAATATCAATAACTGGGAACTGTTAGTATAATTCCAGGAAAAATATTTAACATTACTGGTTTTGTGCAATTAGAGGCCTAATACAATGTAATGCATGGAACCATGGAAAAGTATAAGATTATAAAGTATAAAGGAAAGAAAAAAGGGATGCTAGTCAGGAGGACTAGACTGGGCTAGTCAGGAATGGGGTTGAATTGTCAGTGTTATCCATTTCCCTGAAACAGGTAGAGATGGCAGCTCATCAACAGTGAGCCAGACATGGATAACCAAATAATGCAGAATTTTGTTTTTGGAGTGCATCTCCAGGAACAATTCTGTTTGAATTCATATTCAACTCTACGTTTATTCTAATGTATATTCTAATGTCTTTCTGAAGTATTTCAGATTTACAAACAAAAGGAATGATACTCACAGGGCTTTCAGAGCCAGAAGCTCAGAAAAAAGTCCATTCATGAGACTTGAAAAAATATTCCCTGACAAATTCCTATGGAAAAAAAAAAAGGCAATTTACTGTTGGTTATAACAAATACAAGAAGAAAAGAAAATTGTTACAGAATATAACTTTCCCAATGCTAATTAAGAAGTTTTGCTTTCTTGACAACAGTAAAAACATATTTAAATGTGGTATATTGCTTTTTGGTTTTGGTAGGTAACAGTAATATTTAAATCAATTCACAAACTCTTATTTGTTTTATTTTCACAGCAGAAATACCCACAATTCACTTGGTCTCATAAAGAGGAACAATTCTACATATTTAAAAGAACAGAATTTGAGAAGAGAATATTCTAGAATTCGAGTGAAATATTAATAAAATAATTGGTCAGTGAGACCTATATTGTATTTTTATTTTACATACAAAATGTCACTTCCAAGTTAAAAAAACAAAAACAATGTCTTAATTTACTAATGTTCCAAAGAATTCAAGCAATTCCTTAAACCGGTAATGAGTTTTCAAAGGACTTTAAACACACCAATTTTTCCCATCCTTGAATTAGGACATTTCCATTTTAATTACTGTTCTACTCTTTCTTGTCTTGATGACTGAATGGCTCAGGCTCAATACTTGCAAACAGAGGCAATTCACTTTTACATACTTTAACAGTATTGGTCTGCCAGTGCCTTAGTAGTGCAAAAATTAAATGCTTCACTGTCAAATAATAATGTCTTTTTCTATACCCATAAATTTAAAAATTAGTGCAGGTCCAAGATGAACATTTCAGAGAGTATGAATTACCTACTTACGAAATACTAATATATGTTCCTTTCTGTCCAGTGCCTGAACACTATGTGTTTGAATTCAAACTGGGTTACAAAAATTCAGTTATCAGGAAAATTTCAGAGCTCTTCACTGGAGATATATTGCAGATTTTTTTTTTTTTTTTTTTTTTTTTTTGGGGGTCGTGGGAGGAAGTAGACTGGTAAAGAGAATGGTTTCATTACTGATTTTACTTCTCTTTTGTCTACAAAGTAAAGAATGCAAGTTAAACTGAAGAGTGACATTGAGATCAAGAGCAATGTGCCTGCAGTGAGGAATCTATTAAGCTTCAAGAACCAGGTAAGGAACCAAAGTAAGAAAGACCAAAACTTGAGAACCCTTGCTTTCTACTGAAACCTGTCCAGAAACCTATGGATCAATGAATTCAAGGAAGAAGAGAAAATGTTGCTAATTTATAAATCAGTTTAAGACACTCTTGAAGCAATAACTGATTTCATTTTTGTATACAACTGAACACTTCAAAATTTCTTAGCAGTTTAAAATAAAATTCTGGTCATAGAGTATAAAAATAAACTGACTCAGCAACATAAAGTGAAATTATTGAGTGACAATGAGACGTCCTGATATAACTCAACCAATTTTTACCATTAGTGTGCCTTTATACAGTTGTGGTGCAAACTTTTGGAAGAAGTTTCAAATGTGGATATGTCTGAAGGTAGAAATGTTTGCTTGTAGATACATATTTCTGGATGTTTATCCTTTATTATTTTGGATTTGTCAGGGAACTAAAGATATTGAGCATTTAACAGACTCACTTAACCTCTTTACTTAAAATTAGATGGATCTACCTATGTGTTTTTTGGATGTAAGGCTTGACAAGGCATATGCTGCAGAGGCTCAGTGAACAGAGACATTAAAAAGGCTAAATTAGAGACTGATAACCCTGAAGTAAATCAGAAGGGCTCCAGTAATATGAAAGCAGCTTCATGAGTATGAACTTAATGACAGAGGACACTCAGTGAGTCCTGAACTGATGGGTGGAGAAAGCAATCTGCCCAGTCCTGTCCTGTGCCTTGCCCCCTGCAGTACAGGAAGTTTTCCAACCTGATGCAAATCCCAGGCTCATCCTTAAACAGCTTCATATGGCAAAACAAACAGAGCACAGGGACTGAAGTTTGACAATTCCATCTGGACTGAAGGAAAGTTTTATGTCTGGTCAATACTTTAGTAACTGGGGACAAACCATAAGTCATTTGCACAGTGCACATAGCAGGGCTCAGCAGATGTACCTAAGCACCTGCCAGAGGTGCTCATTTGGTGTGAATTGAATCCATGAACTTTTAGGTCCCACCAAATTCACCAAGACATCAAACCAGAACTGACCTACTCTGCGTTAACCTAAAAATTCCTGACTTGTGTCACATTTACAGAAGATTGCAGAATTCCTATAGAATGCCTTTTTACTAAGTGCTGGAATAATTGAGCTCCTGATAGTGACATCAGAAGAAGACAACTATTCAACTTTTCATATTCTTTTGGCAATGACCTGGTTTGTATTTTCAATATTACTACTAACAATTAGCAGACCAGCATCATGTTCACAGGGCTGTGTAAGTCAAAAAGCAACACATTTCTATGTCCAGTAAACATAATTACAATATTTGGATATCCAACAGTGGGAATAGATTGTTCCTTAACAAATAATTCAGAAATCTTCTCAAATCACCCAAATAACTCATGCATTTCTGAGCTGATGCAGCACTCTGTAAATGCCTGGCTCTTTAGTGCACATAATTTACATTATATATTAAAATATTGTCAAACGTATAGTGTTGTAAAATTCCTCCATTTCAGATATCCTAAAACCCCATATTAGCTTGATTTAAAAGCAAATTTGTTCAAAAAACATCTGTAACACGTAGTTTGCAAACATTTCAAACATAACAAATTAATGCACTCCAAAGCTGATAGCACTTACTATGCCATTAACTCACTCCATTAATAGAAAGATGTGCTTTCAGTTTTATCAGAGGTAAAACATTTCACTCTTACTTAGAAAGTCCTACATTTTTAAATTTATCAATACCTGTGCTTTTAAAGAAATTAATAAAGCACTTTTGCCAAAAGTTTTAATAGAAATGACAAATGCCACAAAACAGTAAAAAAGAGCTACATGTGTCAAAGTACCATTTGAGGCAGAATACAGAGAGAAGCAGAAGTATATGAATATGAAGAATGCTTCTTTCTTAAGAGCAGCATTAAAAAGCAAAAGTTGAATGCAATGGTAACAGATTGATCTGTGCAAAAAACAAAGAAAAGTGGGACAGGAGGTGCAAAAAAATGACAACTGAAATACAGAGAAGGCAGTTTACATTGGGTATTTCCTTATTTGCTGAAATGTTACTGAAATGGGTTCTGTTTGATTAACTGTGTTACTGTTTTTTGTTTGATTTCTGGCACCGTACAAAGTGATTACTTGGTGCAATGACATCAAGAAAGTCACACAAGAATTTGCAGTATAATATTATCACAAAGCTAACTGCTGCTGATGATTCAGAGGCAGGATAAAGAGTAAATTAGATATAGTTTAATCAAACTACTGGAAGCAATGATAAAGTTTGGGTTTGAACCTCCAAAGGGAAGATCCAGCAGTAGCTACTTGTCGAAACAGATTTCAGGCTACAACATTTTGAAACCTGAAAAGATAAATTATGAGGGACTAAAAAATTAAAGTCTGATATATCAGCACAGTGGTATCATCCCAGCTCTTAATACTTAGATTAAATATAAACAGAATTAATGTAGATAGTGGCTCCATTACCTAGCAGAAATATATTTGCATACATAATTCTGGAACAAAGCATTGAAACATTGGGTCCAAAGGAGATTTGGAAGATTTGTTGCATTCAATTATGTCACTCCTAGTTAGAATACATGCACCTCATCACAGCATAAACACAGCCAAAAGGTGATGCATCAGCCAAAAGAGGTAAACTAGTATCTTAGAAGATGGAATAAATCTACTCTCATACTGAGGCCCTGCCAGCTGCATCTGTTCATATGACCTGAAAGCATTTTGAAATAATTTTACAGAGTAAAAATCATCAAATCCAAGAGGGTGTAAAAATTAGATCAATCTCAAGGAACATAATCAGAAGTCACTAGCTGCAGTAATTTCAGGGCCTGTATGAAATTTTAGGTCTCATTAGTAACTTTGAATTCAATTTCTGCTCCTGACATACACGTCCTGACTGCTTTGGTGTAAAGGTCTTCTCTACATTATCAAGAGGCTGACCAATTCCTGTGGTTTCTGTGTGTCTGCATGTTTAAAAAAACAATACAAGATGATACTACTAATTCTTCTTTAATCAAGAATTCTGTAGGTTGTCCTACTGTCCTAGACTGCACAAAACCACCAAGCCCTCTGAAGAGTGTCTGCATTATCCCTGAAAGCCCATGCAGTCCTCATCCTTTTAGTGAAGTATTTGAACATACCTTTATTGTACCCAGTTTAGATTTATCCATCCCATCATTGGGCTAAAGCACACTGTGCTAGTTTGGCCTAGAGCAGATTTTACAGCTCCAACTCTATCGTTTTTTCAAATTGAATTAGATTTACAAGACTGAGTGAAGCACACTGTGCTATTTTGTTTCACCTGGCATTTGTGCTTGTAAACAGTACAAGAAAATCCCGTATTTGTACTTCACAGAAGGCACATGAAAAGATTTATGTCCTTTGCTCATTCCAATGGACTCATGGCTCTCCCTACTGGCTTTGATATCAGCCTGCAAAGATGCTTCTGTACTTCATCTCTGCTAACATAACACAGGAGAGCTCTAATTACCAAATCAACAACCACATTAATCAACACATATGTATACATCTTTATATTTCTCCTTCAGTAACTGGCTGTGGAACCAGCTCCATGCTTAAGAACTTGTCATCTTTTCCTTGTTACAAACACTGATGCTGCACTGAGTAAATGCATATCCATAACCTTTCCAGAGAACAGCTTTCTCATACCCCCAAAGGGCAAGTAAACACAATTCTGAGGTATCAGTAGCAACAGAAAGGTGACCTATTGTATTTTAAGCATGTTTAAAAGGTATGGTTCTTCATAAACTTCCAAGGCAAACAAAGCTACAGTGTTAGAAAAGTACCAGGCAGCATCAGCTTGCAGTCTGCTAATGACCACTTCTTACACCACAGGCAAATTGACATCCCAGTTCAAATAATTATTATCAGCATTAGGACATTACACAAGATTTCTGAGATTGAGGAACATGTGATACTCTGAATTGCAGGGGACAATTCCTCTTGATTGGGACTGTGGCTGTATTTCTTCACAAAATAATAGTGACTCAACAAGAGTGGTGGTACTCTTGTCTTTGGTTCAGTAAGGAGAACAATCCCTGCAAGGCAGCTGTAGCTTCTGACATAGCAATCACAAACTGATTCACTTCAGATGAAAGGGTAAGGCAGCCTAAACTGTTACTAAGCCTCTGATTTCTAAAGCACAGACCTTTGAAATACTACTACTAATAAAACAAAGAAAGTAATTAATAAAGCACTAAGCCACATAGACTACAATGCAGGATGGACCCATTTATTAGATTAGTGGTAGAAAGGCAATTTAAAACCCAAAAAGGAAAAATGACTAAATGGAATAACAACCAAATCTTAAATCTTGAAAGAAATAATTCAAAGTTTTAAAAGATCAAAGAACAAGAGAGAACAGGAAAAGCTTAGCAAAGTGACAGGAAGAATTTAAGTTAAAATTTGGAAAGTATGCTAAGACATGGTGTAAAAGACACTTCAACAATACTACTCTATTATAACTAAGAGATTACTAAAGAGTAGGTATTATATACAGCCTAAACATACCATACCATCTATAGCTGCATATTGATTTTTTTACCAATATCTGATCTGCCAACATTTTTTTCCTTTATTCTTTCTTTTAAAACTTACTTATAAAATACAAAGAGGCCAGACTAAGAGGTCTCCAGTTACCAGAATCATAACATCCACAAAAGCGTGAAGAACCTGGTGTTAAGTGCATTTACTGTAAAACAAGGTAAGATAATGGACAAGATGAAAGGGAGGGGAGTAAGACATTACTGATGCTCTGCAGAAATGGTCTTCTGAGTGATTGCATTTAGAGCTTTCAACAATGACCCTGCCTCACAGCATTAAGAGAATGTGAACATGAAATCTGGTAATAACAAAACCAAGGTTTGGTCAACGTTTAGATGAACAAGAGATGAACCCTCTTAAAGATGAAAGGACTTGTAATTCATTAAATAACATTAATCAAAGTGAAAAATGTTACTAGACTGTCACTTGGAAATTACACTTAAGAACTGTCTTATTCAAATTTCTGCTATAAACTGGGGGATCAGAAGGAAAGCAATACAGCAAGCTCTGGATATACAGCCATTCCAAAATGAAAGTTAGACCCACAAAGGACTGGATGCAAGAAAATACAATGTTAATGACTGCAGAGGGAACTGGTGAGTCTTTCTCTGGTTCTTAGAGCTCAGAAAAAATTTGCCAGTGCTGGGACAGATACTCAGGCTACCAGAAATAGTAGGGATATAGCAAATCTGTACAAAAAGGAACTGTAATGATGTGGTTTGATCAGCCCAGTAACCACGGGCAGCCAGCCTGCACTTTGTGCCTTTTCCCACCATGTCTGGCACCAGTGAAGTTGTGGGGATAAACTGCCACATTCTTTCCTGGGTTTCTGAGAAAAGGCATAGTACAGCCAAACACTGTCACAGACCAACTGCTGTGCACTCTCTGGGAATCAATTTCTGTGCTTTGCCACCAAGAGACTGATGTTCTGTACTGAACTTGTAATTCACTTTTAAGATGGGGTCTTACAGATTTGTGAATGGAAAATTCAGGTCTTTGTGAGAGAGCATGGATTTGAACAGTCTCTATTTAGTCTGTTCCAGCATCTAGAAACACAAGCCATTTAATAACGTGATTGCAACACTTTGAATTGAATTTACCTTCCAAGGTAATCTGGCATTATAGTCACAGTCATGCTCACTGTGCACAACAAAGGCAGACACAGAAACCCTCAACAGGTGAGTTGGGCTTGTCTAATTTGGCACATCTGAGATGAGCAAAACTAGAGGCAGTTTGCACCTATTCATCATGCTCTTCCCATCATCTGTTCTCCTTTGTTTCCATCAGAGAAGACTTGGCATAGCTACTCTCATTAATGGGATCTCTAAGAGTGCCAGATTTCAGCCTTTCACCTGGTGTTATCTTGACCTCATGGCACATCTTTCCAGCAAGATTTCCCTGTTTGTCCAAGGAAATGCCATAACTGGCTGCAGAGGATGAAAATAAAGTAGGAGATTTTTCACACACTATGATGTATTATAGGAATTTGTTTCTCATTCAGGAATTAAGACAGATCTGAATGAAGTTACAGAGCCCTCCTGGGCCCAGCCAAATGCCCATTTAAACCAGGATTCTTCCTATGAAATGTCTCTTTCCCAGGCAGGAAATTTGCAGCCAACTTTAATTGTTTCTTAGACATGCAAACAGAAATTTCAAGTTTAGCCTCTTTTTAATGTGGAAATGAAATTTAGTTCTTCGCAGTTCTGGTAGATTTTAGTGAAATAGAGAAAACATATTTAAACATATCAATAACATATTTAAAATATCAATTAACCACAATCAAAGGCTCAGGAGAGGGGCCTTTTAGTACAAAACCTACAACTTTCTTATAATGTAATTTCTTGCCAACTATACTCAGGTCAGTCATGTTTAAATTTTATTTCTTCTGTTTAAAACAAAACTGGGTTATACTCACAGTTTGTGAAGATTGTTAAGTCCAACAAACATTTCTGGTGTTAGACATCCAATCCTGTTATTTGAAAGATCCCTGAAACAAACAAAAATCCCGTGAAACATTGAGTCTGTCTTATTTATATACACACCTATGAAATCACACAAAGCATCTGTATTTTTAATACTTAAGGAATTAGAGACAAATGAGAAATAAAACCTTTTCACAAAATGTAGCATAACTGAATTAAATAAATAGCTTCTATATTAACATTATTGAGCAATATTCCAGAAATCATACTGTGACTTCTAATTGCATTTAAATAGGATTTTACATATATGTAGCAAATAAAAACAAATTAATATTACAAATACACAGAATTTTCTTAATCTGAGTTATTACCACCTGTGGTTTTTACTCAGGAAGAATACTATGTATTTTGTTTCATGCCATATTCAGCCAAAATTGACCTTTTTTTTTTTTTTACTGTTTACTCATGTTTCATCTAATTAACAGCAGCCTTTCTTGCTGAAATCACAGAAACCAGAAGGCAATTAATTTTTGAGCTAGTGAGATCAGTTTTGCTAATCACTTGGCAAGCTTTTTTAAGAGCAATATTGTGGCTTTCTGAGAGCACAAACTAAAAGCCATTACATTCCATAACTTTTGCCTGCAGAAAGCAAAGAAAGGTTTTCTGTATAAGGCATACATGCAACATAATGTATAGGATGCTTACAGGATGGAGACAAAGAAAGGTATAAACAATTATATTGTGGTAAAAACATGAATAATGCCCTTTGGTAGATTCTGAGTTTGATTTTTATGTATTTGGTTTTCAACCTTGACCCAAATTTTCCTTCTCACCAAGTACAGTTTTTTTTAATAACTGCAAGGATTACCTTACCTAAGGATTTTAAGTGTTCATGCAACCAAGAAAAATGTTAAAATTGATCTCAATGAATCTTTTTTAGAATTAGAGGTAGTTTTCTGATTCCTTTACTACATTGTGCAGATTCCTTATTTTTCTACTGATACATGAGAATACTAAAGTAATCAAATGGAAGACTAAAGGTTGCAATTTGACAAATCCAGTTACTGCTTTCATGGGAACACATCCAATTAGCTGGAAAATGAAGGCAATCTCTTTAGAGTTCACTACACAGTCGTCTTCTATCAGACAAAGAATTTCTTGTTGTGCAAGTATATGATGGAACATCACATTAGAATGAAAATATTTCTTAAATGCTTGTCAAGGATATTAAGTAGGGAACAGCTGAGATAATACTGAGAATACAATGTAGTGCAATAACTTCATGTTAGCATTATTCTTTATGTTCTCCTAATAAAAGCTACATAGGGAATCTAAAAATGCAAGTTTAAGACAAACACATATATATATATATATGCATCTATGGATCTTTCTATTAGAAGATATGAAGAAGAATCTACCCAGGATTCTTGAAAGAAAGAAAGCTTTACTTTTTCCTAGGCAAAGTCTGAACATACATGGAAGAATTGCATCACAGTGTGGGGCATAATCTGGGCAGCAAAAGCAGGTTTTGTCTGTACTTATCAATATGAGTGCATACTTCTCTAAGAGTGGCTCACACTAAAATCTTATTTTTACCAAAATGATAGAATAAACACTATTTTCTCTAAGTTTACTTCAATATGTGATATTTTCATACAAAGATATATAGCAGTGGCTGAACTTTCTGTATTGTAAAACATGTTTCCCAAAAAAAAAAAATTAGCAAAAAGAAAAGGCAACTTGCTACACTTTTCCCCAGACCTGTTACATTAAACTCAGTTCAGTTTCATAACATACAAAGCTGTTGCTCCTTTTCAGAAGTAAAACATTTCACTTACTAATGCTGACTTACAAAGTTGATGTTAGAGAAAAAAGAACTCTTTTGTGTTGAATAACCAAATGCCATAATCTCAGTGATTCATAAATTTTCAATTTCCATTAATTTTGTGTGTATCTTTTTGAGCAAATCCTGGAAATAATTCAGTTTGTCATTCAAACACAAATTACAACAGTTCTCCAAATCATTCACAGAAAACATTCTGACAGCCTGTGGCTTGTCTGTCTGACTTACCATAGCCATTTCTCTTGCAGTTGCCCACATTACATCACCTTCTGCTTTTCTCAGCATCATTTATGTTTTACACAGGAAATAAAAATATGTGAATGTATAATCTTAAAGTAATTACTGTATTCAGTATTCAACAGGAGTTTATGCTATTATTGCTTTTGTTCTACTGTCTCCTTCCCAACAGCTGGACACTGAAGGAGGGAAGATATTTTCTTGTGTACTGTGGAACTACAAAGGTTTGTATCAAATGTGGCAGTCCAGCAATTAAACAATTCTCTGTCTCTGGATTGCTCCCAGTGTTACTTGTTCACATCAGCAACGGGGTTTTTTGAGATTTGGCATGACAAAACTCAACATCGCCAATTCTACTGTGCTGAAGAGTCTTTTCTTCTCTCTTTCCCAATACCTGGTGAGACTCTCTCCCTTGTTTCCTTTCTCCTCACTGACCTAAAGGCTCCACCTGTGCAGAATGTGGATGTGCAGCCCATGACTTGCACAGGTTTCCTGCTTTTCCCACAAGAGGTCAGGGTTGTGTTATTAGAGTGCATGGCCAAGGCAACAATTAGCGCTCATTTTTATTCTTGTATTCTACTGTTATCCCATACACAGAGCCAGCAAGAAAGCTTCAAGCCTAATGCTCTTATTTGTACTAAAAATGAATATAAAAATGCTACTCTGACTTCATCATTATTATGCAACCAGCCCTCTACCCAAACACAGGAAAACTGAGAGGCTGGTGTTAGAAAATACAGCTACAGGATGATCAGAGAGAAACCTTGTGCAGTGCTCCCAGCACACAGCAGTTTGACATTGCCTCACACCAGAAAAGAAGAGCATTTGTAAAATTCTCCTCCTGTGGATTTGCATTCCTGCTCCCTCTCATCTAAATCTTCCCATCCCACAAAAATAATCCCTGTGTTCTCATAGGTTTTCTCATAAGACAGCATACATGATGGCTAGGAAATGCCTGGCATGTCCTGATGGCCTAGTTAGCCAGTGCATGGACATTTGGAAGCCGTCATTTGGAAAATTATAATTAAAAAAGGGTTCATCTCACTTTTCCCTAGGCTGAGTACAACTAAGGAGAGTCTGTAGTCCTTGTTAATTAAAACAAAAATGCCCAGCTGTAGAGTCCTACTAACTTAGATATTTTTACCCTCTAAATTGTAGTTTAAAAATCAGCCAATGCTTCTGAAAGTACTGTGAGAACCTTTTCCAAGACAGGATTACAAGACTGATGGACAGGGAATAATATACTGTGTTTCCTTAGAAAACCATGATGAAACTAAATATCAAGCAAAGTCAAGGTTGATATTATGGAAAATGGTAGACAAATTCACAGTATGACTAAGTTTCCTTTTTAATAATGTATTTTATAAGGCTGATTTATGATGCAAGTAAAAACAAAAATAATTAGTGTAGCACAAACCATTGTTCACACACATCTGAGTTGTTTCGTGTTATTTCTGATTAATGTCTATAGTGATGTATCATCTGCTTAGCCATTAATTACCTTTGAAGGCATTCCTTGTTAGGACACTTACTGGAGAGCAAACTGATGATTTTAAATGGGAAAAGGTAAAAAAAGAAAAGGAAATGGAAGAAAGAAGGGAAAGAAGAAGAAAAAGGCATGGTAAATGTAAAAAGCAGAGCATGTGATTTTATATTTTACAGCCAGTGCCCTTATTTGATTATTGCTTGGTGGCATATTTGAGTTGCCCAAGGATAGAAATGTCGATACAAACACAATTTTCAGAATAATTCAAATGGAATTAATACTTACAGGCGCTTCAGTTCTGAAAGCCCATAGAAGGCCCCTGGCTCAATTGTGCTGATCAAATTATTCTTCAGATCTCTAGAGAGACATAATAGGAGGAGCAGTTAATTATCATTTTACCTACTTTACCACTGTTATACATGTGGAGTGTGAAGTGCAATGCAATTCTAACCTTTTTCTGTCCTAGATAAAACTAAGAATTTCTTTTAAATAGTAGCATCAAAAACAATACATAATCTGCAGCTTATAAAAACCATATTTTTCCAAGTAAGATGGTTAAGGTTAGATGCTTAAAAAAATCTGCTTGTTTTAATTCTTCTTTTCCTATTTATACTTTTCAAAACAAGCTTACCAGCCATTCTTGCCTCAGGAAACAACGGTTTAATCAATGAGTGAATTAAATAATTAGTCAGCAAAGCAAGTGCCTTTTAGCTTGCTTATTCATTGTGCTGTGCACTTTACACTTAATAAATTTCTTGTTTCCACCTAACATAGGCAAAGCAGTTGGCATGTGAGACAAACAGACAGGTCAGGTTTCTGTTCTGAAATACAGGCAGTTCCTCATATTTGGCAGATTGGTGCTTCATTTTGCACTTGCTGACAATCCAGAGGATTGGCTGTTTTACAGATAAAGAATATTTCACTGGCATTAGTAATCTTGTGTGCTCTTGACACAGAGCTTGGGGCCATGACACTGCTCCCAGCTCAGTCCCCACAGAGATTTACCACTGAACTGTCTCAAAGACTTTTGTGATGTAAGCCCTGAGGAGGTGCCTTCAGTGCAACCAGATAAGCAGAGCTAGGAGACAAATGCTGTGCATTCTTGTAGGCAGTGTTCACTTTCTGACAATTTGAAATTCATAGGGAGCAACTGGTGCTCACTAATTTCTGCTGTTTCTCAGGCTGGCCACTTCCAGAAAGTACAGCACATACACTGCTTGCCTCTGCCAAAGCATGGATGGATCAACAGCCACAGGAATAATCATATTTATTATTTTTATTTTACTCCAGATAAAATGCACACTAGCTGAAAGCTTGAGTCCACTACCTGTGATTGGCCTGAAGGGCAAAATTTCACCCCATATATTTATTTCACAGAAGGATATATTTTATTTTCAAAGTCAAAATCATAAATAAGTGTTTCTGCACTTTTCTAGTCATTTTCACAGATCTCTTGAATACAGTTCCAAGACTTGTGTCTCAGCCATTTCATTATAGCAGTGATGTTGAGTGATTTGTCCCTGACTAAGATCTGAGTGGACTCTTTAACAGCCAAGTTCAGCTTTCAGCCTGCAACACCAACAGTCTTTAAGAAGTCTTTAAGAACTGCAAGAAGCTTTAGGGTGATTTTGTTTTTAAATATTTTGTGGTCAAACATTTTCATCTTAGTTCCCTGGTATCAGCAAGCAGCTACTAGATTTATCTTTCTTTGTCTTCACTTGCTCAAGAAGTTCTGACCATTTCTTTAACTGCGATTTTTCCACAACTTATCATAAATAAAACTGTTTAAACAAATTTTCTGCACCCTCTTATCCAGATTCAACTTTCAAGGACAAGTTTTTTGTTTGGCAAAAGTTAATCTACACGAGTGTTTATTTCTTTGATGATTTAGGGTCTTTGCTCTGTGGGCAAGTCAAAGCCTCATTTTTTAACATTCAAATATTCAGTACTAAACATTTGTGTCCCTTCCTTTTGCTTGTACAGTATGTTAAATATGTAACTACTCAGGTCAAAGAAGTTCTTTAACTTGCAGAAATCTATCCATATAAAAGAGACAGCAAGAACACTGTTTTCATCATGGAACAGTGGTGTTCTTACAACTCATAAGACAAAGCAAAACCTATCTCAAGCTTTACACTGTGCATTTGTAAACAACTTGAAAGGCATAGTCCATATGCAACTATGTGCATTTTAGGCAGGGGAAACTGCCAGTTTTAATAATTAATTTTTATATCAATTACATACATTCTGTGTTAACTGACAATTCATCTAAATGTTCTGCAAGTTGCCACTGGGCAAAGTGATCAGCTCTTGCAGCCAACAGTGGCAACAGCTCAGAACAAATATAAAATAGTCAGGCTAAGTGGCAAAGTGTTGACAGGTGAGTTTTAATGACAGTTAAAATAACCAAGTAGACCAAAGGCCTTCCATTTACTGAAATCTTCTATGTTTTAGTTTATGGAAACTCTGCCCTGTTTCCCCATAACTTGTAACCACATAGGAAAAACCAGCATAATCCTCAACTATCACCTACAGGAAGAAAAAATGTAATGTTAGTAGAAGGTAGATCATTACATGGAAAAGTGTCCATCACTTACACTGTAACAAACAAGACATTTGGTCTCCTTATTTTGGAAATTACACTTAAATTAGGTAGGTCATTTTCGTAAGGATATTCTCAGAAAATTGTAGATGATTACACTGCCCACAATTCTGGCACTTTCTTAGTAATTAGTATTATTGCATAAGGATTCCATAAAATTCTGGCCTAACAAAACTGTTTTTCTTCCTTGTCATCCTTGAACACACCTTTTAATGTGATTAAAATTAATGAATAAAATTATCACAACTGCTAAACACATAAAATTCTTACTTCTGCATTTGGAGATCCCATTTGCTTCCCACCCACTTGTATTTTTTACTAAATTATTATAATTAAAATATTAAATTAGCTTCTCCCATTTTCTGATTTAGGAAAAAGTTTGTCATATTGAAACCTTATAGCAATTAAAATTAACTTAGCACTGAGCTAAATAAAGAAACCAGAGTAAATTTGGTTGTATGTTTACATTTTTTCCCCAAGAGCTACTGCTGAGGTTTGGCAAAAGGTCATGATCCAAGGCAACCCAACAGCAGCCCAGGCTGGGCCACACACATGCACATACACCAGACAAGTGATTTTATCATCAACCAAAGCAAGAGAGAAGGGAAAGAACCCCAGTATCATAATACTGAATGACCACACTGTGACCCAGCTGAAGTCCAAAAAGAAAGCATTTGCTAACTAATAGTTATGGTTTTCCATCATTTCTGATGCAGCATTCTAACTTTAAAGTATCTATTCTGAATCTGAATGATGTGTCATTAGTGGTGTGGGAGTATAGACCTGAAAATAAATCAAAACCAAGTGCCATGTACAAGTACAGATAGAGGGAAGCCACACGAAGTTAGCTATAGTCATAAAAACTGCAGCACTTACATCCAGGCTGCAGAGCTGCACAAAACCAAAATGGCACAATATATATTGAACTATATTTCCCCTAATACCATTAGAGTTGTTTGTAGACAAACTTCCTGCATGGTACTCTGATCTTAACTTGACCTTAAATAGGTAGAAGAACAATACAGAATGGACTGTGTTATCATTAAAAAACAATCTCCGATGGTTACAGAGGACACTTTCCTTTTCACCTGCAAGTCTGAACTTAGATAAATTACATACAATAACCATTAAGCACTGTCTTCTTATTTGTAGGTATTTGCAAATAATAGGCCCACAGATAAACATAATCAAGGTTTCCTTTACTAAGAACCACAAGCTGCTGGAAATTAATCATTTTACACATTAAGCTTTCAACTGACTTTTACTTACTGAAAACATTTAGGAGAAACCTTAAGAAAAATAGCTGACTTGAGGAAGGGGAATTTGTGTTTGAAGTATTCACTTCCTGATGGCTTAGAGGAACAGGCTCCTAATGGGACTTCATAAGAACATTTAGTAACTACTCCAGGCTGCTCAGCTATTAGACATCATCTGTGGCCAAATCCCTGATTACCTAAATGTATTCCTGAGATTCTTGATGCTTCATGGTCACAATATTCACTTACACAACATGGAACATAATGGGGAAAAGTTCACTAAAGTATAGACAGCCCATTAACAAAAGAATCAATTTATCTTAAGCTATATCCTAATACTTTGTACCAATATCTTTGCATTCAGACATTGCATATTCTTCCTCCAACTTACAATATAAGTACTGTAGATATTTTGAATGCATATTCATTACAAGAATATTCAACTAATTCCAGTACTTTGTTCAAATTCCTGACATCGATACATCTTTCATAAAAAATTATAGGTTGTACCAAGAGGACATCTGTGTTTAGAAAGCTGTCATTATGGTGCTGCAAACTTTCCAAAAAAGCTCTGAGAAGAGCAATCAGTTGTTGAGCAGATGCCAAATACCAATGAAATATGACTGACTTTCCATATTTTGCATACTACTATGAAACAACAACAACAGCCAAAAAAAAAAAAAAAAAAAAAAAAAAAAAAAAAAAAAAAGGTCATATCTTCCACTTCTTTCTCATGTGAAATATTACAGCTAAACTAAATGTCACCTGTGCCCAAGAAATGAATGCAGACTCAAGATCTTTGAAGAAAAGATTATGGTCACTGCAGTAGGAAAGAGGCACAGCCAGTGATGAAAGACAAGAGTTAGCACCTATTCTGCCATCATGACAGTGACAGTCAGGGCTGGCACTCCTGAATACAAGAAACAAGAATTAAGTTGATATTTGCAAAAAAGTTGATATTGATTTGAAGATATTTCAAAGGTTCCCATACAGGAGCTGGTACTTTGGTGGCACAGATATAATCAAAACTTATTTTCATCCCCATTGTTGGTAAATGCATTGCTGACCAATCATATCTGACAAAGCAGACAGGTTAAGTAATATCAATTACCTGGTACCATCATCAGTAACTAAATTAACTAAGGTGCTTCCATGGAATTCCAGAGCTCGTTTGGGGTCTTTATTTTTTTTTTTTTTTTTTTTTTTTTTTAATGATGAGAGTGGATATTTAACCTACTTTCCAGAATCAGAAAAGTTATGGTTATGTTTCAGTTAAGTTCCAAGAGATAAAGACAAAACTGTTTTCAATTAGAAACATCAGATAATGAACATAAAATGTGCCCACAAATATAGACAATAATTGTCCAATAATGACCTGCCTTTCCAGACATAGAGGCTATAGGTCTTTTGTTTGCTTGCATGCATTTTCCTTTAATTTTCCGTTTTCAACCCAAGCCATTACTGGCTAGATTCCCTAAAACAATAGACCCTGAAGACTAGACAAAAAATGACTGCTGTCTGTTCTAGGTGCTAATGAATGATTGGAGGTTTCAGACCCATCACTTGATGGCAGTTATGACATAAAAACAACAGAAAGGTCATCACACTTTGGTTTTTAATTTGAGGCTGATGACTCATTCACATCAAATATGCTGTGGTAATTTGGCAGTTATTCATTATTTAGGAGCATGCCTAAAAGTGTAAAACAAAGTACTAATAATGGCAGCTGAAACAAAACAGAGAGGCTTTATGATAGTTTGCATGCTCAAAGAATCCCATAGAATGTTATAAGTTATTTCATTTTCACAGTAATAGTCATAGAGCAAGAATGTAGGACTCAGGATATTTGAACTGAAGGAGCAGCATGTCAAGTAAAAATAAATGATTAAAAAGCTTGGTAAAACAAGATAGGCTTAGAGTGCAAATTTTTTGATACATTTTATAAATTTATATGACAGAAAATAACATTTAAAAACATTAGTTAATGCAGTTTCATTCTAAATATAGCATTGACTAACCAGAATATAGATGCAAAAATGTCTGGCACCTGCCTCTACTTTCAGCATTTGTTTTATTTATTGATAGCTCTAAATTAAATGCATTTTCAGATAAAGAAAAATCATCTACGTTTCCCAGATTCTTCTAGTTTGGCATGTTTTTAAAAAATAAAAATTCAGCATTCCAAATATATGTAACTGTTCCTATATGTTTTCTTTTTTATGCCCCAAACCCAGACATATGTGGTAAGATCCCATAAGGCACAGAGGAAGATGCTTGGCACTTGTGACCTGGGGACTGAGGACGAGTGGCTGTGCCACCCAGCCCCCAAGCAGGGGTCCCTTGGATCAGCTGTATGGGGCTAAAACAAGACTGAAAGGTCAGAAGAAATAAATGCTGAGAGCAGATAAAGTGGGTTTCAGTGTCCACAGCTCTGCAATGAGAACAGGGCCTTGGTGTACAGTGACAGATCTGGCATTATGCTGATTACAATGGCAGAGCTTGTGTCTGTCCATAACCATGGAGAGACGTGAGGAACACAGAAACCTTTGGTAGCTGCAAAGAGCCAGAGGCTTCCTTAGATTCTCCACCTACTGGGACTTCTCTCTGTACTCATGCCTAGAAGGCAGTTCAGCATGGGTTATGATTCCTGACATGTGCCCTACTCCTCTTGAAAAAAGGCTAAGTGCTGGGGGAAGGAAGGAAAAAAAAAAAAAGAAAAAGAAATTAGTTCAGATATTAATTCCAGCCTGTGAGAAAACTGTAAAGAAAATTAAAAAGTAGGGGGGAAAGCATCCTCAACCTTTTTTTTCTTTTTAATTTTTAAATGAAACAGACCAAATAAAATGTAGAACAGACATGTAGAAAGTGGGTAAAACATACTTTTTACTGAGAAAAGTTTCAGCTCCAGTTGTAGGAGTTGTTATTCCACACTAATTTTGTGCCTCTTGGGCTGTTAGAGATTTCCAGCAATGTGTATTCAACATTCCTAGGTCAAATTTCAAACTCTGGAATCACAGTACAAAATAACAGGAAGTATTAGAAATTTATCCAGAATTTTCAAAAGTGCATCTGAACAAATCTTTTATCACAAAATATGGAGATTTTAATTTGTATACAAAATTATCTGAGGTATCAGCGTAATGAAAATGTGTTTTGTTAGATATGAGAACCTTAAAATGTACATCCATCATATAATGGAATTTAGGGTAGGGCTTTTTTAAAGGAAATATTTGATTATTTTTCTGTTACTGTATAAAGATTGAGTTGGAAAACCACAAGTGATTCTTTATTGAATTTCAATTTGAGCTTTCATGACCTAAAACATCCAAAGAAAAGAGGAATGGATTCTAGCCTGAGGTGTAAATGAAAGATAAATACCTGCAGATGGCACACAGATTAATCTAGGGGTACTTTTGAGCCAAAATGAAGATAGTTTATTATTCAGTGTAGATCAAGAAAATATGAATCATCTTTCCTACAACATTTATTTCATTGTACTGTTTTCATAATAGAGAAGTAGAACACTTCTAAAGCCAAAGTGAATCAATTAAAAAATGTTAAGGAGCAACTCCATCTTTCTTCCTGCTTACTATTTCTACAGTTTTTCATTAAAAAAGTAAGAATCATAATTATCAATATAACATAACAATATCACAAAGAACATAGACACTGACATAGATACTGGGTCCAGGGACCTGCAGCAATTATTCAGCTCATGATGGGAGATGGACAAGACAACACTGCAATAATCTCCACCCATCCCCAGGATCACCATTCTCATTCCTATTTACCTGGGAATTTGGCAATGCCCAGATACATTCCAGCATCACATAGAAAAGGAAGCCCTTTCCAGAAAAGGGGAGACAAACAAATACAGACACCATTTGAACACTTAATTCAGCCAGTGTTAGAGGCAACATTAATTGCACAGAAATCCTGTCAATTTAAGCTGCCAGTAAGTAATTTAAGGATAAAGGAAGAATTGCCCATAAGGAGTTTAACTCAGAGGAATTAAATTGTGCTGGAAGACTGGTCTGAGAATCCCTCCCCAAAAGGCCCTGTCTTATATATACTGGGTCTTTGGTAACAACTTAGACAAATTTTAGTTTTTCAAAAACCAACCATGTGTGCTAATGAGAAGGCATGCAGAATTGTCCTCTGCAGAAATAAAGGTAAATGTGATCCCTCTGCAGCACCTCTGCAGAACCTCCTTGTGTATTTTCAGTGCACCATTTATAAATTTGCACTTTCCTGTAGGTAAATGTACAAAATTTTAAAATACTTTTTGCTAAGAGTTCATGTAAAATACAGATAAGCAAACTACAAGGCTGAAAAATAAGACCAGAGGTTCTATGTGAATGCAAAATTTCTACCCATTCTTTAAACTCATTGCCATATACTTTATATTCTATACGTCTATGTTGAGATTTTCAAGAAAAAATATTTGAAAGAAACTAAACAATCTTAATTCTTCTGTCTCAACTGCCAATATTAGTTTCAAGCCAAAATATATTCTATTATAAATAATAAGAAGTTGGCACATACTTAACAACCTGTCTCTGTTGGTCTCACTTGAAATTTTCATTTCTTTTTCAGTGATTTTCCTGCCTTGCTTCGTCACCAGTGTTTCAGGAAAAATTATGGTGTTTAAAGATCAATTTTCTTTTGCTTATATAAAAGTTTCAGTTATTCAGCCTTAGCATATGCAAAGATTATTGAAAAACCTAACAAAAATCAACACTGACATAACAACACACAATAGTAGCTGGGGCCACAGGAACACCCACAGGTCTTCACAGCCTGAAAGAATACAAAAAAATGGAGGAAACAGAGAAGGAAACACAAAAAAAAGGATGCAGGGAAAGGAGGAGTATGTTATTGTTGGAGACCCCATTATTGCTGAAAGCGTTTGGCATGTTTTGAAAAGTTGGGCATCCCATCCTTATCAATCCTTCCCACCACACAGAGTAACAGAACTTCTTTTCCCAGTTTATTTACTCGTACCTGATTTCATGGCATCTCCCTCAGGCCCTCAGAAATAGTGCTTTATTTCCACAGTTTTCCTAGGCCAGGCCTGGGACCCAGCTATTCTCTCCCACAAATAATTCAATTTACTCATCAGACCCTCCTTCAGGCACACAAAAGCTGGTGGTCAGGTATGAACAGCCCTATTAACACCTCCCAGTGCTGCTGGAGCTCTGGGAGAGCCACATTATTGAGCAAGAATCTGGTGTCAGTCCTCAAAGGAACTTGGTGGTGGCTACTTTAACACGGGTATTTATAAATCTGCACTTGCTACATCTTAAAGGATGACAGCATCTGACACAAATCATGTGTTATCTTAATGACATCACTATATAAAATGTCAGATGAATATATCATTGCAGTGGGCTGACCTTGGCTGACTGCACATCAGACCAAGAGAACTATTTGTGGTCCTAATGGGAAACAGAAGCCTAGATATTCATTAATTCATTTAAGTGATATGCTGAAATATAGCTAAACTGTGTTACCTAAATTAAAAAAAAAAAAAAAAAACCGAAGAAAAAGAAATCATTCATCATTTAAGGAGCTCTATAAACTAGCTTTACAAGCAAGTTTACTTTATATTCCTGTCATTTATCACTATTTAATTCTTATATAGAACATCTTTTATATTTTTAATAATATACAATGGCCTGGTAAAATTCCTAATGTCTATGCTAAGGCAAGAACAATTTTGGTGTCTAATTAACTGTTTTGTAAAGACTTATACTGCAGGGAAACTATGACTCAACAAGAGTTCAAGCAAAACTCCTAAGAAACACTGCTAAGCATTCTTACATACCTATATTTTAAGAGGTGTATAAAAATAATTCCTTGGAATAACAACTCTTACATCAAATAAATGTATCTAAACCAGCAGACCATTAGACTGCTCTGGGTCAGGAATGCAGCTACAGTTGACCCTCAGGAGCTGGCATTTTATTTAATTGTACAAGTGCTTTGCACTAACAACAGGAAAGATGCTTTTAATTCTAAATTGACAGCAAAAGTGATCTGCAAATTATAACCTTTCATTCCAGTCTGCAGTTGTCTAACATAACTTTCTTTCATTCTGTTTCTAATCAATTCTCTCACTTTTAACCACTAGTCATTTTCCCGCATTTCATTCCCTTTGCTTACATTCCTATCCTCACAATTTCAAGAAGAAATTCCTGGTTTTTGTCATGTTCTGACTGTTTTCTGTTCATGTAACAACTGTAATAATTTTGAAGATGTATTTCCACCAAACAATTTCCCTGGGATTATATTTAACAAAAATAAATGTCTTATATTCATTCCTCCCATTTTGAAACCTTTTAATCTTTTACACCTGAAAAGAAACACACAATGTTGTGCCCTTTTAAAAGGTGATGGATCCACTATCTACTCATAAAACCCTTCAGAGCACTACACTGGGATCGAAATGTTTTTAGACAAAAAAACCCAACAGCTTCTCAACATTTTTGTCCAGTATTGAATTATCACTTGCAAATTTCATTTGTACTAAAAATGTAATTATCTTAATTCTTATGAAACTTTTAGATGCTAGGATAACTAATGTGATATATAAAGACGTATTATTATTAAATCCATAATATATTAAATAATGTGCGTAAAGGCAAAAATATCTTGATTATATGAGACATACGGAACACAAAGATAATGACCATTGCACCAGCAAAATACAATAGCACAGAGAACTCTTCAGAGTATTGAAATTACATAATACATACAATTTTAATAATTTTTATATAATAATAACTGTAGTAGTAAATATGTGAACAATAATTAATGATCAAATCAAATTAAATCTTGTATTTCAAATATCTCCTGCATCTCTTCATGAAGGAAACTGGTGCGGATGAGGCTTCACTTGTCTTTCATAAACTAAGCTTTGTATTACTGAACATCAGTAGGGCTACACTTTTCTTATTCTTCCAAAGTCTCTAATAGGATGGTCAACAGAACAGCATCCATCAATGGAAAAACTACGAAGCACTGTAGCTTTTATTACTCTCTTTTGATTTAATAAGAAAACTATGATCTTTTATTTGAAACAATACTGACTGCTCAGTATGAAGTTTGTGTTGTGGTACATGAGCCTCTTAGCTGCTCTTCTGCAAAAGCATCTCTCCTTGTGGGTATATTTCACTTCAAGAAAATTAAACCTGACCCTGGACCCTGCTATGTCTCCTCCTTATTCAAAACCACTAAAATATTTCTCCCTTTAGGAGACATTTATTAATGGGGAACAATGCTGTTTCAAAGTGACATTTCTTTTCTAAATTGATACTTCTTTCAAGTAATCTCAAACCTTTTCACAGCTGAACACTAGCACTGTGATGCTGATTTCAATTTTAGGTAATTGTGAATTAAAGTTCTGTGTAACTATTTGTACACTAGCAGAATCCATCCATTTTATTAAAAGATGACCGCAAATCTCCCTAAGAGATGGTCTGATATAAAACTGGCTTGCTGGGGAGCAGGTCACTCTTTTCTGTTTTCAATTTATTTTTTATTTTGAAATTTTGAATTAATCCTTTTCCTGAGAATTGTTACTGTAACTCACCTCAACAGATTAGCAACAGTTGGCATAGAGCTCCATAAATAATGCACATGTTATTTAGAGATTCTTCCTTTTCTAGGTTATTTTCAGTTAGCCAATATTGAGACATAAAATACTTGTTATATTTATACAAGAGTATCAGTAAAGAATGCTGGGGCACAGCCAGTCAAGTCACGTAAAGCATTCACAAACTGGCACAAAAACATTTCTGAAACCAAAAGCAGCACTGGATAATCTCTTCTTCAAATCAATTGTCTTGAATGACAGAAATCATTTTGAACTCTTTCAAGCACTCAAAGCATATCAAACCCAGAAGAGCTTTAATGCCTAGCAGGGCCACGACAATATACACTGGTCACCCAGGGCACGGCAGGGAAAGTGTTGGCCTGGGTCCAAAAAAGCACTTAGACCAACTAAAGTAAAACTGGAGTGGTGCATTGGTACCAAGTCCTAGAGTGCAATTCACAGCCCCCACTTCACCTCCTCAGTGCCCAAATGGCTGCGGCTACTTCAGCCTCCACTTCTCAGCTCCCCAAATTTCAGTGAGACTGCTGCATGCCCAACACCTCAGAGCCTGGTGACACACAAAAGCCCTTTTGGGATTCACAGACACCATGGCTCTCTGTGGGGCCAGGCAGGCTAAGAGAATCCTCTTAGCAAATCCATCAGCAAAGCCACAAAAGCAAAGCACAGCCCAGCATCCATGGGAACAGTGAAATACTGCCATCCATCATTCCTACAAGATCCAATTATAGCTGGAGAAATGGAAGACACTGTTTTGGTACCATCCTCACCCAGAAGGGATGGATAACTACATTTGAAATACACAGGAGCTAAAGAAACTGGCTGGGGTCTCTGTTCCCTAAAACAGTATTTTTATATTATATTGAACAATTGTTTACCGCAAAACCCATTATCTCCTTATTGAAGAGATACCCTTGGCACTTGTCTGCTGCTGTTCTTTTCTCTCTGGCCCCATAAATCTTGAACAGCTGAATACATATTGGCACAGCTCCACTTCAACAGGGACTACATCCTTGTTAAGGGCTTTCCCTCAGAGGTAAGTGACTGTGTGATGTGCTTAGGTTGAAGATACTGAACCCGAGTCCTTCTCTTCCAAAGCAGATACTCCAGCCAGCAGGCCAGTACAGAAAGCACAGTTACTTTCTTTTATCACCACATTTCAAATAAAATATGGAGTCAGTTATGCCTGTAAAGAGGAATGGTTTCAGTAGATGTATTAGGTTGCAAATTCCAGCCCCAGGAAGAAAACACGCCAGGCTTCAGCACTTCTGAAAGGCTCAACGCCTGTTCAGTCCCTCAGCCACAACAGCTGGTTTGGATTCTCTTCTCACAGACCTAACTCTCCCTGCTCACTGTATAAAGAGCTTAGGCCTCCAAAGAATAGCTGAGAACTACATTTTGAAAGTCAAGTATCTGTTCTACACATGACAGTGCTGAGAAACACTAAGTCTACCATATCTGGTTGCTGATGGGAGCCTCAGCAACTTCCTCAGCTAGCAAGCTGCTAAATTTCTGTTTAAGGGCTGTATGTATTATTTACTACCCATTTGGCTGGGATTTAGTTTGTTTTTAGCTGTTTTCAGATGGCTTTGAAATAGGCCAAGAGAAGAATCGACTTTCTCTTCAATCCAGCAAGAAAACCCAAGCTAGACAGGAGTGGGAAAGCAAAGCAGAGAGCATAATTAATGTGACACTTGCTCCCTTCCAACGCAGAGAGCTAAGGTGCGTGTTTGGGATTGCAACTCTGATTTCTAAGTAATGGCACAGTGCAATACCCATAAGAAACACTGCAGGCAATCCTTCAGAAACCAATTTATAATTTCAGAAAGACATGGAACATGAGGCTAAGTATGATTTTGCATTTCTTTTTCCATATAGAGCATTTTTAAATGGGAAAATTCAGAAGAACAGCATTTTCCTCTGGAACAATATACTTATCTCTTCCCCTCTTCTGATAAGTGGTGGGAAAGGGCAACTCAGAAAAAATGTCATCCCATATCTGTCTCCCACTCAGCACACACTAACCCAAATTCTCAAAAACCTCATCAGTGTTCAGCTCATTGAATTCAACCAGAGGATGAGAATGAAGCTGTACCACTAACTGTGCACAGTTTGTGTTTACCAGCAAGAACACTGTATGCAGTGTTGCTTACAACATACCCTGTAGTTAGGAAGCATTCTTGTTGGCAGCTTTGACAATTTATCTATTCATATCAAAGTGAAAGAGAGGCTGCTTTAAAACTGGTGCTCCTTGCCCTAATGGGAAAAGAAGAATATTAAAAACTATTACAGTGAAATCTCTGTTGCCATCAAAAGGTCGTTGATTCAACAGACAGACAACCTAGTGTTAATGATTTAACAAAACATTTTTCACACAGATTACATGCTCATCCATCAATATACAGTATTTTTCACATCAAGAAACTAAAGATGTCAATTAAACTTAAAATGTCAATTATGAAAAATTGTGGAAATCAAATACAATGCCGAAGTAATTATGCTCTTACCTAAGCAATGTAATTAAAAACACAAAATAAATGCTGCTATTGTTTGGACACAGACTCATTAACAAGAGGAGTGTCTTAGAAGGAAAACAGTCTTGCTGTGAATTTTTTTCAGCAGTCTTTTGAATTGAAAAAACATATATTGAGGCAAGCACATATGCCCAAATTTCATCACTCGCTGGTCTCTGTTTTGAGCAGGTTCAAGCACAAGGGAGAGAAGGTAAGAGGCTGATTTTGATTTTGTGAAGGTAACTACACAAGCACATTCCTGCCAAAAGGTATGAAATAAGATAAACATTAGACAGTATTTCAATCATCCTAAACTGAAGAAAAATAGAACTCATACAATAATCAAAAGAGTAGAGAGCAGTTAAGGTTCTTTCACTTACTTTGAAAGTAAGTTTTCAGCTCAAGAAAAGTATGTTTAAAAATCGATTTTGAAATTGCCAGCACACTTAAAAAAAAAAAGCACATGGAGACAGCTATTGCACAGAGGACTAAAAAATGAGAAGCTTATCTCCCTCACTAACTGCAAGCTTCAAAAAAAGCATTCCCCACATATTCAGAAAATTTTTTAAAAAGCAGATTTATAAATTTGTGTTAATAAAAATAGCCTCAAATACAAGCTCAATATTATTTTAACATTATTTTGACACTCTTCTGATAACTTACAATATATTATATGATTTTCAAGAAATTGAAATGTAAACTATTTATCAAAACATGAATAGTCAACAATGAAAGTAATAATGGAATTTTTTTATGCAGGCTTCAAAAATATTTTGCAGATAAAGTCAAAACCTACAAGGTAAAAATCCAGCAAAACCCATCATCATTAAAAAAATCTAGCAGTTTTAGTTGCAATCATGTATGTATTTCTCCATAATTGATGATGACAACACACTTGTTATGTGTGAAACAGAAAATTTATTGTGTATTTAACTATTCATTTTATTGTTTTTAAGTGTTGGCTCGGTGAATGCTGCCATTAAAAAATGTGAGTGTTGGAAACGTTGACAGTTGACAGGTTGGGTTTTTTGGCTTTGTTTTGAACGAAAGCTCCTCTTGTGTAGAGTTGAGCTAAATGTAGTCACTCTAACTTTGACTCTATACAGTGTGGGTGACTGATCCAAAGCCACATTATATAGGTGGCATCAATTAATTCTTCTCTGACACAGTACCTACAAGTGCAGAGAACAAAAGAGAATTAGGTAATTCAAAAAAGCAATATTCATATACCAGTAGATTCTGAGAGACTATGTACTGAACTGTACACCCATTTCAGTAGGGGATTTGAACTGTTTCATTGCAAGATATTAGAATTTAAACAACTGTATCTGTGATTAATTTTGCCACTTTTTTAATCTGATTGTATCTTCAGTGCTGGAGTTTGTCAGAAGTTATAGTACTGCAATTCATCCAGAAATATGGTCAATATTTGGAATAAGTTGTTATTCTTCATTCACTAACAGCTGGGGTAGTACAGTCCTGTACACATTAACCATCTAAAACCACAGGGTTCTAGAACCACTAGCCATGACCAAGTACTGCTACATTCCACTAAGCTGATAAATCTGGCCATTTACATGTTAAATAAAATACAGAAACTGATGTCCAGGGTTGCATCAATTAGAACTAAAAGTATTCTTGTACTTTTGTATATTTTTCGCTGAATTACTTGTTTCCAGGAACAACGACGACAACAAAAGAAAATACAGAAAACTCCAGAAGGTCCCAGTCAAGGTTGGAGCTCTTTTGTGCTATGCAAACACATTTTTTCCTATTCTGGATATATACAGAATGACAGGTCATAAGCTCACCCATATACAATCATTTGCAGGATCAGCCACAGATGTTATGTTCCCTGCCCTAAAGAGACCAGATCAAAATTAATCCAAGTTTTGTCACTGAACTCTGAGAGATCAGAATGCAGTCAAAGAAATTCTTGTCTTACAACTATTTCAAACACAACAGAAATACAAAGTAGAAGCTGAAACAAAACTTAAATAAAACACGATTTACATAATTGGAAGTGTCCCAGATTGCTCTGACGTTGGAGTTCATTTTAAGGTAATTCTATAAACTGTGAGCACTTCTCTGGGCACAGTCTCTCCATGATACTGATTACACCAAAAACCTCCTTCTCAACTAATCTGTTCATTCTGACTTAACTAATGTATATGTGACACAAGTGTTAAGGAGCTGCACAAGATTTATAGGCTACCACAGTGTGAACTCATGCCAGTAGAGTCTTAATTACTTTCAGAAAAATGGGGAATGTGATGACCATGTTTATTGTTACAACCCTTTTTTTCTTTTGAACTAATCAAACACAGCTTAAATAATTCACTGGGAAGACAAAATATTAATAAAAGCTCTACAGGACAGTAATTCCTGATGGAAATATCAGAAACCTGCAGCTGAGTAGCAGAAAAGACTGTCCACTGCTGAAAAAACCCCACTAAATAAAAACCTCAACAACCCAAAACCTGGCATAGGCCAACATTCCTGATATTTATAAATGTCCGCTGTGTCACCCAGAAAACAGATAACTACTGTGCAGTGTATTAAGATCTTTGGTCCAGCTGGTCCATTTTTTTCTAAGCTTTAAAAACCATTTAAAAAAATACAAAGTATTTTTAATGGATTTCAATAGTCTCTTTCTTCTTTTACATAAAATCACTCAGAAGAAGGATGTTTTCTTAAAAACAATCTGCTATCCAGGTCCACCCTCCCAGGCATGTCCCTTGGAACTGTTCCCAAACTATCCCCAAGCACTAGCACTTCAGCAACTGGAATGGCAACTTCTCTTTAATTGTTTGAGATCCTGCAGGCTTCTATCTGAGAACAAAGCATGCACATAAAGCACATTCTATGGCCACGATTCAAGTTCTTTTGAAAATAAATGATATATTGAAACAATGCTATGTTACATAAAGCAGTGTGACACTGCATGCTCAGCATTACCAAATCACAGCCAAGTTCAATTCCCACCCCTTGCAACTGGATGTACACAAAGCACAATAAAAGTTACATAAAGCAGCTTTGCATTATGTGGAACCTAAAGCATTTGAGGTCTGAAGGGACTTTACCATGAAGAAAAGATAAAGTTCATTTAGTGACAAACAAATCATGAAACCAACACAAAAGTCTACTTGATGGTTTAGCAGTGATACATTTTCATCTTATAAGAACATGGGAATATTTAATCAAGTACAAAGGCAATACATTTAAAGCTGACAGAAGGAAGTTCTCTAACACAATACGTAATTAACCTACAGTCTCATTACTGGAATGTATCACCGAGGTCAAGAGTTTAGTAAGATTCACTAAAAGAATTTGGAATCATATCCCTCATGAGGACAGTCACATAACATCAGCCAGGGTTTCTGAAGACACATTGTAAGGAAAGTTTTTTGATGACTGATTATTCTTTTCTGAAGATTTGATAATTTATATATCTGAGCTAAAATATGACTCAACAACATGAGTAACAGAGCCACAAACTTCAGTAAAGTCGGATGCTCACCTCAGCTACTGGCAAGGGGAAAATATTGGAGAAACTGCACAAATACTTTGATTTACAGCATGATGACATAAATTCTTCTAGTGAAACCAGTAAAAGCCACAGTGCAAACACTTTCAGAGCACTTTAAAGAAGCCTAACTACATGCAAATTTGTTACTAATTTAGAGAATTAAGCTAAGCAAATTTAAACAATCTGTAAATTAAGTTTGTGTATTTAGAAATAGACAGTATTTTTCCACTCAGCCCTTCAACAACAGCACTGAAGCACAGCTCTTCCCTCTTTTGCTTGTTCTTAGCTCTTATCTCTATCAGCCTATCAATTATTAATACTTTTTACATGTCAAATGGCTCAGTTATAATGTAAACTTGATGACAATTGATTTTGTAATTTAAAGCAAGGGTTTGGCCTGTTATTTTTTTCCTTCCCCTTTTTCTTTTTTTTCTCTCAGAGTCAGCTCTCATTTCCCAGCCAATATAGAAAATATATCACATTTATTAAATTAAGCCTTGGACTTTCAGAAGACTTCACAAAAGGATGTGTTTGTAATCTTCAGTGTTTATTTTACTATGAAACCAACACATTCAGCAATAAGTCAGATTTATTGTGAAAATAAACACATTAGGACCTTATAAATAGCTGTTAGAAAAGTTCCGTATGGTCTGCCAAAAGCCCCAAATGATTGGTTCATGAACTTTTCCTCTGTATGCTCTAATGGCTTGAAAAAATTGTTTATTTTTGACTGGTTATGAATAGATGAGGATTATATTTCATCTACAGTCTCCATTAAAGTATCAGGATTTAGAAAACTTCCAAACTTTTCAGAAACTCCCATTAAAAAAAAATAAACTGTTGACAGCAGATATATATAATGGAATGGCAAAGCAGAGTGTTATTTTAAACCTGCATTTACACAATGAGTTTCTCAATTTACCTAATTATATCCCCAAAAAGAAAGGAATAAATCATGTCTCAAAGATACTTTACTGGTTTATCTAAAAGCCTATAGGAATTGTGGCAGCATGAGTTAATGCAAAGAACTGTCTTCTCCAGCAAGAAGGATTTTACACTGCTCTATGCCTGCAGCAAATAATCTTTAACAAGCACAGGAGCCTTTTGGTAAGAGGTTGGACATACACTTACTTGTACATGATCTCTGCATCCTTTGGTATCCAGTGCCCTTCCCAAAATAACTCCTTGGGAATTCTAACACTTTTGCCAGTATCAAGGAGCCAGTGTCAATTTCCAAATCGCTCAGATCTTTTCAGATCTCTCCAGCACACAGAGATGAAGATGCTACCTCATAAAACCTGGATGGAGAAGTATTTCTCTAAAATGCAGCCATCTTTCTATGTCTGCAGAAAGATCAAAGTCCTCACTCCCAAACTTTAAAAGAGTGTCTGCAAAATTATACTGCAGTTTTTCTGTGAGTATGAAACCAGATGTCGCTACTTTAATAAAAAGCATTTCTGGGTGGACACCATACTAGGGAAACTCTTCTCAGTAGTGATAACCAATATTGTAATAACAGGAAAGGCCAGAAAACACTTCAATTTCATGAAAACTGAAGGCTTGGTATTATTTTCTCATTCAACACTAATAAAAGAAATCAGTTTCTTAGTGGTTTTGAAGGAAATAGGAGAGATGGAGAGCGGCTGAGAGACCAGCTAGCAGATGACTTGTGACAGGGAACGGCAATCATTGCACAATATGGAGCAAATAGTTGAATCTAGGCAAATGCCTTGGTCAGTTTTAATTCTCAAAACTGCTCCTTTTTGCAAGTATAAAAGAAACACTACCTGGCTCAACAGAAAACACTGCCAAGTGCCTTAGTAAGGGTACAGCACTGAGCCCCAGAAAGCCCCTGAGTTCCAGCTACCCCTCCCACTGAGAGCATCACCAATGCATTAACACAAAAATTCCCAGCTTTGAATTAGAGTAAATACCCCTCCTCCTGTTTTTAAAACAAATGTAGGACTCTAATGTCACCTGATATCCATCAGAAATTAGATGACATTCCAGCTATGGAGAAAAACATGCAGCAGAATTCCTCTTAAGTGAGCAGAATTACCCCCTCCTAAGTAAAAGTCTTTTTCTTTCCTACAGTAACTTTTACATGCTACAGCAGATGTGCCACATTTTGTATAAGTTTCTGCTTGAATGAATAATGGAGACATGAGCACTTGTATAAACAGGGAAAGGTATTTAATGAACATATTGTACATACTAAAGAGGCTGCTTTCTGTTGGAAGCGCATAGAATGCATTCTTCCAAGTGCATGAAAATCCACATTATTGATGCATGAGTTTTCTATGAACTGGGCCAGGCATAAACTGTCAACTGCATTTAAAATACTGAATGACGTGAGAATTTGGCATTTCTACATTAAAAAAACATAAAAGTAAAAAAAATCCAACTCATCACAAAAAACCAGAAAATTCTAAAGTGACAATATTATTTTATGCAATTTTTTCATTAGAGATCATTTGTCTGTATTTCTATTTTGAAAATTCCGCCTGCTGGTCCCAGATGAGCGTGTTCCTCTAGAGCTGCAATTTGTTTCATTGTGCTCTTACTCATTTTCATTCTCTTCATGAGCAACAGTGGCATTTGAAAAACCAAAAGCAAAGGACAGAGGAGTTGGAACCTCGTATTTACAGCATATTTATAGTATTTGGCATGCTGGACACAGTTTTCTGAAAGATATTATTAGACTTGCCAGCAAGAGTCCTGCTGCTTTTTCAGGACCTTGTGGGTTTGATCTACGAAGGCGAATGTAAAAAGCCTGTAAAAGCCTGGCTGCAGCCAGGGCCTCAAGTGAGCTCTTTGGCTTCCTACACTCTGCAAGCACAAGAACTACCAGACCAGATTGAAATCCATCCAGCCAAGAGTCCTGTAGCCAGCTGTGGCCAGCAGTGGAAACTCACAAGTGCTTATGAGGAACAGAGTGACACCTCCTCATGCTGTCTGCCATGAGTTGGACACGCCATGGGGATTTCATCATCGTGTAATCCCTGGGAGGAGAGAGACACAGGCACCAAACAGCCAGAATGCTGACCCAGTGGAACAGAGCAGCTTGAGGCAATGTGGGGCTGCTCTGGCTTTTGTCTGGCTTTTTTGTCCTGGCAGCTCAGGAGGGTGGCAGCAGCCAAAGGAGGTAGAGTTGGTTTGCCCCGCCAAAATGGTCATCGGCATTTCAGACCTCCCATAAACACAAAGCTGCCATAGGAGCTTCTCCAGCTCTCAGGTACCAGGTTCACAGGTAAGAGAGGCCTTATCAGTTTTGAAGAAGGCATTTTTTGCAACCTACTGGCAAGGGCTACCAAAAACAGTGACCTAAATTTGACCCAGTAGTTTGACACTGGCAAATCAAACACCAGGTGTTGTTGACATATTTGGGTGACAATCGTTTCTGATTTCAATCATAGTGAAAAGTGAGGTAATATTCAAATTGGTTGGTACCCACAATCTGTACAAGATTCCTCAAAAGTCCACTTGCACAGAGTACAGATACTTTGATTATTTAGAAATAATGCCATTTACTATTATGACAATCTCCCTACCTACAGGAAAGGCACTTCTTCCATTTGTAGCCTTTAATGACAGCTTTTTCCAAAGGAAAGATGGAGATAGTGATGAACTCTCATTCTCATTTAGGAAACTGATACCTATTTCCAATATCTAAGATCTCAATTGTCACCTACCTTCCAAATATCCTCCTCAGACAGGTATCTGTCATCCTCCTTATGGACTTCCAAATCCCTGACACTGAAGTTTTCCACTTCAGAATTAAGTGACTCTTTGTCAAATTAAAAATAAATTAGTCACACCTATATTTGTGATACATTCAACAGCATTTCCTGACTTGCACAAACCAGAGTCTTAAGGTTATAAATTGCCTCTATTGTGCAAAAGAGTATCTCTAAAACTAGGGAAAAAAACTCAAAAATAATTGTTAATATTTAACTGCCTTTCATGACAAGCACATTTATCTTATATCAGATTCTCTACCAACTGGCTGAACAGCTCTGTATTTCATTAATATAAATCCACATTTCAAAAAATGGTTTGGGTTGGAAGGGACCCTAAAGATTATCTCATTCCAACACCGTGCCATGAGCAGGGACATCCATCACTAAACCAGGTTGCTCAAAGCCCCATCCAACCTGGCCTTGAATGGTTTCAGGGATGGGGCATCCACAGCTCCTCTGGGCAAACCTGTGCCAGTGCCTCACCAGCCACATAATGAAGAATTCCCTCCTTTTATATAACCTACCCTCTAAGTTCAGTCATTTTCCTGTGTTCTATCACTACATGCCCTTGTAAGAATTCCCTCTCCAGCTTTCTTGCCTGCCCCTTTAGGTACTGAAAGATCCTCTAAGAAATCTCCAGAGCCTTCTCTTTTCCAGGCTTTCATTTTAAGTCTTTAAAGGAAGCTATTAGAATTTTTAATTTCGTTGGGGTTTTTGGGGGGTTTTTTGTAAGCTGAAAAGATTTCATTGCAGAAAGTTGAAACTACCATTAAAACTAGCTCTACTTTGTTGGTTAATACAAAATTGAAAATATAAGCAAAAAGTTGCTAGATATATCCAGACCATATCCCATATCCAACATAAATAAGGAAGCACCATCAGTGAGTGTGTGTGTGTATATATATATATATATTTAAGAATTAGCTCTAAAAAAATATAAATCAATTATAAAAATGGATACTTTCTCAAGATAAGAAACAGCTAACTAGCCTAACTCAGCAAGGAGGTAATTTGTGTTGCCCATCAGTTAAGACACTTTTGCAAACATTAAATGGATACTCTCAACTGAGTTGCATATTTATGCAATATAAAATCTAGTCAAAAATACAAGATTTTAGGCACATAGGCACAGGAGCTGTAAACACAAGGGTTTAAATTTGTTTTTTTTTTCCTTCATCCCCCAAGAACCTTTTTAAATTCACCTGTTCAAACAAACCTCCTAAAAGCAAAAGGTTTTTCTATCTCACTTGTTGCAGACACATTGCTAGGATAGGAAATTCTTTGAATTAACATCTTGGTGTTGATTCTTGTACATATCAAACTTGTACATGGCTTGAGAAAACATAACCCTTACCTAATACAACACATTATAAGGAAACAAAAGCAACCAGAGACCCCAGCACAGCAACTCTGCTTTCATGATTTCCCTTGAACTGCACCTTTCTCTTTGTTCCTAAAACCACTGTTCATTATTTTTGTACAGAGTCTTGTTCCTCTATTTTAAAAATCTGTAATATAAAGTATTTATACAACAGGCCTGTAACAACTATCACTGTGGCACAGAAAAAAAGCCAAATAGGTTCATCACAGTAATTGAAGGGCAGCAAATGAACTTTGTTTAATTCAGATGTTTTATTGGAAGGAATAGGCTTCAGTGCCTCAGTCATGCAGCAGCAGTGTCTAGGGAATAAACTGCTAGAGGCCAATTAATTAAACAGCCATGAAGGGACATGACCTTTTATTTTGCAAGTATTTATAATTATTTTTTAAAAGACTGAATAATAATCTATTTATATACAAATATATAATCTATTTATATACAAAAATATAGAAAATATGATCAATTATACATACTTTATCATAATAGAAGAGCTGCAGAAATTATCTAAATTTTATATTGCTGCCTTTCATAGCCATTTATGGGCTTTCAGCTGAGAGTAAGAGACTGTCATCATCAACTGAATTCCATTTCACATTGATAAAATTGATCCTATTAAAATAAACCTACTGGCACAAAAGGCAACATTCATTGTTTCTTTCCAGCCAGCCATGAGAGAAAGGGAAAGGAGCTCAACCTATTTCTACTTCAATAATTAATCTCCTTAGATGGCATCCTCTGTGCTCCTTACTGACACTGCCCTCTGAAGAGCCTTCTATAATTTTACTCAGCCAGAGACTAAAAGAAAGCCAGCTCTTTTTGTTTTATCACACAGAGCTGTGTGATTGCCTTTTCTGTGCCCCTTCCACTCAGACCTCACCACCAAGAGCACAGAGCAGATATACACTTATACACCTCTGAGTTTTGTGTAAACAGTGAAAGCAGTAGAATTGTTCTGCTCAAACATACCAGTAATATGAGGCAGATTCAGAATTCAGGCTAGTTAGGAGAGACTAAGGGTTAAATACTGATTGACAAGAAACTATTAAATTGAAATGTTTTCATTGACAACATCTCATCTCTATGAGCTGAGCAATCTGAAGTCATACACCTACAAACAGTAATTCTGCTGTGACCAAAAGCTTAGCAAGCTGCAGATTGGAGCCATATCATGACCAGAAAGTGATTTTCACAGCTGGTAGTGGCTCTGTCTAGGGAGGCACAATTTAAGGCTTGGATCATTTTTCCAGAATGATACACAATAGTGCAGTACATCTAAGAGCTGCACAGCATTTTCAAGAACCAACTGTCTAAAAGAAAAGTCTACACTATCAAATAGAATGGCACATTATGCACATCTTCTCAATTTTACTTAATTTGAAAGAGACAGGTAGGCTACTCTACAATGGAAAACTGAAAATTTCCATAGCAAGCTTGAGATTTATCTATTGCCTAGTTAGTGGGTGTTTTCACAGGAATGCTACTAAAAATTACCAAAAGTATTTGAAGTATTGTGGTTCCAGGCATTTTTGCAGGCTCACATAATAGAGAGGGTTACACCCTGCAGACCTCTGAAATTTTTACAGATGTTCTCACTTCTTTTTATTTAATCAGGCCATGCCTATTACTTAGCAGAAAAGATAATTTGAAAGTATTTTCATGCCTTAATCACATTAGCTGGGTTCCAAATCAATTGCTACCTTTAGGCATTACTTTTAGTCACAGGCAACACAGTTTGTTTAGCTTTCCTTTCTTTCTTTCTTTTTCAACAGGATACAATCACATGTATCAAAATATTAGTTTATTAATAAATAATAATGTATAAAGCACTTAAGTGAAATAATTTTTATAAATACACTTAAATCAGTATAAAGTTTAATGCAAAACCTAATAGGCAAGAGAGTGGATATATGGCACATCTAATGCAATATTTGCTGTTGTCACAGATATTGTGATAGATCTATCACCTTATTCACAGATATTTACAGATGTTACTTCTATTTCCTAACTCCATGGTGTTTCTCAGCTTGTTTTCAGACTTAAGAATTTTCTATATTACTGTAATTTACATAGTAAAATGATTTTTGAATGCCATTTTCTCACTGGAAGCTATCACTTTACATAATAGAAAATTAATATTTCACTGGGATTCTTAACAGCCACCACACACAGGGTTGAGACATCCAGGATTGTATTATAACTATTATTAATCAAAATAAAGCAAATAAAGCACTGGTAGAGGTTTCTCCATTAACTTCCATTCAGATGTGGCTGAACATGACTTAGACAAGCCACGACACCTGTGGCACTCAGTGCAAAAAACAACACTGTCCTTGTCCTTGACCTTTTATATCTCTGCTGTGTTTACAGGAGGAAAAAAATTCAAATACAATTAATTTTTTACTTTAGAAAAACCAAAGGCAAATTTTAAATCTAAAAAATATAGTACAGATGAAAATCACGGTGGTAGGGAAACCACTGTTTAGTCAAGTTTTTGAAAAGGAAGAAACACGAAGCGTGTTGCATGAACTGCTGGACTCTGTAGTTCCTCATATTATCTGAAAACCAATTAAACTGAAGGTTATTAAAGCCAGGATATAGAAAACATAACAATCTCAATTGAAAGGCTGCATCCATACAGGGATGGCAGCTGACCTTCAGTTTGTCTGAAAATGTGCAGGCATAAAATGATTATCTAAAGTGAAAGGATTTGAATTCAAATTTCCCAAAAGAGGAGTGGACTGGAAGTGAAGGAAGAGTTTTCTAAGTAGAAAATGGTTTAAGAGAAGGTAAATAAGAATTACCCAGCTAGCATCAGGTTGTCAACTTTAAATGAGTTAAATCAGTGAGATGAAGTAAGTCTGAACCACAGTCAAAAGATGAAAATTCAAAAGCCTGAAATATTCTATATTACCATAAAGCATAATGAATTCATATCTGTCACTACCAGGAAATGGGATACAAAGTTGTATAAAGGTCAGGAAGCACAAATCAGTCTAATAGCACTTTTGCAATACTTTCCATATTACATACTATCAAGAATTATTTCCCACACAGTTTTTCTTCTTTACTTTAACAACCCATGTATACACAGTTTCCTGACACAATGGAAAACCTGGCATCTACAACACCTCAATAAGATTAGAGCTAGTGAATGTCAAAAAAATAAAACATTTCAATCTCTCACAGTTTAGCTCCAGAATAAATTTACAGCTCTGTTTTAGGCTCGATAGCTGCCATCAATGCACATAGATGTGGTGTATTGCTACACTGAGTACTGTATTTAAGGTCTACTTCTATAATTTTTTTTCCTGGTTAATCAGGGAATACAAATAGTTGTTGGAAATTTCATAAAGATGAGAGAAGAGAAAAACAGAAGGCAGAGAAGAAACACATCAATTATTTTAACCTGACCACGTCATTGCCTAGAATATTTTGTCCAAGTGTTGTGACCCCTGTGAGTGCACCTAAGGGAGCTGACAGTGCAGGGACCCCGCTGAGCCCCGCCGTGCTTGGCTTGCACAGGGATCAGCCAGCAGGCAGAAACCTGGCCCAGAGGATCTACTGCACAGACACAGACCAAAAACAGCACATGCCCATCTAGTCCATGGAGCCATATTTTTCCCTACCAGAAAACAATTACAGAGCCATGAATGTTGCCCTAGTAGTGCATCTTTTCCAAAGTGCTCACAGAGGCTTTGGTCACTTCTAAAGTTTTCCATACAGCTGCCCAAACCCCACTTATGGTATCTGTGGCAATGGTATTTGACATAAAAATAGATAAAGCTACACTAAATACAACTATACTATATATCAACTTGCATGAAACAAAATACTGGCTGAATTTTACATATTTGGGGGGGAAAGCCACAAATTGCATCTTTATTTTTTATGTTGACATCATTTTAACTTGTAAAAGCAATAATAACCATAAAACAGACCATATAATCTGACCATTTGCATTGTCTTCCTCTACTTTTAGAGTTTTAAAATACTAATTTTATATGAATGCAATTACTTTTTTTTAAAGCAATCTCGTTAACTGTTCTCAACAGCATGCTTCAACACAAGCTTTTTCAGGGACTACTTAAATATGCAGCTCCACTGCTTTACTACTGTGCATACCCACCAGAGAAAACAACCTGTACCTTAACTAGTAACCTACTTGCTTCTCTTCCATTTGGGTCAACTAAGGAAAAAAAAAAAAATTGAAAGCCCTGGAGTATTCAAGACTAACTATGACATTACCTTCATCAGCTGAAATACTTCAAGAAGTACAAGATGCTCCTGTATTTTTTATACTTACAATCCTAAACTATGTATCAGCTCATGGGCTGTAAAATATGCAAAACTTTAAATACACTTTTGGAAAACATCAGAAATTCCATTCCATATGAAAAACAGAATATGTGAAATGTTTTAAAAATAAACTGCAGCTTGGTCTCACTGGAAGATTTCCTGGGCAAACATTCACTAGAACGGAAAGACTTGCTATCAAGCAAAATCATCTCTAAGAAAGGATGAGTTTGAATAGGCTGCCACATCCCATCCCCTCTTCTGTAAATATCCATCCAACCTCCATGAGTCATCAAATCCAGGGCAGTCTCTAATGCAGGGCAAAGGGGACAGCAGAGCCTACGTGATAGGAAATTTTGGTTAATAACTGATTTAATGCATAGTTCATACAGAGAAATCCAATTCCATCAAGTTGGATTGGATTGTCCTTGTAACATCTTTCCCAGGACATTAGTTTTTAGAGGAGCCTTTGTTCAGGATTGTACTTGAACCTGTGTGCATTTACTTTGTTGTTACTCACCTAAAAATTTATTATCCCACATTTCTGAGTACTCCCAGGTCAAGTACAGGTTCAGCACAAATTTTGAGCACCAGCCCTGTGGCACATAAAACTGATGCTGCTTCTGAATTCACAGCTGTCAAAGCCATACATGTGTACACTGCTCTGATCCAGCTTCTGTGTATTGCAGAAAGAATCTGAAACTCAGATTATTTATTCATGGACAAAGAAAAGCTGTCCATATTTAAAGGGAGGAGCACTTTTAGAGATCAACAAATTCTTCAGGAGTCCCAAAGAAGAAAAAAGGACTTCAATTGACAAAAGTCTCATGAAAATATTTAAAGCAGAAAAGGCTGAAAGACAGGAACAACTATTTTCTCATTTATTAAACATTCACAGTATGCATTTGAAGTAGTCTTTTCTGGAAATCCAGGAAGGAGAATATATCATTTATGTTAAAAGTAAGAATTTCCATTATAGATAAGACACCAGCCCAGTGAAGAGGGTGATTGTTACATTGTTTCCTTACAGAAGTGGGGAACCTACCTTACAGCAATACTTGATGCCTTTTTTTCTTCGTAGGCTTTTGAAAAACACAGATCCTTTTCTCTAATTTTACTTTGTTTTTTTAAGATACAACTTTCTCAAGGAATGAAAGCACACTGACACAGAAGAGTTATTTCTTTAAGGAATAGGAGGTGGGAGGGTCCCTCTCCAGCTGCAAGGTAACATGACAGATTTCATAAATTGAGGAAATGAGCATAAAATTCAATCTGTTTTCCCATACAAAATACTATTAATGATATATTAACTTACATAACCAGGACTATCTCAATAAACTTTCCAATTATACGTGGGAAGTATTCTTTGAGATTGTCATCATTAATACCAATGAAAATTAATGTGAATACCACAATGTTCTTTAGTGCATCAACACAGAACAGTCCCCAAGGGAATTAATAAGGAATATCTATATTTAGCAGCAATGCAAAATAAAATAGTTAGAATAAAGCTGGCATTACAGCAGCCCTTATTAATGCCAGAAGTTTAGTTTACTTTAAAGATCCAGCAGAAGAAAAGTAAAGGACAAACTTTTAACTGTTAACATGGCAACTATATATCTGATTTGGAGTACATGATGCTAGGAGAGTTGGCTGCAACAAAACAGAATCAGGAAAGAACAGACTATTTACATTTCTTCAGTAAATAATGCTTTCCTGTGGTTTGAGTATGGCTGGAGTAGGATAATCTTTCAGCAACTTTAACTAAAACTGAATCTGCATTGCATTCATCACCCCATTGACAACTACAGGAAAACAGGCACACACACGTTCAGGTCTGAGGTTCTGCCACAAGACTTTGCCTTCTCTCTCTCTCTCTCTCTCTTTCTCTCTCTCTCTCTCCTAATTTAGGACAGAATCTTTTCCATTACTTCCAAATTAAATTTGACCAGCAAAACAACAGAACAAAAGATTGTGCAGTGCAAAATCTATCCAAAGTTGTAATTTCACTATTATGTGAAGTAATACCAGCAGATTTTCCTCATTTTCAAGCTGCAAAATCTTTTACTTTCTCCCCTGGGACTTCAATTAGAAGGTGCAGGCAGTGAGGGATAAAAGGGGGTGGCTGGGAGCACAAAGGTGGTACACACTTTGCCACACCCTCTCTTCCCATATGCTTCTGCAATTGCATTATTTTGTGGGTCTGTATATATGGCTGGCTAGGACTAATTTAAAATTCCTTGAACAATGCATTCCTGCCTGAGCAGTACACAGCTGCTTCCATCATTCAGATATTTTGCAGGAGGTTGGTTTTGCTTGTAAGTGAACATCTCTCCTAATGTCTACTGTAAATTAATCCATGAGTGCAAATAAAGGGAGTTTTATTGCATTACAACTGGTGAATTTCCTTGTGAGAAAACACTGAACAGAAAAAAAAAAAAATAGCCCAATGATACCATTGTAAGTGTATGTATTTCTGGGAATTGTATTTGCAAGTTTAATAATGAACAGCAGTCTTTGTCAATGGAAATCTTGCTTCTGTCGGGAAACCAGGGAAAGGGAAATGGTAGGCGAAAGGGAAATGGTGGGTTGGAGTATTTCATCTATAAACCATAGCCTCACAGGTATTTACAGACATTGTTAGGCAATATTAACACACTGCGTTTTATATTTCACATTCTCTATCTTTTATACAAAGCATGCTAATAATAATTTTATAGTACTTTACTAGATGTGTACCTGAAAGCTGTAGCCAGGTGGTTTTAGCTCTCATATAATCAAAATTTATACAATTAACTTTTAAAGATGTGTTTGACTGCAATGTTCTGAACAGTTAAACAGCTGTTGAATGGGAAAACATGTAACTTCCTGTTACAGTGGTTCACAAATTCCTGATTTTGTTGCCTTGAATTCAGAGCACCACCACAACACTTTAAAAGAAAAACAATCCAAAGTGAAATAGTTCTTAAGATAGGGCTTGTTTTTTTTTAAATTTTCACCTTATAAAAATGCACTGTAAGAGAGCATATATAGAGATGAGAAACTGCCTTGTTCAGTTAAGTGTTCAAATGTCTCTTTGCAAAGGCAATGCAAAAGTGCTCAATATCATGCCAGTTAATACCAACATAGCTGTGTGGCTCGCAAGTAACAAAAAACCCAAATTGGATATAAAGCCACCCACTAAGATGGAAATATTTAGAATGACAACCTTAGCATGCTATAATGAAGGATTTCACAAGCCTTATATTCTCACTGCAGACGCCTCTGTACATTAAACATTTGATGATGTGAGAAAAACAGGACACTGACTGAGCAAAAGCCTTCTGTCTAACACAGCAACAAAAACATTTCCCTCAAAAACCCTTAAAACTGTAAGTTATTACTTATACAGAATAGACAATCTTCTGGGTGGCCAAGTATGCACTAGCAAAAGAAAATGAAGAAGTTTTGTAAAAAAAGAAACTTTCACAGACCTTTGTGGAGGACTACAAAAACTATTAAGTCTTTCCTGAATTCTGAATTATATTTCTACACATTGTACAACACTGCACACAAACTGGCACAACACAGAGTTGAGAGAGTTTGTGACATGCCAAACTGGCGTTTCAGAACAGTTAAAAAGCGACCTACTGACATATGACAAATTTCACAGACAGCAGCAGCTGCATGGCCTGGTGGTTTTTCCACGATTAGCCTCAGTTTCAATTTGATGACTGAATTAAGTTATCTGCCAGCACTTCCAGCTGGCACAATACATTACTTTGTGGTGTCATGCTGTTTATCCATGGCCAGTGTTGTGACATGCTGAGGTCCATGCTTATCCTCTTTTAAATCCTGCAACTTCGTGCAAAGTACTGATTTCTTTAAGGCATAGTCAATCCAGGCCTTATCAATTCTAGTTTGACATGAATTTCATCAAAATAAACTCATAAGCAAATTAAATTCTCTCATCTCTCCACACTGTGGTACTGTATATGACAAAACTTGGGGAAAAGATGGCCCAAAGATGCAGCCAAATGGCACCATGGGGGCAAATGAAGTTTCATGTCTTTATATTTCCTGGCTTTCTGATTGCAACAAGAACTGAAATAATCCCTGGAAGATCAGTAGAAATTCAGGATAGCCTCAGGAGAGCAATTTTTGGATGCCACCTAATCATAATTCCCCAAAGACATACAATCCTGTCCTACATCCAGCCTCCCTGTGTCCTGGATTCTAGGTGTTACTCAATGATGCATTTGCAGGATATTAAAGAAAATATAATGTGATCAGAGGAGAACATACATATAAAGTAACAAAGGTTGTTACTTTGCCAATGCCCACTATTTTAAAGCCAAGGTGTCCAACTTGCTTCCCACAGGCACTAAGAACTCCCCCTGGTGTCCTGACTGCTGAGGTGGGTCCCTGCACAGGGCTCAGGCTGCAGATCTCATCCCATAGTCACAATAACAAACTGCCTGCTTCCCCCATCACCATTCAATAAATATCTGCTGTGCCAGAAATGGGAGATCTGTAAACCCAGTGTGTTCATAAGCTGCATTGCTCCTAGTATTGTATTTCCTCCTAAAACACTTAAGTTTGAAACTGTACACAGCTGGCCTCAAATTTCATAATCTGATTTTAAAAATAGTGATAAAGGAGCAATTCCATTGTCAAGGCTCATTTTGAGACATTGGGAATAATTCACAGTGGTACTTTGACAAGCAACTCGTCAAACAACCATTTCTTATCCTCTCTGGTGTTAAAAGAAAGCTTAAGGGTTTTGGTTTTTTTTAAATTCCATTGTACTATATCCCCATCTTCAAAAATGCTACTAGGTTCATTACTGTGAAGCCTTATTTAGGACAAAAAACCCCACAAACTAAAACATGTTCCTTGTTCCATTTCAAAACACTAATTCGTCTATTCAGTTTCCTCCTTTTCTTAAAAGCAGAAACATATTTTAAGGTGAATAACTTCTAAAAATATAGACAAGGAAGGACAACCTTCCTGAAAAAGCAAATTAATAGAAAGGATGGGACTTTATACAGTCTTATGGTTGATGACTGCTGTCACCCCATACTTCCAAAAGCAAGGATAAACCTGACATCAACATTTTACTAAACTCAAAATTAAGCTATGTTTAGTAGGTTTTGAGATTCTCCTGCAAGATAAGCATTTTACTAATACAATACTTTTATTATTTCCAACAGTGCATCAAAAGTAGGTGGCTGCTACCTGGGGTCTCACATGCAGTCAACAGGTAGGATCCTTGTCTGCCATGGACAGAATGTCAAGGATGAGACCCAAGCAGCTCTGAGACTGGCCTCACTTCCCCCCTGCTCTAATTACAGCAACTCTAATGGACCATAAAAACATTACTGCCCAGATCCACCACAACAAGGCACACGAGCTTCCAAAAGGTTTCCCTCTTTGCAGTAAAAATAATTCTGTTCCCCAGCCCATATCAAAAACTTCTGAAAATAATCAAGGGAAAAAAAATTAAAATCGTTCTCCTTTCTGAGATCAAAATGATTTTGCAATGGAGTTATGTGGGTTTTGGGCAGGGGGGGAAGGTGGTGATGGTCTTTCAATTAATGTGAATGTGAGTCTTTCCGGAGCAAGCAAAATGTGCAAGGAATGCAGGACAGAGCCCTTGAGGTATTTGGGGGATGGTGAGGGAACAAAACTAAAAGTGACTGAGGTGCCTCTGTTAAAACCATCTACTCTGTACGCATATGAACGTTTCCTCATTAAAGATTCATAAGAACTTTATAGTTTTAATGCACATGTGGCCAGTGTTACAGTTCAATAGCCAGAACTCCTAAAAAGGGAGGAAAAAAAAAAAAAGACAAAAACCCCCCAAACCAAACAAAAAGAAAGAAAGAAAGAAAGAAAGAAAGAAAGAAAGAAAGAAAGAAAGAAAGAAAGAAAGAAAGAAAGAAAGAAAGAAAGAAAGAAAGAAAGAAAGAAAGAAAGAAACTTTATTTCTTTAAACTGACTTTCAAGGGAGATAGAAACCTCCTTTTTAAACACCAAAGCACAGTTGATACAAAAGCCTGTCATTCTAGAGAAAGGTCTGAACAAATGAAAACCAAATCTATATTTCTGTTGTAATTCATATTCACAACCACTGCCCTTTTCCTACTTCTGAATTTCTGCATTTTCTGGCCCCAAAAAGGGATGAAATCATGTCCCTTTTTTACAATCATCAAGCTGTCGAGAGCACCTTGAAAGGCTCCTTAGCAACAAAGGATAATAAGGCAAAAAATTGAGAAAAGGATTTGGGAAGGGAAAGAAGAGTCCTCTCTGTAATGAACATGGAAGACTCAGCTTTGGATTTCTGTAGGTCAGCCCAGGATCTCACAACTTCAGCAGCATTTCTCACTGTTTAAGAATGAATTGATTTTTTCCTTTATGATCAGTTTTTCTGGTGCAGGTTGTACTCCAAATCTGCTAGAAGCTGTTGAATTTCAAAAGTGGAGACATCTCTTTAAGGGCAGGCATAATGGAGATGTCTCAGAAACTGGGTGATGTTGGCATCTCCCATTCTATTACTTTATTTTCACTGGAAAAGTGAAGAGCTTTTTTGCTCTTTTCCATTTCATTTTCTTCTGTGGTCAGAAAGACCCATTTGACTTTCCAGGGTTCCTGTATTTCTGTCTTTGCCTGGAAAAACCCACAGATTTTATACAGAAGACAGGCAGCCAGCAGCAAACCCTCAGCAAACTACCCAGACTGGTATCAGACTGAGTTACATGTACTAGTATGCAATACATACTCTGGCATAGTTGTGCAAAAGAAATGATTTGCAATGAAGCAGCAAATTGTGTAAGCATTGTCCTGCAGAGGAATTACAGTTTTTAGCTTGATTGTTTGCCCCCAAGACACTCCTAAATACTTTTTTCCAATACAACACAGACCATTCACTCATTGCCAGTTTCCCCTAAAGTGCCCTGAAATGTGTATCTGAAGCATGTTATTTTTAAGTAATGTGAATTATTCCTTCTTCCTCTCACTGTGAGGAGCACGTGACTCCCTCTGCAGTATCCAACAGCCATTCCAGGGATAAGGAACACAAAACATACACCTGAACACAGGTGTCCACCAGTGTCCTCAGCCAGGCCCTGCTCAAGTAGCACCCATACCTGATGGTTTGAGCAGGTTCAGAACAATGAATTTTCCTCCTTTTTCAGCACCTCTCTGGTACTCTCCATCCCCCCTGTGCAAGCATCACCACCCCAGCACTTGGTCACAGGTATCTGGATTTGCATCTTCCCAACTCATGCCCACTGCAGTACCAACAGAAATTTTTCCAACCCTGCTTTCTCCACCTGGCTTTTTATTTCATCTCATACTCCATTTCTCCTTCTCCTATATTTACCTTCTATTTTACCATTTCCAATAATCTATTTTAGAAGCAGAGACCTTAGTCAGAGAGCTGTAAGTGTTAATATTACCATCTACAAAGATCACCTTCATCTCCAGTTTGGCTGAGCACACACGGTTCCCCCTTACTGGTTAATGTGCTGCTTGGCTCAGTGCTGTGACACTTCAGTGCAGCTGGGAAGCTCAAAAGATATTGCTCTGCAAGCCCTGGTAAAACAGGCAGCCTTCCTCTGCATTCATTTCTAACTCTGTCAAGCTTATTATAATAAATCCAAACCTAGTGTCCCTTTATTGGTAAAATATTTAGTGTTCTCTGTTTGACTTTCATTCCTCAGAACTGTTTGTCAAGAAAGTTCTCTATATCCTCAGATAATTATCTCACTATTGGCCTCAGGAAGATAGAATATTCTTTTAGTAAAAGACCATATCTGTGCCATGTCAGGCTTAGTTAGAGATTAATAATGGGTACTTTGAATCTGCCTGCAAATTTTCATGCTCACAGTATCTTACAGCTGCACTGAGATTGACCATACACAATAAATATCAGTCTCAAAAGCATGCAACTTAGCAGCACCAGGGAAGACAGGCAAAATGCAAATTGGACAAATTTAAGTTAGTTCAATAATACACCTCAAACTCTGACTCAGTATAAGCTTACTTTGTTTCATATTCTATTCTATTATTAAGTATTCCACAGGATTTGGAATAGTCCACAAATACAAAATTTGTTGACATGCTCATGCCCACATCTAACATGCACAAAGTCCATCAAGTTGACAACTGTACTGAAGCATTCTGGAAACATTTAGAGCAATGCCCATTATGACATCTGGATTTCTGAGCAAAAAAAAAGGAGGATATTTGATATATCACCATAAGAAAAATGTCTGGATTTCTAATGGTGGCATTCTATCCTCTACAGCCTATAGCCTCTATAGCCTACACCCAACCCTTAAAACATTATTTCTTAACAGTCTTTTAACAAGTAAAATCAATATGAAAAGGCAGATAATTCTATAGTCCAATTATAATTTTTTTCTGTCAGCTTATGCGTAGTATCTTTCAATTCATTCTGCTAAAATCACCTAATCTGACCTGCTTGTACTAAAATAGTTATTTTAGCAATTAATGCTTGTATTTCTAAGTTCTAATAGGTCATTCAGGATTGAAACAGAAACTTTTTTGTCATTCCACAAACCAAAATCTGACATAAAATCTTATTTTGTTTTTCTGGTTTTTACCTTTTTTTCCTCATTTTTATAAATTTTAAGAATAATGATTTTTGGCCTGGCTGGCTAGATCCAAAGTTTTTTTACTTTTGCAAAATTACCCTTTTTTTAAGTGACACTAAGATAGTAGCATTTCAGGTGAAACTATTTTATTGTTTTATATTTAGTTCACTGTGCAGCTTTTGAATACTCACTTTTAGGCATACTAAGCTACTGATATTGTAACTCCATCATCATGAACACAGACCTGGTAATAAGAATTCTCACACTGGGTCCCCAGTGATGCAGTTAAAATTCTGCCATCCATGATTCCATTCACTTGAACTATGTTAATTAAGGCCCTGAGCCTGTAAATACCTTTGAACTCCTTTCACTCACTTCCTTTATCCAAACGAATCCAGCAAGACACTGTGATAGACTTTTACTGGGAATTTTCACAGTTTGTGAAGGATACACACACAATGTACCAAGTGCACTTTGTCAGACCACTGATCACACTGTTCAATATAACCTCTGCAAAAATGTGATGCAAATTGTTTAAAATCTTGCATCTCAGCCAAATGGAAACAGATTACTGAACTCTGCAGACCCCATCTGAAAAACAGGGACCAATTTCTGCCAGATTTCAAGTCTGAGTATTTCAAAGTGTTCAGGGAAGAGGGGAATGGATGCAAATCCCAATTTTGCATGATTTCTTTAAATCTTGGCCAAAGCACATTTGTCCTTAGAAAGAACTCATCTGCTTTTTAATGAACCTCTGTAAGAAGTTAACCCCTGGCTTAACCTAAAATGAACCACGCAATAACCAAAAGATCTGATGAAACTATTCACACCAGAGATTGAAACCACAGAATTAGAATAAATCTGCACTAAGCTCTAAGAAGATACTTCTGCTTATTGCAAAAGAAAAGTCTCAAAATTAAACTTTCAACCTTTTAAATGTTTCATTGGAGTAATAAGTCCACATTTTAGAAGATTTTAAAGGAAAGTTTTGTACAAATAATATATATAATGCTATATTTGCCAGAAGTGGCAACACTATTTTAATGACAATATCTATTCCATTCTAGGAAACTAAAATTCTATCAAACAGCCATAAAAATAGTGCATAAAACATATTTAGAAAGAGTTCTGTGGTGCAGTAATTTGGATCTTTTTTTCCTTAAAAAAAAAAAAAATTACAATTTTCATCTTTATCCAAGAAAACCAAGAATGGGTGCTCAAATTTATAATGGTTCAAATCATCTTAAAAAAAAAAAAAAAGAAAAAAAAAAAAGAAGTCCAAAAGTATGGGAGATGTGTAGAAACTGAACTGCTGAGCATTATTTCAAGCAAAAATCATGCAGGTCAAATGATTCCTGATGTACTTGTTGCTGATGAAAATTGTATTATATCAAGAATAGACTGGACTCCAGAGAAGTTTCTTCAGGATAAAATAAATGATAATTCTTTGGGTCTGGTAATAGTTAATCGATTTTATGATGACAATCATCAATTAAAGGTTACCTGCAAGTAACCTGGAAACAGGCAGCCCAAATCAGCAGGGGGTAATGTAGGTATGTATGGGGATATTTTCCTTAGTGGAACTGGAACCTTCCTGTTTAAGGCATGGAAAGCTCAAATTACTTCATTGCCTCCATCTCTGAAAGTAGAGAAGAGAGCAAACAGGGGACAGAGGATACAGACCTGCAGCAGTGCCTTATATTCTATCAGTCCTTTCTTACACTGCTCCCTGAAGTCCTTTCTGTGATGTGGTTAGGATGAAAAAATAAGAAGCAAGACAGTCACATTCCATTTAATTGCATAAAGTCTTCTATAAAGTTAGGTAGGATAAAACCACATGGGTACACTAAGTATAATAGTACTAAAACCTAGAAATTATTTGTTTTCAGCAATATAATAAAACAAAATAAATATATTATTAGAAAGATATGAGCAAATAAGCCAGAAAAATAAAGCTTATGCAATGCCAAATTTAACATACAAAAAAATGCACAAAATAGCTGACATGCAAAAGAGAAATGTCAGTAAAGAACAAAGCCAAATTGCTTTGCCTTTTAGCACTGGAGGATGTAGCTTGCTGGGTAATTGGCTGATTGACTGCTCTACTAACTTTCTGGATGAGTGGTGGAGCAGAGAGGCTGCCTTCCTTCAGGCTCACTGCTGGCATGTTGGCACTGACATTATACATACATGCACATGTACTCTCTCTTTTAAAATCTTCCAACTCAAACTCTCTGCCTTACATAGGAGCTTGAAAATTCAATGGGAAAAGAAAGGTAATTGCACATAGAACCAATATTGCCAAACTGCCAGTATTGTTCTATCAGTTCATACTTATCTTACATGAACTCATCCTAGCAACTTGATATAAACAGTGAACTCATGTAGCTCTAAGTTAGAAATCTACTGCAATCTCAGTATTGAAGCAAGAGAAGTACCATTTCTAGTTTCACTTCAGCCTGATTGAAGTAGGAAAGTGAGCAGCAGCTGCTCTCACAGTTTACTTTTTTAACATTAGCCCATTACTAAAGTTTGACAGTAAAACCTGTAACTAGTATAAAAGGTTCTTTCAGTCATTCTGCAAGACCAGTAATACTGTGCATGATCCTGTCTGCTTTTTGCTGGCTCACCACACTTCATTAGGGCTTGCTTTTCATATATCATGTTTTAAATGTTGAACTACATAATGACTTAATAGGTCATTAGGAAAGCTTTGGTTTCAGAAAATGTTCATTTCATGGAAATCTGACTGAGGATCACAAAATACTGTAAATGGTGTTTACCCTTCCCAGCAATTTTGTAAATAGTAAGTTTCCCTTAAGCCCAGTTAATGAAAACAGTATCCACAACTGCTTTTAGATACAACTAACACACCAAGAAAATGGGGCAATCAATAGCACTTCATAGTCTATCACCAGTGGCTCAAATAGCACACTACAGCAACATATGCAAAAACTCTTAAAACATGCAAGCATTTAAATAAATAAATAGAAATCACACAGCTAATGCTCTACAGTTCATTAAAAATGCTAGAGGTTTCAGCCAACTGAACCTCGACCTCTCTATGGCACATCAAGTATTTAAAGAAATGAATTCCCCAGGTTCATTTAGCAAAAGAAAGCCTGGCACACCCCAAGGTACATGAGCTGTAGCAACAATGACGTACCTGTACCAGCCTTTGTGTAAGTTGGCACCAGCCCAGAGCCCCGAAGGGCTCACACTCATTGCTGGCCTATGCTCAGCTCCATGTGGCCAGCACACAGCCTTCATAAATTATGGCTCTACACTCTTTGTAGGTATCAGGCAGGGTTCCATTTTCCAGCCTGCAACTACTTTTTTCCTAAAATGCCTGCTAATGCAATAGCTGCTCAGTGGCATGCTGTATTTTCTCAAGAAACATTGGCTGCTCCTGTGATAAAGAGTTGAGCATTGGGGAGCAGCACCTTGACAAAAACATGGAGACACAGAAGAGCCACAAGTGCTACTGAGAGATATTAGGTGGGCAGAAGAAATGAAACCTGGCTTAGCTGACCTTTATGAGCACTAAACCCTGGCTCTTTTACTGAGGAATTTTCATATGAAAAACTTTTACTGATCCGGGGGGAAGAATGGGCCAAAAGTAAGTAAGAACATAGGACTTCACACACACTTATGGAACTGTTTAATTATTCAGGTACAGAATGCAAGACAAAAACAAAGTGCCTGTGTCATGGTACTGTACTTCAACACAATAAGAATAAGCAGACAGAATGATGAAAGAACATGGATACAACAACAAAGGACAGAAATGTAATTTTTTATTATGCAATTCATGTAAAAAGAGAGAACTTTGGGGACTTTTCAAAGGACAGAGGTCTAAAATGAGAAAACAAGACTTTAGAACATGCACCCTTTAGCACAGCAACTCAACACAGAGATTGGAAGACCAGAAATTTCCTTATGTAAGGATGAAAACCAGAAGAAGTTCTGCATAAAGATCAATTCCATCCAACTTGCTACTGGTGATCCCTTACAAATATTTGATCCTCCACCTCTGTGCAAATACTAACGATTTTATAATGCCATTTTTCTACTTCTGTTCTGTGTTTTTCCTTTCACTGTCACTGCTTATCACAGATTTGAGCAAGGCAAGTAGAAAGGTAGGAAATTAATGAATGAAGGAGAAGTTATGTCAGAGCTATTAGCTAAGATGAATTTTCTCACCTTACAGTAACACAGAGTCTGAATACATGAGTAGATAGCTCTGTGAAACCAGGGAGCAGGTGTTGTACAATAACATAGTCAATAGGGAAAAATGAGTGAAATGTCTCATTTCTGTTCCAAGTGAAAGACATTTAATTTGACTTACTCAAATAAATTACAAAGTAATCATAAGAGACTGCTGCTCGAACACCTGAATGCAGGGAAATCAGGAGAGAAGACCTGTAACAAAAGGTCTGTATTTTACCCTCTGTGCAGATGACTGAGCTTAGAGAAAAAGAAAAAAAAATGTTCAATTTACTGAATTCTCAGTTATGGGGAAGGCAAAAAAAAAAACAGGAGCACCTCCACCCATCCAGCACTCAACATGAAAATAGGGACAACAAAAACAAAAATAGGATGGAAAGTAGGAATTGACTCAATGTCCTCAGTAGGAAGCTTTAAATTTTCACTGGTTTCTTTACATAACCCTTGGTCAGCTCTGGGTTGTTATGCAAGTCCAGAGAAAGCAGCTTTGTACAGACCTCCTAAGCTCTAAAGTCATGGTGAATTTCCCAAGGACATTTACTTACTGCATGTAGATGGTCCAGAGGGGTCTTTTCTATATTCAACTGTATCAGTTTTACAACACGAACATCAGTTCTGAATGCTAAACTAAGCTGAAATTGTACTTATCTGAGCATTCCATTAACTGGATTAAAATCAATTTTTAGACTATAAAGAGAGTACATTGCCATTATGTATAAAATAAATCTTTGCAGATAATAATCTGACTTTTAGATACACTTCAGGTGTTGTGCCCACAATTTTTTAAGGATATGCACAATTCATGGTTATTTTCATGATGTCACTAAGAGATTATCGTATTTTTGGCTTGCTTAAATGAGGAAAGTGAGTATTACATCACTGTTTATAAATGGTGAACCCTACAATGAGAAAAAGCTTAAGGACAGCTTAGGGATAACTACTATAAAGTCATATGGATAAAAATAGGCTCTGAGGACATTTAGATCATATATAAGAAAAAGTAGAAATAAATATTCGGAGCAGCCTTCAAATTATTTGTTCAGTTTGATACTGTTTATGGAGGAACATGACTTACTAGAGTTAGAAACTGCAGCTTGTGACATGAATTTTTGCACATCCAGAGCTGAATCCTCCCCAGGCATCATCCAGGACCAGCAACATTTATTAATTTCTTCTTTGATGCAGAACACGGCTTCAGGAATTTCCCCTGCTCCTTCTGTTTTGCTAAAAGAGGCTAAGAGAGGGTGTATTGGATAGTTTACACTGGTAACCTGCTCTAATGCAGTACTGAAAAATCAGTGCCTGTGTTGGTGTACCTTGCTGGCACAGCCATGGCTAAAGAAACTGTCAGAATGGCTGACAAAGATTTATTGGTTACAGTGGCAGAGACACATAAAAGAAAAATTAAAAACCCAACCTGTGGCACATTACAATTTCTTCCTCTGTGACAAATTAAAGGTTTTAGAGCCATTATACTGAACTGAAGTTCCAGTGTTCTTAATGGAGTGCTGGAAAGCTGTTAATGGACTGGCTCATTTATGGTGTCTATGATAAGAGGGAGAGCTGAACAAATTTTCTTTTTATCCCTGGAAGTTCAGGCTAGTGGCAACCCATTCTGGTCTTACATTCCTAAATATTTTTGCAAGTTCACATAACTCTGTACAGTAGAAAAGCTTTATACAGTATTTAAACTTCACTCAAATGGGAGAAATGTCCCTGGTGAGGCATTTGTACATCTCAGAAATACCTAACAGTAATTAATGGGACAAAGGGGAAAAAAGCATCAAATTCTCAATTTAGCAGCTGACATAGTACATAAAACACTGTTTTGTTCTGAACACAATGTACTTTAAACTGCCCTTTCAGCTGAAAAGCATGTCTTTAAGGTCTTTAAAAAAGTATTAACTCACTTTGCATGAACAAACAAATGGGAATACTGAATGTAAAAAAAAAAAAAAGTAAAACACACTTGGTGAAAGTAATAAATGTCTGAGTACATACATTAGCTGTAAAACTTTCTTTCATTGGCCATTAATTATAGCATCATGGCAGAAGTGTTACAATTAGGGCTCAGGGTATGCTTTTTAATAAATTTGGCTTTTACAGGCACCTACAGCTAATATATTTTTCCTGACTTAGCATCTTTCATATTTTTTCATAGTCGGAGATTAATTGACTTTAAGAGATTCAAGTTGCCCTTTTGGCAGTTTCCTGGGTTATAAAGGCACAATAAAAATATTTTACTTTTGCTTCAACAAGTTTCTTGCATTATCCTAACTCAAGTGGCTTATTTTTAACTTAAACTGCTTATTTTTATCAGATTAATCCCACTACCACTGCACATACCAATGTTATTTCATTTTTTCAAGTTCACAAACAAATAAAAATATGCATTTTATTTTAGCACAATGTTTCTCTCTGTATTCTCCTCAGCAAAACGCTTTCTAAAGCAGCACACAGTGGAATTTCGTAATTCTTTTTTTTTTCCACAGAATATGTTCGTAGCTCAGACTATACAAACATCCTCTATAGCTCTCCCAGTCACTTTCCATTTCAAGAACGAGGCAATTTGTGTTAACACAAGACAGCTTATCATGTGCTAAGTCTGCATGCAATTTTCTCGTGAGAACAACCATTTTGTACCTACTTGACACATGCAGCACTACACTACACCCAACTAATCAATTCTGTCTATATTAAGAAGTGGGGAGAAAAACTGCCCACAGCTGTTATATTACATCAGCTTTCCTAACTACTTCAGACAACTCATTTTGGGGATTTTTTTTTTTTCTTTAAACTAAACTGGCATAAACCATAGCCCTTCTTTCCATTCCTTTTCAATTCTGTTCTTTTTTTTTTTTTTTTTTTTGCCTTCTCGGAGATTATTGGCGAAGCACAAGCGTCAGGAGAACAAGCTGTGCTTTCTGCTGGCATCCCCAGAAGTTTTGAGGGCAGCAAGCTCCCAGGGTCATTGGCACCCTTGGAGCAGTAACAGACTAGCATGATATGAATGAGAAATAGCATGTTTTCATCTGAGATATCCCAGCCTAGTCTACGGACATGCACTTTTGGCAGGCAACAATTTACATACATAGGGGGTTTTGTAAGCAATTGAGAAATGTTTGTCAATTGATATCAAGTCAGAGATACAAAAAGAAAAGTTTTCAGTAGGGCCCAGAAAACTCTCTGGGAGGGAAGGACTGAGTTTGGAGCTTCTCTTTGGATACTCACTTTTACCCAGCATTACCGAGATGTTGAGAACCTCGTCAGAACTTGAGGTCTATCACATTTTATGTATGGATACTACCAGGTGAGGCAACTTTTTGGTCTTGACAGTAAACATGTTTAAGACCATATTGCATCTGAATACAACTAATATATATTTTCTGGAGTTTGAGAGGGTTATTCCCCTAACAGCCAACAGCTGAGGAATCAAAACCACGTACTGAATAAAAGGATTCAGCTACCAATTCATCCCACAGTTCCCTTCACAAGATTAGCTCAGTTGCTGATGAACTAACACTAATTTTTTCAGCTTGGCTTCCCAAGTCTCTCTGACTTCATACAAACTCCTCTAAAATCACATTTCTGTTTTTCCAGCTTTCAACCAGTCTGTGTTTCCTTATAGAACCACAGCTTGAATCAGTCATAAGTGGAATAGTTCAGCTTTGTCAATCAAAACAGATTCTACATTTTGTGACTATAAAGCAGTTTAAATGAAACACTGGTATCTACCATAAAGATGGTCCTGTGAAACTGCTGTGTCCCCTACTGAATGTTCTTATTTTGCCATGCTCACATTTCCAACAGAAATCTGTTTTGCAAATAGTTACACTCAAAAGTCCATGGATGCAGCCTGGCAAGCCACTGACATGTTAAACACTGGTCACTGGTGCCACTCCACGTTGATGGCAGCAGTTGGCAATTCTGTGCCCCAGCTGAACCCACAGGTCCATGTCAGGACCAGAGGAATGCAATCTCAGCAGCGCATTCAGAACAACATCAACGCCCACGAGCAGCACCTGCAGGGAAGGCAGCACTGAGCAGGTCTTAGATTCACATAAACCACAGAATTCAGGGCAAAGACACGGCCTGGGAGCCCACATTGTTTTCAGGGGGAACAAGGATACCACAGAACCAGACAGATGTGGCAGTTTAGGAGGCAAACAAAAAGCAGGCTTAAGAGATAAAGGAAAGATGGGAATCACACTTAGTTCTGGACCCTGGCCCTAGAACAATGGGATTGATTTACTAACCTGTTCTTCAGACTTTAATTAAATTAAGTCTTAATTAATTAAACAGCTATTTTTAAACAGCACTGTAATATCTCAAAGGAAAAATCCTCCTTTTCTAGAATTACTGCGCTTTTTTTGCACATTATAGCAGAGCAATTCTATAGCAATAGACATACAGGGTATTTTCCTGTTGTCTCATCCTCTAAAATGTAACGTATGTGATGTCTAATAGTCCGTATTGTGACTTTGTACTGGTAAATAACAAATGAATAGAGGAAAGGAATGCATTACCTCTATGTCACACTGCATTACAGTGCTTTGATAGATAGTTCATGGTTGTAAAACTTACAGTACGTACAGCCTGTTAGAAAGAGGGTAATGTAATTTTACTTTTAATTTCTAACTCCTCTGTTTCTGACAGTCATATTAAGAACAGAAAAAGTTTTACAATTCCTGATAGAATGCTAAGTCCTCGATACTGCACATTAGAATATAGTGGATTCTGACATTTATATAGTTTAGGAGGTTGTTTTTTTGTTGGTGGGTTTTTTTCTTGTTGTTAGGGAGGGCTGTGTCAAAAAATACTCAACTTTTGCACCACTAAATGAGTAACTTATTGTTAGTCATAGGACTAGAGATCCATTAAGGACCACAGAATTAAAATGAAAAGGCAATTTTAATTAAGTTGGCCCAGTTTGACTTGCAACATTGATCCTGCCTGTGTTTCTCCTCCTCTGGTTTCTCAAAATTTTTATGTAATGATAGCAAATTGGATACCCTCCTTCCATGCAATTCATTAAAACACTGCCTGCAGCAAAAGGATACTCACTTTGAAAAGCAATTCACCCTGTCCTCCTTTACCAACAGTGAGGAACAACAGTGGCTTTTCCAAGTCCAGATCCATGATATTTTCCAAGGCTCCTTAGGTCTGCTGTTGCTTCTTGCTGCTTATGTAACCAGGCAAGTATTTTCACCACGTCAGTATCCTCTATCTGCACCTGTGTATTTGTGCCCATTAAGGTTTCTTCCCAGACAGGGCAGGAATGTAAATAAATGACTCCACATAAGACAGAAATGCAAAATAATTGGCATTACACAAACATAAATGTACTTTTTCTTGTTTTCTCTCTCCTGATAAGCTGAAATCTCACAGTATTATTAGATTTAGAGATATTAAACAAGCAATACAGATAAACATAGAAAGGTAGAGAGAAATCAAGTAATGGACAAAAAAAATGGAATGAAAATTAAAAAAAAACCTCTAAAATGACAGTCCTTGATTTCCAGTCATTTCTCTCAAATAAAAGCCTCTTATTTCACAGATTTTCTTCTTTCAAAAGACTCTCTTGTTTAACATCAACATATAAATATTGTATTATCTAATCATTATGCATTTGCTATAGCATGCATGTAATTCCCTATTTATATGAAGTCTTTTATGATTAAGAATAATTGTTTTCAAGTAAAAGACATAGAAGCTAAAAAGCTGTATTTTTAATTGAATGGAATGCCTAAAATAAAACATCTTCCAGAATCAGATAATGACAAAAGAAATCTGTCAAAAAATAAATATGGTCGGGTAAAAACTTTGTTCAACTTAAATAGTCAATTAGAAATAATCAGATAATTCTAGCTAATTAAGTGATAGGGGAGATTTCTCATTGTAACATTAAATTTTATTTGCAATTACTAAATTTGTGGTTTTGCATGATTTACAAGATATAATTCAAATATTGTAAATGTTAATGAGGAACTCTTATTTGATGCTAAAAAAAAAAACCCCTGGCAGTGAGGAACTGAAGGTACTCTGGTGCTATGAGGATCATTTTCATATCTCCTTTCAGTCTCATACCAATCTCACCAATCCATGCCATTAAAATTTTAAAATATTAAAATGATTTTATAGAAAATGTATTTTGTAGAACTAAATTGATTTTATGGAAAAAATACTCTTTTTTTTGACAGGCATTTAATTATTTTTCAATAATTCAATAATATGCTACAATCTTCATTGACAGGTGCAGGAAGCCAGATATTTAAAGAGCACATTCATTTAAGTGAACATCTCTGTCTTCTGTCTGTACCAGAATATATCTGACATTGGCATTATGGGGTAGCATGACCAAAATTACCACAATGACAGAAAACCAAGCACCAAAGAGAGGCAAAATCCCTGGGCTGCAGCCACCACAGACTGGTGTGAGGAAATGCAGGAGTCGTCCCAGGACTGTTAAGGAATCTGGTTCTAATCCAGGGATATGATAAAAAAAACCCATTAAAAAACCCAAAAACTTAAAGCAGCTGACCATGGCATTTACTAGCAATGAAAATATGAGGTGGCTAAGGAGGTGTGTGTATTAAGCTCTGAAGAATACAGTCCAATTTACTAGTTTAACACTCATTTTCTTGGTAGAAATTGTTTTCTCCATGTTCCAGGATGAGCCTTAAAAACTATCTGTTTCACAAAAACCTATTCTAATTTTAGGTGATAAATGATTATGACATACATAATATTTTCTTTCCTCTTTCTGATCTGTCCACTGCCTACGTTCACTGGGTTTGTTTTCCCTTCCAGTATTTCTAAGCTCTTTATCTGCTGGGTATCTCCAACTCTCCAAACCAATTATCTGCAATAGATCTGTCTCTGGATGAAACAGGCACCTTAACTTCAGCAATTTATGAATTTTCAGAACTTTGTTTTTTAAGCTCAGTATTTACAAGGGCCTTTGTACAGACCATATTGCAGGCAATCATACCCTATCAATTAATATCAATATGCCAGCTACAGTAGCTGCTTTTAGGACTGACAAAGGAAACTCTCCTGCCTCATGCAAACACTGACATCATCGTAATTAAAAAGATAAACTCTTCATCTGACACTGAAACCAAAAGGGAAACTCAAAGTTCAATAACTGCTAAGAGGAACACGAATCCTCTTCAGTCTAGTTTAGAGCACAGGAGCAAAGCACAGCCTTACTCCTGGAGAAAAATCCATCCCCCTCTTCTATTCCCATCTAGTCTTCTATTCCCATCCTTCTGCATCGACCAGAATATGATCAATCACTTCAAACAGTAATGCAGCATTGTGAGCTTTTGCAATTACAAACCAACACAGTAAACATTTCACATGGAAAACTGCTTAGATTTCCTCAGGTGTCCTAGACATATTACTAAACAAGAAAAAACAATGGTTGCAGGACCTCTACTTTTGTTCTTTGAGAATAAAGAAATAACTTGTTTGCTATCATTATCAACTGGACCTAGAGAATTTATTAAATCCATGCAGGGTTTCAAATGCAAGAAAAAGCTGCAAGAAAATTTCAGGTGCTTGAGAGTTTTCTTTTTCCATACTTCTCCAAATACAAAAACTGGATAAAAAGGAATAATTTTATTCATACTATGACTATTTACACAACAAACAGCCTTAAGAAACAGATTTTTAGATTGCCCTTTTCTTGAGTACCATCACAGCATTTCTCTAAACACACAGCTCAGTGCCATGTGAGGTCTCCAAGCTTATCAATTTATTTTCTGTTAAATGTGCTTGCACAAAGTTAGGGGCACACTCCTCAGCAGCAAGATCTTCAAGGAGAAGAAAAAGAAAAAAACAAAAATTGTTGCACAGCTGGATCCTGGCTGTCAGTCTGAAATATTATGAGTTCATAATAACCAGTATTTTTCTATTTTTACAACAATCCAAAAAAGAACACACATCTAAATTTAATGTATGAAGTTTCTAACTTTAAAGATGTCATATGCAATGTGTTGAAAGTAAAATTGTTAACAGTTTCTTTGAGCATATTTCCAATCCGTCACAGTACCTAGGAAGAACATCTGTTTCTTTGTGGGTGTGCATATGCACATTTCAAACGTGGGGAAGGAAAAAATGAAGAGGACAGTAATTTAGAAAATATGACTTGTATGTCAAAAAAAAAGTCAAACCCTTTTATTTTACACTTCTATCACTTTAATTTTTCTAAAGAAATTCTAAATATCATATTTTTCTAACAACTGCATAATATGTTTTTTCTATGCTTGTCTTTCTAGACCTTTTCATCCCTCAATTTAGTGTGTTATTATTTCCATTGCACACCATAACACATAGTTGCAGAATGTCCCACTGAAATCTATTGGAAGCAGCTTTCAGGCAATCCTGTCTGATAATAACTGAGGACAGCATGTGGCTGTGCAGCACTGACACATGATTGGAATTTGATGCTACAGCAGCACTTAATAAAACTACATACAATCTAAGTGAGGCCTGGTTGAGTAAGACTCATCTATAGCACTAAAAAAATAAAATTAAAACAAACAAAAAAAAACCTCAATGCTAAATTCTTAGCTATACTTCAGTACTATTTTTCTTTGTCTAGAAAATGTAACAAAGCAAGTTTCTGTAAAACAGTCAGTGCTGCTTATTAGTGCCTGGCATGCTTTTCTTCTGGCTCAACTGGGAAAAATATGTGTAATCTTGCTTAGTGATCTTTCATCCTGATTTCCCAAGGAAACTGCTTATGCAACCACGGTCTGTTTGTGTATGTTTCTTTATTTTTATTTGCTGGTTCCCTCCCAATCGCTTCTGAACCCATTAGAGGTTCAGTCACTGGGACAAAAGAGCAACAGTCTCAGAGGTATAATGCTCCTGTAAAACTAACAAAAAAGTACATTTGGTTATGAAAGAGAGAGAGAGTGACTACATACACCCACCTCTGAAAATCCCAAGCACACAATGGACCCCACAGCAGGGAAGCCAGGACAGGCTGCCCCAGTGAGGGTGACTTGGGAAGACAACTCAGGGCAGGGGCTGTCCAGGCAACTGTGCAAAGTCAGAAAATTAGCAGTGTGGATAATAGCTGAGGTACTCATTGCTTTGTGCCAGCTGGCACCAGGATGAGGGCAAAAGATTTATTTTCCCAGTCTGGATCTTGGCTCCAGGTCCAGCACAGCTGGAGCTCCTGGCCCAGTCACCTCAGTCTTTGTCCCCAGAAGCTTCCCATGGACTGTGGCTGGCCAAATATCCTCAGGCATAAAAATCCTGGCCACAGCTGGCACTAATACTATCAGTTGCTGCACACTGAGAGGGATGGCAGTGCTTCACAGCAGCATCCCTGCCACACACTGCCATGATGAGGCATCTGCAAGTGCCCTGGGAACCTGCATTAGCCTGTGATCCTTTGGGTAATAGCATGCTTAACCCCATGCCTAGAAAATAAAAATAAATAGAAATAATTCTTATAGAAGAAAACTGTCACAGATGTTCTCATGTAATATATTGTTTAGATTTATGCAACAATTACACAACCAAATTACACAGACAATTCACTTGTTAAGATCTCTCCAAATATTTTACTAAACGAGAGCTTTCAGATTGCTGAGACTTACTTGAAAGGGCTGTCTCACTCTTTCATGGCTTGGAAAGCCCAACTTGCCTTTCTTTTATGGTACCCAGAGCATAGAAAAAAACTTATTTAAATGTCTGTGATAACTCCTGCTGTTCTGGGAAGGCAGAACACTGACTGCAGACAGGGAAGGCACTGAAACTGAAATCATTACAAGCTGTCAAGTCTTTGCCCTGAGCTTCAGATCCAAACTGAATTCTCAGCCTCTTGAATGTGAAGCCAACCATCTCCACAGGGTGTACCACAGAAATAGGTTCAAGGTGTGCATTCTCATTTAAAGGTTTTACAGCCTGTAGATCTCTTCTGGTGAAATTCCACAGCTCTTCATATTTTAACAAACAGTTTCTTTGCCATGCTAGCTTCAAGAAAAGCTTATTTATATTCTTATCCACACATCTCATTTTATTCCAACTCAAGGACCATATAACTGGACAGCATATAATATCTAACTTTACAGAAAACTTTTATTCTCTCACAGTATTTAAGTTATGACCTTCACTTAATGCCTCTTGTTAGTACCACAGTGTAAGCTCAGTGGCACAGAGGCACATCATGATCCAGATTCCATGTCACATTTGTGAGCCAAACTTTCCAAGCCAGCACATGGCAGCAATTCTTAATTTCAGAAAACAGTAACTGTGGAGAGGGATTGCCACCTCTACAGGTCACTGATAAGTCACTGTTCATACACATACATAAAACTTAAAGTGCACCTTTGAGAGGCAGTGTTTTTCAAAGCATTTTTTCAAAATGCTCAGCAAAAATATTAGTATTTCATGCATGTCTTTTGATCACAATTTTTACTAGACATTATTGCAATCCATTTTTAATATTAATGGATTATTATTAAATATAGTACTATCTTTAAATTATTAAGCAGGAAGTAATTGCATCCCCAAACATGTTTTTCCCTGTTTTGTTGGCTCTGTTCCCTGAAAACCTAGTATCAGGTTTCCTATAGCAACAACACAGTTTGAGAAAATCTGAAATGGTAACCTTCTTATGTTATGGATGAAAAAAACTGAAATTTTATGTAAAGCATTTTAAAAAAAAATTCATGTGTAATATTAGAATTCTACAATCGTCTTAGTTTTAGAGAAATCAATTTTGCCTTATTCTTAGAGTGGAGAGTTAAGGGGTAAATAACTTTTCTTGATTTGCTTGATAGAATGAGAGTCCCACTTTGAGACCACAGCTCAGTGAGGGACCTCACTTGTGTTAACATGCTCTTGAGAAATCACCAGAACCTGAGAAGACTACCACTTCTGTAATCCAGTTCCTGCTGTGACATGCATTGAAAAAACAATAGGGGGAAAGTTGTCACTCCCTTCTTGGAGTAGGGCTTCAAACTATTCTTCACCCAAATGAGGGCTTAAACACTCCAGGGAAAAGCCAGATTATACAAGTCATTCAATTCCACCTGAAATTTTACTTCTCTATTCTTTTCCAGTTTAACATTGAATGATTTCATTTTCCATGTAAGCTTACACTCTTCTAGCTCATGATCTCATGGCAACCATGAAAAAAAATAAATTACTGACTAACATGATTATTTTCTCTATGGCATTCACATTACTTTTCCTTCTGAACAGGGCCACAAGGAGTGCAAAGCCAAATTAAATGAGTAATTCTTAACTCCAGCATACCTGTGTTACTAAACCCCTAATCTTGTAAACTTAACATTATTGTAAAGGAAGCTGGATTTTCCTGCTACAGTACTTCCTTTCAGGCAAGGAATGAAAGCTCTTTATCCATTTTGATAAGTCACCAATATCAACAGCAGTTGCTGCCATAGTTCTCCATTCTGAGCACCTGAAGTACTGCTGTGAATTAGGTTCTGTTGAAAAGGCAGAGCTGGGGAAACCTTTGTCCAAGAGCTAGGAGCATTCATCCAGCTGTAATTCATTCACACTCACCTCCTGGTAGACTATTCCAGCTGTTCTCACCCCACCAGCTGAAACTGGGATTTCACAGATATTGATAAGAAGCATATGGGGCCAGAGTGGCTCCAAATGAAACAGAAACAGAGTGGCTGAATCATGAGAATGTCATTACTTGAATTCCAGTCTTCGATTCATGGACCACTCATGGATTTTGCATTAACACCACAGACAAATAGAATTATCACAGAGGAGATGATACTCATTTTATCTGTACTGTTGTGAAAAAAATCAGTACAGGAAAATGAAATGGTTTAGACTGTGATGGTACTTGAGGCTACACTCCTAAGGCAGTTTTTCTGTTTTCTCACTGTTCTTAGTTTTGTTTGTAATGTCTTTTCAGGTTGAAGTATTTCACTCACTAGTTAACTACTAAAATTCTTTAAAAGTACATGCTCAGTATAATTCCCCAATGTAAATTAAACCTTAAAGAAAACCTCAGAGAAAATGTTGTCTTTGAGTTCTAAACACTACATTATTTACATTTACTTACATTGCAAGAAGGGAAATTAGTAAATTAAATTTTCATGTAATTAATTTGTAATTCTATTCTGTGTGCTAAACTGTTTTGTCTAAAATATTTGCAGACTTTTTCCAAACCTCATATCACTGTTAATCCTAACAATAAACCAGTTAGTAAATAATACATCACTCTCCATTCCACACTACTTAATTTTCCATATAATACATTATATTTAATACACATTGTATTTAATACATTAATATTTAACATTAAGGAAAGCATTTGTTGCAAATATAACTACATGCAGAGAACATCTAATGTTACTTCACATAAACGTTCTCACAATCATTTTACCCAAACCCTTCAAGGTGCTTAAGGGATTGCTTTAGACTTTGAAATAAGTTGTTTATTTTTAAACCACATTTAGGATACTTGAACATTTCAGTATGGTATACTTACCCACTTTATTCCACAACCATAAACAGCATGCATTTAACATCTATAGCAAAAATATTAGCTACGGTTGATTTTAATACATCATATCTTTGCATATGGAAATATTCACATCACACAGAATACATTCATGCATTCATGAATCTAGCAACAATTTTATAACAGTTCAACATAATAAAGCTACTCTTAAAAAGCAGTATATAAGTAATTTAGCTTAAGCTGCAGGAGATATTGTAAGATAGGCATGACATAATTACTCATTTTAGATGTACTGGTACCATAAGTTGCCTGTTGATATAAAAACCAGCCTTTTAGGTTTGTTCACAATTATTCTCAAATGACTGACCTATATATACATAAAGTAATGTTATTATGGTTGTTACTGCTTATTTATTTCCATTGAAGTTTCCAAATATTTTCTTCCTAACTCTCTTCCTAGCTGCTCCTGAGGTCCTCTTCCCCCCTTCAAATACTGGCTAGAAATACATGGCCATGGGGCTTTATCAAAGTCATTGTTTGCTCCTGGGATAAATGCTGTCCAATTTGTTGATATTATAATTAAAATATAGAAAAAAAAATAGTATAGATCTAAAATAGAAGTATTGGAGACCAGTGAGTTAAATAACCCAAACTACATGTCAGGTATATCAGTGTTACCATTACATAGAGCAGTCTTTGCTGTGATAGTGTACATAGTGTAGTACAAGGCTTTGACTGGATGTTTATTTTAGTTCCAAATTGATGGCAGTGCTTTCCTGTATTTTCCACGTCCATCCCCATGCACTCATTTTTATGCTGTTTCTTAACCTGATGACTGCCTAGAAACTCTACTGTGCAATACAGTTCAGAACAGCTCAACTTCATTATCTGATGTTTGTTTCTATATTTGAAGTACAAAGACTTTAATGAAGGTGGAGCAAGGCTGATCAGTTACTCACAGTCTCTCCAGGGATCTCAGCCCGAAGAAAGAGCCATTCTTCAACCACAAGATCTTGTTGTTACTCAGAATCCTACAAGAAGTCAGGAAATAATCTGGTTAATAGAACATGATAATTCCACTGATCTAAAACATATAATTATAGTAAGTGACTGCTCTGTAAAATACTAATCACAAAATTCACAGCTTCATTTGCATTTCCCCATCATAGCCATAAATAAAGATTACCATTTCCCAAAGTGTATAGTTCCTTCTTTATTAAATAAAAGCACAGACAAGAAATAAGTCAAGAAATGAATTTTGAATCCAGCTTGAAAATCCTGACACTGCTAAATGCCCACACTTTACTAGTAGATTCTAAATTACCACTAAGGGATTTTTTGGGCTTACCAGTCTGCAAAAAGGCTGGTAAAGCAAAAGACATGTCATAAAACTGTTCCAGTAGATTAGAGGACAATAAAATCATTTGCAGTTGCTGCTGTAGCAAGAAGGTGCAAGCCACCGTACCATGGATAGCTCACATATACAGATGAAGTATTTAATTTTCTATAGGAGAGATAAACAAAAACAGACAAGTCCAAAAATGTTTTCCTGTTGCAACCTCTGCATAGTAGAAATTCAGTAATTAAGCTATGCCTGACCCATCAAGCACCATCACCATCACACACTTGAAAACTGGCCCTGCATGAAGTCATTGAAAAAGTTCTTTATTCTTCTTCTTTACATTAAGGTACTGTGCACACCACGAGTGATCCTTCCTAGTTTAGTGATTTTTCCATCACTGTATGTTCCCAGCTATTTCAGAAGCAATACAATAAGAACAGGCACTTGTTCTGAAGATGTTACCCTTTAAAAACCTTTCAATATGCAAAAGAAATGGTTTGTTTTAGAAGCTGGAGAAATTGGGGTTTTAATCTAATGATTATGCAATGTGCATAAGAAACATTTGTCTCTGAAAAAATTTAATTCCAACTGCCTGGAAAATGAGTCTCTTAATGTAACATTTACAAAAAATTATACTTCTCTAGTGCAAAAAGTACATTTCAAAATAAGACACGCAGCTTGCAATAAGATAGAAAGTAGATATACAAATTTCAAAAGAAATTTTATTTCCTTAACTAGAAAACTTGAGATTTTCTGATTTTTTTTTTATTTTTGTGAAGTTTTTAAACAATCTGTTACACAAGACAAGACAGTCTTGCTCTTAGCATTTGCCATTGTATATGAACAGTAAGCTCTTGGCCCAACACACACCTACCACACAAAGTCTCAAGTCTAGGTGCAAATGTAACAACAGTGACCAACAGGAAAACAAAAAATAATTACTAATGTAGCAAAGTTAAAATATTGCAATGTTAGTAAGATCTGGAGATTTCTGCAGATCTAAAATTCATAAATAAATGTGTATTTTTATGTGAGCTGATGGCCCATCCACATGGAGAACAGAGGTGCTCAGACCTGATCTGTACTTTACTGCACCATGCTGCTGGTCAATAAACGTGTGCAGAGCATTACTCCTCATACAAAACCACACAGCATCACCCACAAGTGGCATCAATCAATCATCCATCCCCATGCATCTGAAAGCACACAGAAGCCTAAGTTTGCAACAAAAATTAAATATGCTCCAGTATATACACAGTCTATCTCCATCAGTTAAGAAACTCCACATCTCACCAGTTCCTCCTCCTACTTCTCGGATTAAAAATCATATGTACGACAAAAAATATTCATCTTAATTTACCAACTCTTCTTTACCATTTTAGGAATACATTTCAGCAGTGACATGATGAAAGACTTCTTTAAAATTCAAAACATCTAAACTAGAAAATGTAAATACATTAAATGCTCTAATGTTTTGTTTTCAATGTTCTATTACTTTACTCTTTGATTCAACTTGTGTTCTGAGGGTGCACAGAACTTGAGTCAGTCAAGGAAAAATGAAGACCCAAAATTAAAATTGGCTAGGCTTGGAAAGACTAACATAAATTCCAGAAATAGAAAAACATAAAAATGACATATTGGGTCATTTTTTTAATATGCCATGTTACAGAGAGACCATCTTTGAGGTCTGTTACAGTGACTTTAGATACAAAGATTACATTTGGACCATTTTGCATAGTTGGATTTGAAAAGATCCGTGCACTTCAAAACTCACAGCTGGCTTGGATACAAGTACTTCTGTCTTTAAAAAATTTTCATTGTGCCAATTTGTTTCTCCAGCCTTCTATTCATTCTGCCCAGAAAAAGAGGCAGTCTGCACTTGGCTGGCAGTCCATGAAAATGCAGAACAAGTCAGGTCTCCAACTCTGCCTCCATGTCCAATCCTGTACAGCCCTACACACCTAAACTGAAACAGCATCATTAATCCACATAAAACAAACTCCTATTAATTAAAGAGAACTCCCAAACTAGTAATAAATCACAAGATTAAGCAGATAATTTAGTTCATAAATGGAATACTCAGTAAACACAGCTCATGATTTTACAATACTGCTATTTCATTCATTCTTGTGAAAGATAAACTAAGCCTTGAAAAATGTGACACCACAAAATTAAAAAAAAAAACAAACCACAAGAAAACAACAACAAAACTTAGCTATATAGATTTGAGTTTCTAAATGAAACTCTTCAAATCTTCACACCAGAGTTTCACAGACACTTTCACACAGAGATCAGGTTTCAAAAATAAAGTTTCCTTCAGAGTTTCCTCTTCTCTACAGTGCCAACTTAAATTCAGGTTTTATAAACAAAGTAATATGGGTATCATAGTTAAAATATGATTCTTTTTATATTCAGAAATGCAGCTTTAGAGAATCCTAACATTCCAGTACGGTCCCTAAGGAAAACAACATCCTCTCTAACAATTCGTACAAGTTATCTACATTTTGTTCAGCTGGGTAGTACTGCTATATGGAAAGAATCCACCTGTTTTTAATTAGTTTTAGTGATGTACAAGAACTTGCAACAGGCTGTTATCAAGAAGGATTTAGTTTGCACTGAAGATCAATTGTGTGAATAAAATGAACAAGTTCACTGGCAAACATAAATCACATTATTTTTCAAACAGCAATAAATCATTTACTAAACTTTTGATGCAACTCGTAACATCCGTCCCTTCTGAGGATATTTGCTGCAGGGCTGAGGATGGAAGTGAGGAAAGTTTTGGCTACAATGTTAAAAATCCTAACAGAGAAATAAGGCTTAACTACAGACAACGAAAAATCTTTTAAAATAATCTGTGCCAGGGAAAACTGTGGCTCTTACTCTTGATGCTAAAATTACACTGAATAATTTTTGTACATTATTTCTTTAGACAAGTAACAGAATGGACATGAAATGTGTCAAGTATTGCCAAAATAGGTAAGTTTCTCTTTTCCCTCGAATGCAGCCATCTGCTTATAGGGAAATGTTTCTAATTAAAGGCCTGCAGAAATTTTGCACTGATAAGCATCCTTTTCTTGTACTTACAGATGCAATGGTTTGGTGAATAAGTACACAAAACAAAAGTGTTATTCATGTATTTTATTTTGGAAAGCAAATAACAAAATTATAACTGTCAGACGGACTCACTTTTTCTAATCAAACTTCAAATAGAGGTTGCATTTAAAAAAATAAACAAGCACCATGCACCCACTGTGAATAAGTACTTCTCACATTTTATCTATCCATAGCATTTTCACTTGGTTGCTTTTTGGGATTTTTTTTTTTCTTAGGTGCTAGTGAATCACAGTGATGAATCTCGCTATACACTGCAACTAGGCAGCTGGTTTAAATAATTATCAGTTTCTAGCCATGTGCTAAGACTCTCACATTTTAAATATTTTATTCCAGCAGAAGAAACACTATGAAAATGAGCACACTTTATTTCAATGAACATATTTGCCAAAACCAAAATCCACTTGAAGTAGGTTTTTTTTTGTTTTGGTTTGAGTTTTGAGGCGTTTTGGGGTTGTTTGATTGGTTGGTTTACAGTTTGGTTTTTTTGGTGGTGGCAGTGGGGTTTTTTTCCTTTGTTTATTGTTTTGGTTTTGTTAAGGAAGAAGCTTCCCAGAGATGCCTTCTAATAAGTATTTACTTGAAAGCAGTTTGCAAACTGCTTATGCATATGATAATACATTAATGATTCAAGCCAAAGTAACTGAAAATCTAAATCAAGGTACTTTCAGTCCCAGCTCTGACAGGATACAACTAAAATAGTGCTGGGGAGCAATTTACTTGTCATTACCGCTCTGCTGATCACACATGTTATGAACCATTTGGTTACTGCAGTCACCCTCTGAAATTGTGTGTCTCTGCTACTCCTTGTCCCAAGACACTCTGGGGGACAGTTCACCCCAGGGAGGGTTTTCAGAAGACATTAACTCAACACAGGTCTGTCCTTTGCTGGTCCCAGGGAGCCCTCCACTGTTCCTGCTCTGAAGGGATATCCCTCAAACACCCTCTCTTGACTTGCACTGACATCCCAAAGCATTTAATCCATGCATGCAGTCTCACAGCACAAATGTTCTTCCCTGGTGGGCTGCAGCACAGGCTGAACACAATTTCATTCACCCTGCACTGGAAACAAACCAACCACCCTCACTTACACACCAGCACCAAAGCATGCCAAGGAGATGGAGAAGCATGGACAGTCAATGAGCCATTGCTTCCACTCTCTCCTGGATGCCCTTCCTTTACAGCACAGATGTTCCTAAAAGAATAAATTGTTCTAATGTATAAAAGTAATCCCTCTGATTTTTTTTCAGATTCCTCCGTTTGAATTCAACAAGCCACAAATCACAGTTTGCTTAAAATGATGCTGTGATTTTTGGTTTTGTGAAACCACTGGAAGTACAGGATGATGTGACCCTGAGCAACAAAGTCTCATTCAAGTACAAAACTTGTCCAGCATAAGAGAACTTACTATAGCATTTTAAAAGTATCAAATAAAGAGCTCTCAATCATAATGCAAACAAACTTCAACTTCCTATAACCCCTCAGAGAGAAGGAATCGTTTTAGCAAGACTCCAAAGTCAGTGACATTACAGAGTAAACAAACTCCACAGCTGAGGCTTCTTCAGTGGGATGTTGCTGCATCCCACCCAGTAAAGCCTGAAGCCTGTGAGCTCACACAGCAGTGCAGCCACAGAGAAAACACAGCTCAGATAACCAAACCCACGGAGGACAAGGCATTTAGATGAAGATTGCTATTCCCAAATGCATAGTGAACACAGAAGGAAGTGTGACCCATTAATAAAAATATGTATTTCCTCTGATAATACTCACAGGGGAAAATACACAAAAACCACAAGCAAAAAAACTCCCACCCAAACCTCATGAAAAATCAGTAAAATGTCAACTTTCTCCTGATTTTCTGCTGAGCAGCCCTGATCAGCAGTACAGATCAGACTTGATCCAGGCCTGTGCCTAGGCTGATAGACCATGCCTAGAAAATTGCAATCTCCAGAGTCCTTCTTTAAGCCCCACTCACTGAGCACAGCTGAAGGGACATTCAAGGGCTACAGGAAACACCATCAGACCCCCAACCACACCTGCCCCTGCTGTGCACTTCCTCTTAATCCCTATTCAGTTTCCCACTTCTCAAGTAGAAAGGTGTGCTAGGCAGACATCCATGAGAATTTGAAAAAAGACAGAAAACCTGCTCCACTAAGATTGTACATCTGGAACAACCATGTTGAGGTTCTGTTCAGAAATTCTGTTTTGAGTTCTGCAGTTTCTCTTATGCACTAACTTAACAGCAAGCAACTTGAAGGATCTCTTATTTCAAAATAACAATTTAAGTACAAATAGTTAACCATTTTTCATGGAAGCCTGATAACAGCTGACATATTGCAGTTTAAGATGTTAATTCCCTTTACATGTGGTATGTGGTTAGATACAAAGGGAGTGTGAGCAGACATCCTGTGAAATTCCCTGAAACACTGGAAGGGAAACATGAATTTGATTTCTTTATGGTATCTGAAAAAGACTGGAATAATTTGTATTGAAATCCTACAGTGCAAAATGAAAAACTAAATTTTTCCAAACTTTTTTTAACATTTAAAAATCCTTCTTGGTAAACCAGACTACTGTTTATCCCCCAAAACATCCATAATTCATTGAGAGCTGCACCACAGAAACAAATTAAGGAGTTTGCCTACAAACATGGCAGAAATAGAAAAATAAATTTAAAAAATTTGTGCCCCACATGGAGAGATACACGGAACTATCATAAAAAGACAGGTACTAACTGCACTTTTTTCTTCCCCTCTCCAAACTGAAAATCACAGCTGAGCTACCACCTAGGACTTCAAGAGATAATATCACAACTATGCAGACAAAGAGGGAAGTCACAGAACAATAACAAAACTGATTGAACAAGTGAAAAGAGAAAAAGGACTGAAAACACTACTGACAGCTCACAAAATGAATGGGGTGTGCTGGACATCTACACAGTCTGATACCCAAACACAAGGAAGGAGAAGTTGTAAAGATATAGGGAGTATTTATTAATTTATTATATATCAGTATCTGTGTACAGTAATTCATAGTGTCTGCTTCTCTTTCTGACTTTGAGAACATCAAAACTTAAAAGAGCATAAAGCTAAATTATCAGAAGAGTAAAGATGCATATAATGGCCTAAAGTGACACCTCTCTTCCTGAAGGGGATTGTGGCCCATTGTATTGTCTTTTCAAACTAAACAAAGCGTGTGGTCAGCATTCTTAAAAAGAATCATACAAAAATCCTGTAGAAAGCAATAAAACCTGGTCTCTCAGCACTCCAATTCCTGCTGGTTTTCTCATTATCTTTCCATATACCAGCTTTTGTTCAACCCATTTACTTGCAGCAATACCAAGCATTAGTGAAAACAGAAAAATACTCAAAACCTGCCTTCTATTGTACATAGCATGTTCACATGGCAGAAAAAAATCCCAAACAGCTACAGCCAAAGAGGCAGTAACAGTGTGCTAATTATCATTGTAATCTGTACAGTACCAGCAGAACATCAGTTTCCAGATCTTGACACTATTTATGATAGCAAAAGAAAGCATAAGCATCATGAAATTTCCTTTTAGGTAATTAGTTATTTAAATTAAAGTCCTTCCAAAAGTGCAAATTAATGCTAATAGCGAGTCATAAATTTAATGGAATGTGGGAGAAACTGTAGTAAAGAAACAGAATATTGTTTTTGTGGGAAGCCACTGTTCAATAGCCCCACTTTCAGTAGTTGAAAGAATAAGGCAAAAATATTTTTTTTTTGCATGTGTATTCATACTGGTGGTTTTTCATCAAGAGTCCTCTTGGATGATATAAGGGACTGCTAGGTCACATTCAAAATACCAAATCCAGAGAGTTCTCATATTAATTACCACATCAACTGATTTAATTAGGCAAAATCATATTCATGAGCCTTTTTGTGTAAGCAACATCACAATTCAAACAGTAAAACAAAATATTGTCATCACTGGCAGGACACACAACTCATTCTGTCCCTAATACTGGCTTAGTGGTATTAATGTATCAACAAAAGGAAGCAGCAAGGTCGCTCTCAAATAGAAATTTTAATATGATTTCCTAACAGTGGGGGAGTTAAAGAGTTTTAAGCTTTTGAACAAGCCCTCTCCACTACAGAATGATATTAATTAACTGAACAGGACAAGAAGCAGTAGGAATCAAAGTATTACTAATAGGACTGTAAGTACTTCTGAAAAGAAATGTACTTGTCTATTTTATGACTTTTGTCAAGCACTAGAGAATTCCTGAACTACATGACTCTATTAAGTAAAACCTTTTTTTTTCCCTACAAGAACTTGAGGTCTAAAGGTTATTTCTAAAGATCACTGAACACCCAAAGTGTCATAGAGGTTTTTGTGCTCAAAGTTTAATCAATTGTATTCAAGAAAGTCAGCACCTGGAAAACTTGCACCATGAGTGGATGACTGTAGAAAAAGGTTTGACAATAGCAATATAGCACTGGAATAGTAAACTGGAATTATGCAGTGATATTCCCTAAAATCACATAATATTCAACTGAACATAAAATACGAGGATATAAAAGAATGTGATAAATCATTACTATTTTACTACAACATGAACACTTTTAACACCATTCAGCTGTCTAGATAAATCTTGCTTTTACAAGAATTTAACTTGAGCGCATGTAATTTTTTTCAAATGTTAGTTACAAAAACCCCACGTGATCTTTTGATAAGACAGCATTTTCATTACATCTTTTGAAGAGAAAACTTCATCTAAGTGAACTTTTGGACTATATCACTATACCTACCACGTGCATGGTCTTTACTTGAGAGACAGTTATGTGTGTTTAACTTCCTGTGATGGGCCTTACTGAGTCTAGCAGAATTATTTACATGAATTAAATTTGTCATGTGCATTAGCTTTTGAGGATCAAAGAACCTATTGTCAACATTTTCTTTGGAGAAAGAGGAATCATTCAAAGCTCTCTCTGCAATGAAAAGGAAATCCTTATGTCTGAACTTGCAATAAAACACTATTTCTAAAAGCATATGTGGCCAACTGGTGACAGCGTGGGTCTGCATGCCCTGGTGTTCTTGGTTTTGCTTTTAACTCACTGCACATCCTTCTACCAATATGTATTTAAAATTCATTTTTAGTGGGGAAAAATGAGATTCATACAGAATATTTGTGGTAATTATATCAAGATGGACATGACTGGTATCATCACCAGTCCTTTATTAGAAACTTCTCGTGCCTTTTCTCAGGCAACTCCACACAGCACTGACTCCTTCTCTTGTCCTCTCTTTCTCTCTGCAAGTTTCCTTCTTCCTTCTGCATGACCAGCTATTCCAAACCCATCCCTTGCCTGGCCACCTAACCCTGTCTGTCCCTCACATAGCATCTTCTCACCTTATCTGTCCCTTGCACATCTGCAAGTCCTTTCCTCCTCCCAGCACAGCAGAGTCCATTTCAAACTGCATCAAACTCTGATTCTCGAGCTGCAATTCCAATTTACTCTAACCCAGCTGCCCCACTCTTTTATAACCCCCATCCCCATTGGACAGGCAAGGCTGTCTCCACCTCTCAGCAATCAGTACAGCTGTAATTCATTGAGGAAGACTGCCTCCTGCACCAGCCTTACAAACTATTCTCTTACAAATACCAAAAAAATTGAAAGTTCTCCATTCAGTAAACCTGTGCAATATGCAAATGGATTTCATAAAATGATTGTTTACAGGAGGATTAGCTTTTGATATGCTTTTCATTCAACTCAGTTGAGACTATGGGAAGATTATATTGTTATGTTTGTTTCTCATTCACACTTTTATACAGTTCACCAACAGGAATGGTGCAAAGAGCCCCAGGAATTGCAGAGCAGCTGAGAGAAGAATGCACTGGAGCAATGTGCACACGGAGCATTTCAGCATGCTCAGCACCAGCGAGACAGACAAGAGCTGACAAACACCTTCATCCTACAGGACATGAATTTTTACACTCATTGCAATGGGAATAAGAAGTTCTTTTAGGTTCACCACTTCAAAATGGATCCTGCAAGCAATTTAACATGGTGATTCATGGCAAGGTCAGCATAACTCCACTGCTCAGCCAAATGATCACAGGCACCCCAAAATGCCTTACAGCTCCACAGGTGGGCCAAACCTGGTTTTTACACTTCATACAATGCAGTCAGGAGACTTTGTTCTACAAATAAATTTTCAATTTTCAAGTTCAAGAACTTTAACAAGACTATCAAATAAATGATTAACATTTAATTTAAAATTTTATAATAAAGAATTCACCTTTCCTAATTTAGATTTTACTATAACTTGCTTCTAAGTCACTTTGTAAAAAGATTAAAATTTCCTGAGTCACTATTCCTTTTTTATTACACTTCTTATATTACCTTTTGTTTCCTTTGTAAGATCTTTTCAGCAGTTCTCTTATTCAGCTCACTGTTCTTCTTTTAAACCCTGAAGCACTCATTTAGCTTTCCCCAGTTTTGCTAATCTTTTAAGTATTTCTAAAAGAGCATTATAGTTTCCACATTATTTCTGAGAATTATGCTCAGAATTGTCTTCAAAATGCTCATGTTTCTCAGTCACTAAGAGTTAACAATAACAATTGCAAGCAATAACAATTGCTGACTATAAATCCAGAAAAATACTGAAACATTTCCATTATAGTAATTTATTTTGATTTTCCCACAAATTGGTTTGTTGTTTTTATAATGTTTATAGCTTAACTTACAACTTCTGCTGGGTCTATAATTGTATTCTGTGAAGGAGCTATCTGCAGTAATATTTTTTTAAATGACAATGTATACCTTGTGATAATTCAATTAAATAAAGAACTCATTGTACTTCCTTTGGGTAATATATATGAAAACTGAAAACCTGAAAAAAAACCTGGTCTTGCATCATTAACTAATTCCTAGCTGAATTTGAAAAAAAAAAAAATCCTTTTCCATAAGGATATATTTAAATATCTAGGTTAGGAAATCTAAAATGTTTATTCTATTTTGCTTCAGCTAGTAAGACAATGTCAGAATGGTCCTCAGTCTTCAGTTTGCTGTCAAAGACTAAGAGGAACAGTTTTAGCTACTAATAAGGAGAGTGACAAAGAAGTTCTTCTAAGGCACTTCAGACAGCTGCTGATACACACTCCAGCAGAGTGACAGCCCAAAGTTTCAAACAGTTAATGATTATTCTTATTTAATTCAGAGGGCAAGTGAACCCAACACAATGCATCCAGTCCATCATGCAAGTTCATAATTCTTTTTGGAGGTGCTTCAGGTCTGCAAAATGGTTTAAAAAACAGATTTGGGTTAGTGTCTATTTGAGGGACAAAATGCAGGATGACAGATAATTTGATTCTCCTGATCATCTGGACTGGAAGGGACCTCTAGAGGTCATCCAGGTCCATCTCCTGCCTAGAGCAGATCTGGGTAGATCAGAGCTCTGCTCAGAGTGGTAAAATTGTGACACTTCTGTGCAATTGTGTAATCCATAATACAATTTTGGGTGTTGTGCAATCCACAATAGCTGCTGTGGATTATTTTGGCCTTGAGCACTATTTATAAAGTGGACTACAACAGATTGAACAATCCCTAAAAATTTGAAATTCAGACAGCACGGAGGTCATCTGCTCTAAACTTACTGCACAGACCAGACATTTATGCAAGAGAATTGTCACAGTAAGTGTCAGATTGAGGAACTCCAAACATGAGGATGCAGACCTTGAGCTTTTCCAGAATCTTCTTCTGCTTTACCCAACATGGGTCCCTAACTAGACAATTAATAATTAATTACTGTAAGCTGAAGACTTGACTTACTTGGTTAAAAGTACTAATTTTAAGCCTAAGCAACATCTTATCACTTGGAGATTTTGCACTGGTGAAGGGAAATGTGGTTACCTTAAGAAAATGGGCTTTAAGAAAATTCTCCTAGGACATTTGGGAAGACAGTTTTCACCCCATGTGATCTGTAACACAGCAATTATCTACAAGTCCATCCACTTCCCAGCTTCCAAGCTAAATGACAGTCTCAGTTGTGATTTGACTTTTTTTAATCTCAGTCTCAAATGCTATATCTATCAGCTCAGGTACTTAAAATTATCTTCCTAAGGCTGTGCTGTTCAATATTTGATGTTCTTTCCATTTTAGCTATAGCTGCAATCTCTGAAATAAAGCTTTCAGCACAACTGTTCAAAACACTGGTATAAATAATACAAAGACACCAATCATTTGATTCAACTTCCACTACACAACTAACTTCTTCCAACCTTGCTTTGTATCTATTTCTTTCACATCAGTCAATGTTCAGCTCACTGAACCACCTTTTGTTTGGTACTCGATTGCAAATATTCAGCTTTACCTCACAGAGTGCATTTCTGCCAAATGGCTCCTAAAACATTTAGTTATACAATAACTGTAGCTGAATGCATTGCTTTTAAAATAATAAACTCTGGCAGCAATATCCAAAAGGAATTCCAAAGCCTTCGTGGGGAATCACGTCCTGAAATGATCACAGCTATGTTAATGGTTTCCCAATTAATTTCTTTCAGTGGTTTTAAAAGTTTTCCTAAACCAATGATGACAGAATAATTTATTATTTTTTTCAGAAGTGCCTTCAGATCCTTGAATAAATAATGAGAGTGATAGCACCTTTCAGGGATGCCTGAAATGGCATGAAAGGATAAGTAAGACCAGTTGCACTTAATTATTTTTTAAAAACAGAGACTGTCTTCAGAAAGAACTGAAGAAATAAAAGGCACAAAATAAATAAAAGCAGGGTTAGGGAAAATAGTATAGCTATAAGTACTTATGAAGAAAAACAAGTAAAGAAAAGCCTTCCACTTGATAAGATAAAGATTGTCTTTTCTGGTACACAAGTTCTTACAGAATATCAGCAAGGCACTCATAAAAATATAGAAACCGATGCCAAAAATTAGCCCCAGTAAATGCCACAGAACAGTTAGAAGGTATCAGAAGTCCTTCTTTACCAAGTTTTCTGAAAACTTTGTGTATTAAAGGTTAGGTAAAAGCAGGAATTCTATTTCCAAAAGATAAGCTATTTCAAGATGGTAACACAAACCCCAATAGATACTTTAAATATATCTCTTCATTGTAATCTTTGTATTAGGCACTATTAGACTAAACAGGGACATTTTCAGTCCAAGTCCTTCACATAAGCCAAGCAATCTGAATTGATTGCTCCTGTGGAAAATCAATTATATTCAGCATAGACTAGGGAAAATATTAATAAGAATGGCTCAATGTCTTAATTATGTATGATTCTGGCCTAACCAATTTGAATATTTATGTAGATTAATATATTACCTTAAAGCATTTCATGGCAAGATAAGCACACATTCCCATAAGAACAATATACCTGAAGTGAAGCTTAACATATCTACATCAGTTGTCTACCTACAGCAATATTATCTAATGTGTCATGCTCTGATTTGCTTTTCCATTCTTTTAAAAAATGTTTCTATACCTATAAAATGAATCTTATTACAGGATGACATCTCTGGAATTAGTTTTTGAGGAATCTGGCACTTTTTAAAGTCTCCATCTCTGAGAAGTTGTCAACTTTCTTTAAAACAAGAAGTTTCCAGATACAGTGGACACAAAACCAAACACAACAACAAATGAAGAAAAATACTTGGCCCAAGGGTACCATCCAGGCACACTAGAAGAATCCTAAAAAAATTAGGCTTTTTTTTTTTTTTTTTTTCCCACTAAAACCCCAGCAATGAGTTGCAACCTCTGCAGTGCTCCCTTCCTGTGCTTCAAATTCTGACACTCCAAGTTCTCTGCTGCAGCAGACCCTGAGTCCCAAAACACAGGGATCTGCCTGGCAGGGCAGGGAGCCCCACAAGCCCTGCCACAGCACTTCTCCTGCAGGACACTCCATCTGGAGCTCACAGCAAACCTTTGGCATTGCCATCTGTGGTGAGAAGGGGAGGAGGCTCCCCAAGCAGGACTCAGCACAGCTCCTGTGCACACAGGATTGGGAAAAGCTGCTGATGACTGAGTCCACATGCACAGCACACCCAGAGCTCCTTCCAGGTACCAGGAAATCAGAAGGAAAGTAAGAGTTTGGGCGTCTCACCAAGCAGCTTTATTTTGAGTGTCCATGGCTCCCTGAGGGCTCTTTTCACAGCAAAATATTCAGACTGTCAGCCCTGAAGCACTTCTTGACTAAAAGCCATATAGTTGCTGATGAATGATCTGATACTCAACTCAGGCATGCCTTAAGAATCCTACACTAAATAAGGAGGAAAATCAGTTTTCTAGATGTTATTTTCACATTTCTGTCTATAAAGACTCTATTCATAAATTTACTTCACTCAGAGTTGTAGATGCTGGAGATATACCACTCAGACATGCTCCCTTCATTGGACTAACCAGCCCTAGAGAGGGGATGTGTTCCCTTTCAGACACTACTGTGTAGGTACTCAGACATTATCTCAGGATTTAGCAGAGCCAAGATAAGTGGAATTTTAAATTGCTTTTGGTGTTTCTTATATCTACAGTAATGAATGACACAACAGCTATCTTTTGTGATACATGTGCATCTGAAGATCATTATCATGATGTACATAGTGGAAAAAAAAAAATTAAATGTTAAAGAACTACCTAAATCAGTTTCCCATAGCCAGGATCAAAAGGGAACTGCAGAAAAGAAAAAGGCAGTATCTTCTATGTCCTTTTTTATTACTACAATACACATACTAGAGAAATATAAATATATTGTTTCTTACTCTGAAAGGTATTTTCAGAATTTTCTTAAACTTTTTTAAGGGAAGAGATTTTCAGATATTTGAAATGGCAAACTGTTTTATGAATGATTAAGTTCTGAGGGTTATTTTTCATTGCAAAGCCTTCTCTCACTGGTTGTAGCAGAACATAACCACGACTGTATTTATTTTGCAATAATCTTTCTTGATAATAGCATAGGACATGAATAAACACAGAATTTCAAGCTTCCTTTGCTTCCAGTGGAAAATAAAATATGTATCAAGAACAGTTAGATCAGAAGCAAAGTAATAATGGAAAAAAATTTTAAACTTTCACACAGGCTTTATGATCAAAGACAAAATCCAGAGTGATCAGTAGCAGCAAAAATGAGATGAACTTCATTAGGTCCCTACCACTGAAAGCTCTAATGTTCTTTGTTTTATAAAGCACAACTGAATATTCTCTACCCTTAAAATTACACCCATTTCTCTAAGTATTATTGCTCCACAGAAAGTGAATCAAAGAACCAGAAAGAGAATTATTCATGTAGCTTTGGACTTCTGGGTGAGTCGGCAACAAAATCAAATTTCCGGCGTTTCAGGCTGCAACTCTGAGCAAGCAGCTCTCCCTCCCACTCTACTGATTTCAACCTGAGCATTGGGATGAATAAGAATTGCATTGCTGAGAAACACCAGGAGAACAAAAACTGTGAGCAAGAATTAGCTGAGATACATGAGTCAACTTCAGACAGCGTAACAAAACTCCAGCTGCATTGCTTAGGCAAAGCTAATTTCACCCCCAAGACTGAGCTTCTTATTAAATCACTGAGTATGAAAACCAACACACAAACATGTATTCATTTTACAGATTCCATTAAATCAGTTGGGTTTCAGCAGAGCACAACTACCTCACCTCTCTGGGAAAACTCTCTTGGTTCTTTTCCTTTAACGTGAAACAGGTAAAACATCAAGTTCAGCTATAAGACCCATCTGAGCAGAAGGGCAATGCAAGCAGTGGTTCCTCCCAGGGATACCCAGTGCCCAAGGGATGGACAGGAAGGGGATCTTCTGAGCAGAGACAGAAAACCCCCAAGCAAAGTCTGTGTTCATTTTCACTGCATGTCACCACTGAACATGAAAAATAAGCACTCATCTTTGTGAGAAGTACACTTAGGAATTTTCTCAGAGGATACACCTCAGAGAATAGCACTGTCAATGCCAGAGAACAAGGCTTTTCCAGGTCTCTCTGGAAAACCAGTATCTCCTTTATGTTGCCAAATCCTAAGGAATATTACATTAAGCCTTTCAGGGGCATTCCTAGTTGTAACCAGTATAATTTGACAGGAGTTCAGGGACAACATGGTACGATTTGATCAGACAAGATTGAAAGAATGAGAACATGGCACACAGTGTATTGACTTTGCAAAGTCAAGCTGCAAAGCCTGAAATCACTTCCACTTAGCAGATGCAGTGTACCAAGACTTAAAATCCACTACAAGAAAGTCTGGCTACTGATCCACAGAGTTCACCACAAACTTAAAGGCATCAGCAAACAGCTCCTGCCTCAGAACACATCTCCAGAACTCCATCAAGATGTCAGATGTCTGCTGTACTCTCAGCTCCCTCTACAGTATGGAGAATAAATCAAAAAGATTGCTGGACTCCTTGGCACCTTTACAGAGTGCTGTAAGTACCTGGGTTTGAAAGAAAGATTTTGACTGTCAAAATTTCTTTATGTATAATCTCCATACATATTTGAAGGGCAGAAGTTTTGAAAATTTACAGCCATTCTTGTAGATTAAGATGACAACTGAACCCAGCCATTCCATTTAACAAGTGTCACAGCTCACAGCAGTGACAGAGCTGCACTCAAAACTGGTGGAGGAAGGGTTAAATCAGTTGTCAACTGGTGAAATTCTGACATTGACTTTCATGGAGACACTTGGCTACCAAGGGCAATGAAAAACTGTGGTGGCATTCATTGACCTTTCCTCCACACCTAATGCTGCCTGACAGAAGAACTTAACTTAGTCTGTCAATTATAAATTGCCACTCTGCTCTCACTCTGATCAACTAAATCATCTGAGATATTAAAAACAAAACCTCCCCTATACCTGCCTCAGCAATAAGTCTCATGAAACCATTCATTGTTGGGGAAGTTTTTGAGCTTGCACCAATCTTTTACAGCTGTGATAAATCACTGTTACTACAGTTTGTGTGACTGCAAATTTATCTTAAAATAGATGAAATCACATTTCCAGTTATGGCTTGTGCTACAAAATAAGATGGTTACTCTTGTAAACCTTTTAAAGGCTATTTCTAGAGCCAATTTTGGAATTTTAAGGACCTACTGCTGGCCCTAGAGGCTGAAATCAGAGATCTAGCATCTGTATAAGTTCATCTGAAAAGAAAGAGGGGAGGAGGAGAATAATATTAATAAAATAGCAAAGTTAATGCATAACAACTTCCTGAAATGACCTGGAGTTGAACTGAATAAGAGAGTCAACAACCAACCTCATTTGGAGAATGTCAACAGAATATAAAAACTATTGAGGATGCAGTTAACACCACCTGACCCAGCAACACAAGTGTCTTCAACATTTTATAGATTACACCACAAACACTGATTCTGTCTATAAAAAATTATTGCTTTCCGAATGCCAAACCTGGAGGGGTTTTTTTTTCAGTTTATCTCTATTTTATAGGTTTACAAAGCTTGTGACATTATTAAAGTAAGTCACAGCATTCTCTTGCATGTGAGGATAGAGCAATAATCATAGGGCTGCTCTGTACATTGTACTTTGCTTCTTTTTTGAGACACTTCTTTTATCTTCAGTATATTTATGTTTTTACATTTACAGACTGACAAGAGTATTTTTTAAAGAGGTTTAAAACTTACAGACTGTCTTCATACCTGAGCCAAACACTTCAATCATGTTAAATTATATTGATCGAAAACTAGAGTCTCACTGAAATCTAGAACAGTTCAGAAATCTCTTTGCACATTTCTAGGCAATTGCTCACCACAATAAACTCTTCACTCAGAGATAAAATATTCTCAGAGTACCCATTTTACCAATGCAGAATATCTACATATAAGCTTTGGAAACCATCATCAGGATAAGCTCAGCTCAGCACCTGAGGGAAGTCTCTCACCATCTACGTGAAATGTGAAAAAAGGTCCTGGACTACAGGCAACAGCCTGAAGAGGGCAAGGGAAGAAGATCCAGGACAGAGGCACTGAGGCAAATAACAGGATTAGACTGGAATTATTAAAGTGAATTCACTTTTTATCACTTTCTCACACTTTTTAGATGTAAGTGTTCTCTGCAGAGATGCCCAAGAGACAGATGTTTTAATGAATGCCCCAGCAAGTTTCACCACACTCACCACAGTCAAATAAAGAACAGATGTAGCAACCTAACAAGAGGTACCTCACTTTAACTACTTGATCATCCTTCTTCTAAAGCATCCATGGTTGCAATTTCATCCAAATGATACACCAGAACTATAAAAAGCTCCTTGGCCTGCAATCTGGATCATCTCGCTCCCATCTGTAAATCATCAGCTAACCACTGACTAATCAGCAGTTACATGCTTTAGGTAGCAATTTATTTCATAATTTTGAAAAAATATATACACAAAATTATTGTGGGCTTTAAGAAGCATGCAGGAATAAGATTAACAGATTTCTTATTTAGCTTGAATATAACTTAAATGACATAGTCTATATCAACAAGCTAACACAGTACATGTGAAACTAGTTTATTTATATTTCTTTAAGATTGCCACCAGATTTTATAAGCTGTATTAGCCCAAGGCATGAAACATTCATAAGGCAAGTAAAATTTCTGGCCACATAGTTTATGTTCCGTAATTTTACAGCTGCATAGTTCAGAAAGAATGAGTAGTGAAAATAACTACACACCACAACCAGCCTCATTCATTCCCAAATGCATTATCACTTAAAGAAGTGAAAATTCCCATATCTTTCTTTCTAACACACAGCAAAATTGAAAAAAATCAAAAAAACCCACCACCCCTCTAAGTTTGCATTCCAAGTGGACTTGGTTCTTTTCAACATTTACTTTGTTCCCAGAGAAGTCTATCAAGCTCCTAATAGTTCCATAAGCTCAAAATAAAGGTGGAGCTCTTGGCCATACTGCTTTGGAATGTTAAGTCTATAAACTAGGCAAAGTATTTTATACACCTACAGGTGGTTTTGATTCTATAATAAAAGGAATTTAAATTCCTAAATCCTACAGTGTTATTATGAACCTTTAAGACAGTTTGCTAAACTTCAACAATGTGCATTTATCTTTAAATTCTTTCAGATTTCCTACTATGTTTAAAGAGAAAGAACTTTCATAAGGCTGATTAAAATTTTCCTAAGCTATATAGTTTCATAAATATGTTTTCATGAAGAAAGAAGAGCTCTTGAACTTGAGATGGGAAGCTTTTGAATCCAGAAATTCAATTTCCTTAGAGAATATCTGAAAGCCACATTACAGGAAGCTACGGTTCCTGACTTAAGGGAAGTGGAGGGAAGGAAAAAGTAAAATAACAAAATGTGCAGCTGACCTGAACCTGCCAAAAAAATCAAAATAAATATTACCCTGCATATATTGTCCCAAGCACATGTTGCATTATAAACAGCAGCTGGCAGGCACCAACAAATAAAAAGGGTATGAACTTTGTTTAGTATGTCTACACTTAGAAAATTATCAAAACAAAACCAGCAGCATAAGTTATTCTATCAACACTCATAAGAGTTCTCTTGCATTTTCCATACATTTCAAATTAATTTTTTATTGCTTTTGTTAGTAAAAAACACACAAATATAGGAATGATCTTAATGATAATATTGTACATTGACAAATCTGTTTCTACCATGTGAAGTACTGCAGACTTTAAAGACATTTAAAAAAAGTCCCACACTGCTTAAAGTCTGCCCTCAGTAAACTTATTACTCCAAAGCATCAATGAATTTACCTGCAGCTCTTTTAATCTACTCCAGTGTAAACACATTTTCTCATTGTACATTTCTTTTTCTAAACTCCTTTTTAAAGCATTATATTATCTGCTCTAACAGTGTCACTCCCTGCATTTAGATACAGTTTATACAAGTATACCAATTTGTCTTTCATATTAACTAAACTTACTACTTCATCTAGGTATTTCTATTGCAATCAAAAAACTTTGTTTCAGCATATACAACTTGGTTTTATTTATTATACTTATTATATACTATTTTTATACTTACTATATTTATATATTTTTGAAAACAGCATTTTTCATAAGTTATACTTGTGCCATATTTAAATTTCGCTTCCTTTACTTCAACTCTGTTCCACTTTCACTAAAAGCCCCCTTAAGTTTTCTGCTCATTATATCCTGTCAATGCATTTCTTTGCTCTTTATGTCAATGTATTCATGTTATTCCCTCTTGCTTACTGGGGATGATGTCTATATTCAGTCACCAAAGTTCAGAGTATTGACTTTTTCCAGGTTCATTTGGGCTGTAACTAGTCATTATATAGTCCAAGTGGAAGAATTAACACATTAGGGTTTTTTGCTCAAATGCTGTTGCAGCACAGAAAAGGAAAAACAGAAGCTTGGTCTTTCATAATTAACTGATTGAGTAAAAATATTTAAATGGTAGTTGTTGTTGTTTTCAATGAGAAACATTGCTACATTACAAAATGCTTATGTTAAAAGAAATTACAGTAAAAATTGTGGGGTTTATTCTGGGAGTGCCCAACAGGCAAATAGAGATTTTTCATCAGAACTCAGTAGATATAATTGCAAAATATGAACGGTTTGAAAATACCAAGTGTGGACTAAATCCTGACAATCTTTATGCCTGCCAAGGATAACATTTGGCCCTACCTCTTCTCTCCTGAGAAATAAAATTAAAAATGTACTTTTTCTGAGTTCAATGCATAAGTATCTAATAAAAATATAAAAAATAATAATTTATGATAATTACTCATGTAAAAAAACCACCCTGCCACTAAAGTATTTTAAAATATGTTCTTCATTTAATTCTCTTCTCTCCTAACATATACAGTTAAATCCATGTTCTTACAGCTACATGAAAATAAAATTCAAGATAATTTTATATATCAGCATTGAAGAGGTTTCTTATTTCTTTATACTTGGAATCTCTCTTTGAAGGTTAATTCATTGGAACTATTGGTTTCCTTCTGGGAATCATTTTTTCTGGTCTCCAGACTTTCAAAATATTTTTACTGTAATTAACATGTATTTGAAGACTTGATATTACTGCATGGCTTTCAGTCTGAATACCTTATACCAATCAACTTATTCATGGAATAAAATGACAGGCAAACTCAAATTATGTTGATCCAATACAGCAACCAACAGCTATCACATATAAATCCACCTTAAAAAGTTATGATTTTAATTCTTCTGTAAGAACTTCAGAACTGAAGCAGTACTTAAAAATCCTTGAAAATTTTAGCATCTCCAGCCTCCCCATCTACTTCTCAGATCATTTATGAAATCCAGCACATCTTCATGGTACTTCATAAATAAACAATTATGACAACTTTTCATGCAGAAACAGTTGAATCACCAGAGCATATTTGTTCACATCCATCACATTCTTATCCTTAGCTGACATTGAGGACTGCACCTGTAATTTTTAATTCATAACTCACCATCTGAAGACATCACTGTCACTTCCCTTATGCTGATTTTCCTCATCAGAACCTGTGTCTCCAGATCAACATTCTGATGCAGAGAAGGAAACTTTTTCCAGCTTGGATTCAGCCAGCCAGGAATGGACATCAAAGCTGACCAAGAAGGTCCCAAAACCTCACTAAAATGGGATGTTATCCCATTCCTTCAGAAAATGAGAACAACTAGCCAGCAAGCACAAGAACTGGGTAAGAACTTCACAAAAGCAAAGAATTGCACAAGTATTTTTCATAAGTGTGTTGCACATATTCTAAGGTACAATAACTAAGCACTGCTGTGGCTGCCTGGTTTGCTTTTAGGCTTATTTTCTTGTAGGCTGTAGGCCAGACTTACTGTGGCTGGAGCCAGCTACAGCTAGAAATCCATCTACAAGTGTTAGGTGGGTTACAACTAAAACCAACCAGGTTACAACTCCAACAGAAAAGGAAAAAACATGGGAAAAAATCCTTTCCTACCATCTTGTATGAAATATAATTCTCCTAGAAACAAATACCTCAGCTCCTCTTCCAAGCTAAGGCAACCTTGTAAGAAAAGCAGCTTTGACAACATAATATTTATTTGAAATTTATCCCTTCAGAATGTTTAACCCTAAAGGTAAAGCTCCTACTTTTTGGGGCCCCACAGGGCTGGCTGAAAGGCAGTAATTCACTTTTGAAACTCAAGTCTGAGACCCATGTCCCCATGGCTTAAGCAAACAAGGACAAATCTAATCCCCTGAATTCTGACCTGGAGCAGTACAAGACTTGGATTATCTGATGACATTATGTTGCTTACAATTGTTTATTTTTTTAATAGAAAGATCTTTAATCTGTATTTTTCAGTTCAAATGCTCCACGTATCTTGTATCTGACACAACATGGTGTTAAAAGTCACTGTAGTAAATCAAGCTAATGTGAATGAATCTGTCCTAAGAATCAAAGCCAGAAGTTTTCAAAGGTCTTAAATAACAGCTGTGAGGAAGCTGTTTCTTGTGTTGCTGTTCCTTTTTATCCACACAGCTTTTTAATTTATGTCCTGATCATCAGCTGAAGTAATAGGAAATAATATTACAAAATACAAAGTAAAGCAATTTGAAAATAGAACCTGTCCCTCCCTTTTCAAATACCCTAATGACTTAAAAATGCACTATCCATAATACCAGCAAACAAAAAATTACTTAGCTGAATTTTTTTAAACAATTCAGAATGCCTCTATATGCTGTTATAAAATTTCATATTATATTCAACAAAACTTTCAGTGAATATTTCACAGGTGATGCCAGTAATCACACAAAATCATTCCACCCTGGCACTACAAGATGCAGAATTAGTTCACCTTCAGGAGCCCAGTGGTGCCATAGACCAGCACAAATTCTGCACACACAGACACAGAGCTGCCAAGGTGTGGTGCACTGACTTTGTCTGGACACCACTCCATCCCTCCCCTCTCCAGCTGGATAGGGGAGAGAAAATAAGATGGAAAATTACTTTCATGATTAAGGCACTTTACTGAAGCAGCAGTGAAAGTTTGTGCATGCAGAAGCAAAGAGGGGGAAAAAAGGGTTTATTCTACTTCTCACCAACAAGTGATGTTCAGCCTCTTCCTGGGAAGCAGGGCTTCAGCACAGGTAGCAGCTGCTCCAGAAAGCAAACAGTGCAAACAACAAATGCTCCCCTTTCTCCTCAGATTTTATATCTGAGCTGATGTCACACGGTATAGAATATCTCTCTGGTTAATTTGGGTCAGCTGTCCCAGTTGTGTCCCCTTCCAGGACCTTGTCCACCCCCATCCTCCTGCTGGGAGGAATTTTGGAGACACAGCACTGATGCTGTGCCAGCCCTGCTCAGCACTGAACACTGAGGTGATCTCAACTCCTTTCTAGATAGCAATGCAAGGCACAGCACTGCTGTGGGAAACTGAACTCCAGCTCAGCCAGAGCCAATACACAGGAACACTGAGTGTTGTGTGCAGAGATAACACAGAATCCCTCTGAATTTCTGAACTGACATGTAAAACTATGGCAATTAATTTTCCAGGACATGTAACAGGGCTGGGAGGGGCCAGAGCTCTGAAGATGTGCCTAGTCCCTTTGCTCTCAGACAGAACTTTTCTGACAGGTCTTTTCTGCTATGGAAGACAAACCAGGATTAAAAAGGGTTGATCCAGATATTGCTTTCAATACAGTTACAGGGAGAATTTGATGGAGGCATTTTTTTTGCTCTTTGACAACTGATTTTTGAAAATTCATGTGTTTCCACCACCACTTCTGGTCTTTTGGTGACCACCAGGGTGTCCCCATGCTGGTGTCTCCTTGAGTTCAGGACATGAGTGTGCTTTGAATGGAATCCTGTCCATTCCCCCTTCTGTGCTTTGGTTTGTGGCACAATGCTGCCTCCAAGCACGCTGATGGGATTTCTTGTGGGTGAAATCAAGTTCAAGCTCTGCTCCAGGAACCCTTTCAGAAGGAGAGAAGCACTCAGTCTGCAAGTCTGAAAGCTTGCAGAAAGCTAGTCTGAAGTTAAATACAAACACAAATTCCCATCCCCCAAAGTATGTAAAAAGTTCTACAGCAGCATTTAATACCCCAGAAATCTCTCTGGGATGGACACCCACTCCTCATCACCAGCTCCCTCACACAGCACTGGTTGTGTTGGAGCCTGAACAAATGCCCTGGTCAGCCTTTAAAACCTGCTCACCATCTGCCCTCCTGCTGGCTGGAAATCCCAGGTGAACAACCCTTTACCCCAGGCAAAATCTCCAGGCAGAATAGGGCACTGTACCTTCATGCCCTCAAACATCATCACAGCAGCTTCTCTATTTTCTGTTGTGATGGGGAAAAGGAAATACTTCCTTCTGATCACCATCACCCTCATCCCAGGGGATGTCAGATGAAAATACAGGCAATAAACACAGGAGGAGCTCAATTAATTTACTTGCAGATTACTGAGCTTCCATACTGGGGTGGAATGCCTTGGAGATACTGAAAACCCACGACCTCCCCCAAACCCCACCCTCTCACACCTCTGCCACAGGCCCCACAGACCTGTCATTCAGTCAGGCCTGGAAAAGCAATGCAGGGATGCTTTTAATTATCATCAGGAGCTACTGCCATTTTATCACATATCTGTGACCTCTTACACATGAAAAGAAGAAATTATTTGGTATTTCCATTACAGTATGTGCAAGAAACCCACCACAATCATTCTTCTTTGCATCTCTGTAATGGGAGAAAATGGCAATGACAGGATAGGTGGATGTGAAAATGCAGTAAGACTGAAAGGAAGTACAGATTATCATTAAGCCCCACCTCTGACAACTAAAGAAGTATCCAGCATTTACCTGAAGGATGTTGTTCCATTGCATTGACAATGGTCATCTGAATCTGTACAATATTTAGCAGTTCACTGCTTTCCCACAAGCTGTGTATCACCACTGTTCCCTCTAATTTTTCTTTTTTTTCCTATCATCTCAGAAATAATAATCCTACAACCTAAATTTATATTTTTCAAATGACAGAATTCAGAGACACATTTGTCTGGAGGACCAACAGTCTGACTCCCTAAGGTGCTTTGTTTTGTGAGGATTTTTAACTGTTCCTAAATATTGAATGTCATTTGTGAACACCATCAACATGTGTCTTAACAGAACCAAAAATGACAGAACTATCTATCAAAATACACCATATATCATTTGGAACATAATACAAAATTTTCACTTGCTTTCAACTACATTTTCTGAAAAACAAATACTACAGATAAAAGTATAAATTTAGCTCTAGATAAGCCTACAGATTTTGGTAAATGCTAAAATTAAGCCAATGTGCACATTGTTAGAGTACTCAAACAAGAAAGCAAATACTGTAATATTGCATTTCTGCCACAGACTATACATCTCTTATGGTAAACTTAAAAATTGTATTTTGAGTATCATTAAAAATAGCAAATCAAGGAACATTCTTTTATAAAATGGATCTTGACTTTGAATGCTGAACCGATTACAAAGAGCTGACTTCTCACTATAGAAAATGGGAATTTATCTCTCTCACAAACATGATTAAAATGAATCAAGTACCGTGCTATCATCTTGCACAAAAGGAACTATTGATGTATTTCTGTCAGACTGGTATGAGCAAGTTTCCCCATTCTATATTCATTAAAGTAAAGTAAGATCTTAGTCACCTTGAAAGAACACAGAACATGTTCTGCACTCTCTGTTCTTGACAAAAATCCCAGAAACTGCAACTATCACTCTCACCAGGCTCATAATGTAAGTACTTAAATATACAATTGATGTGTCTTGGGAAGAATTAAATTCAGAAAAAGCTTGTTTTAAGTCATTCAATATCCTTTTATTTTATTAGAAATCCCCAAAGTATAACTTTTGCTACTCATGTGCCAGCTCCTATTGTCAGTTTGTATTTTCTCAGCTTGGCTATTGTCAAGATTTATTGACAATAACATTTGGACACATACTCCATCAAAATGCTGTATAAATACATACTGTATTAAGTAAGTCTTGCAATCTTTGATCATGCATGTTGTACCATGAGCCCTTTCCATACAGACCTCATTAATGGTGCCATTAAACTGATGTGACTTTAAAAAGCTTTTCCTGTGAAAATGGTACCTGTTTGCAGAAATGGGCGGCAGCAATAATTTTTACCAACACCAGAGAATCAGGAGAGCATCTGGAGGGACTATACATGAAGTGAAGAGCTCTGAATAGTAGAAGGGAACAGCAGCTTCCTCAAATGCCTGCAGTTTCGATGCCATATAAACATTTCAGGATCCTGCTACCGAATTCTGGCAAAGGAATCTGCTCTTGAATACTTTTATAATGGTTTGCACATTGTCTTAGAAAGCCAGTTTTAAGTTACAGAGGAGAAAAAAGCTTGCTGGCTTCAAGTGTTATACATGTTTTGTGGGGGTTTTATATTTTTCATTTTCAAATATAACCTTTCCCGCCAGCATATGCATCATATCTCAGTTTAATTCCAAATTATTAGTGGTTGTTTTACACAGCAGAAAGCTGAAATCTAGCTGCATTGTGAAACCCCCTCCCTATATTTTCACTTTAAAAATTGAAAACAGCAGTAATTTCATTTTCTAGGATGCATTTGCAATTAAAGAACTGCCAGCATTAAGATTTCTCCTTTCCTCTAATACCTTGGATTACACTCCTATGGCATTAGAATTTTGGTCTAATATAATGTATATACTCATACCTGTTACACAAGAGATCATCCATCAATAATACAGAAATAATCCTAGGTTACATAAGAATCTACCAGAATTTATCAATGTATCTTCAGGATGATTTCTATGTTCTTTTAAACAGTTGTCATTTCAGTACTTAAAATACACTAATTTTGCACACACATGACATAACTGTAGGTTCTCTAACTAGCTGCAAGCTTGATTGAAAGTGATATGAAAAATCCAGACATCTAACTTGTTCAGCCTGTGTTTAAAACCATAACATACTACTTTCATTGTTGCATAAATTATTTTTAAAAGTAGTGAGAAAGTCTAAGAGGAAATCTTTTTAATACGGCTAAAAGGTCACATTTCCTAGTACAGGAAAGAAAGTGTGCCAAATTACAGAAATAACTTTTTTTTTTTTTTTTTTAATTTAAAATACAAGGTACAGAAGAAGACCTTCAAAACAGTAGCTACTGAAACATTAAACTTAACGAGTAAGTTAAAGATCAAAGGATGGTAACATTCAAATCACAAAGCTCTTCGTGACTTTCATCTCTGCAATAAAACTGCTATACACTGACTTAGAGCTGTACTGGGTTTTAGTAGCATCTCCTTTACCAACACCCACCACTCAATAAAAAAATCTAATGGCAGCAACAGACAGGGAAAGCAGAAATATATCTTTAAACTCCAACTTCTTATGCTAATATCTTTTTTGTGGTCAGTATGTTTTAGGTAAAGTGGCAAGGATTACATTTGAAGAAGAAACTGAATTAGTTGTGCACCATCAAATAATAAACAAATACCATTAAAATCACTGGGTTTGACATCTCAAGAGTTAAATTAGAGCCAGAGTATTTGGCAGAATTCAAAGCAGAACTATTCACAGATGAAGTACACCTGGTGAACACGTTTGCCAGTGTCAAGCCAAAAGACACTTGGACACTGTCCAGTGTTGAGTACTTCCAAATACACAGTGTACTACTGTACAGTCAACAACACTATTTTGATACTAGCAGGATTCTACTTCTGTATTAAAAACAATGAGTCACATGTTTATAAGTGCTATACTAGACTGGCAACTTCTACAATACAGAAAGAAACTGCATAGATTGCCTTGGTATTTTTATGTCCATACCCAAAACCACTGTAATCATGGGTTTGGTATACTTCATGTAAGTACTTGTGAACTAGAAGTACTAGAAGTAGATTTTCACCAGGTCATTTATTTTAATGCCCAGAAGAGACAATGTGATCACAAAGCTAAAAACCCCTCCCAGTAATAAATGTGTCAAGCCACTGACTTGTTGAAGTTTTACAACACTCAGTCTTAATTTAAGAAGGTAAAAAGTTTCCATTACAGTTCCTATGTCTTCCAAAGGTTAATTACTCTCACTTAGATTTTCACTGGCATTCTTATTCTGAATTCATTTGAGTTCTCAATAACTGTATCTTATTATTTCCCAAATTAAAATATCTTTGACATCCAACTTTTTTTTTTTTTTTTTCTGGGACACAATCAAATAATCTCCTAACCTCAAGCAAGTAAAACAGATTTAGAAGAACACATTGAAGGATACAGCACAGATTCTGTAGTTCTTAAATCATGCTTGAAACTAAAATGTAACACTGCTTTCTGCTCATCTTTTTCTTGGTAGCTGCAAACAAATGTAACACTCCTTAATTCTGCTTTTTATTCCTCACTTTTGGATCCAAGATGATATTATCACTGCACTTTTAGTAATACCACTCCAGGAACAGATGTTTAACTGATTATGCACCATTATAATTAACTGCTTTTCAGTGACACAATTTTGGAACTGCTTTCTGGAACATGCAAGAGCAAACTATTTTCTCTACCCTGGATATATGACAACATTCTTGGCCATGTAAAAATGAATGCTGATCTATCGAGTCCAGCTCACCAAGTGATCTGTGTTACTCTACAGAGCTACCCCAGGCTGTAATCATTTCACCCAACTCTGTCTTCTGGGAACTTTGTGTGTTCCACCTGGATCATAAATACATAAATATAGCAACAAGCCATCAGGAGCAGCTGAGACAGGAATCCTTGTGACTCTGTCCTGCCTCTGACAGTGGTCAAGGGAAGATATGTGAATGCAAAAACCACAGTAAGAAGTTCTGCAGCTACCCTACTTAATTTCTTATGAAACTTCAATAATCTGTTGCCTCCTCAGTCCTATAGTATAGAAAACAGTGAATAATGTTCCCTATTTACTTTTAACTCACTTTAGAGGTTTTCAGGATAAAAGCCCTCACCTACTCATCATTACACACACACAAGTTTCTCACAATTCTGCATATTCCTATTCCTACCTTTCCTTGTCCTGTTATGCCATTTTGACATGGAAGAATCAGAGCTGTGTCAGAATCAGTGTCCAAGATGCAGGTGCACCACTGTGGGTTTACACAGCAGGAACAAGATATTTTATTGTGTCATGCATGTTGACTACTCTGAGTTTTCCTTCTCACAGGGTGTATCTTGCCTCCAGAGCATCACTCTTGCAGATAGCAAGTGCCTCGTTCACAGCCAATCAGTGTGTAAGCAAAGTTAAAATGTTCCAAACACCCCTCTTCACTTAGCACTTATCAATGCTGAATTTAATTTGAATTTTATAGGACTTTTCTTCCTGACCACTTAAATTTACAGAAAATCAAAGAAAAACAAAGGAGGAAAACATTTGGACTGTTAATAGAATATTCTCAAGTTCAAGACACCAACTAATATTTTCATCCCTATTCTTTTAAACACTAGTAAACTAACCTTAATAAAATATTACTTGTTCAGTAATCAGTCTTTTTCTGCAGAGTAGCTACTATTAAATACAACACAAAAAGAGACAAAAAAATAGTACTTTAACACAACACTTGCAAGCTCAAAGTGAGCACACAGGGCCCTGTAACCACTCAGGGCTGAGGAACCCATCAGATCCTCCACTGCTGCAGGACAGCCTTCAACTCTGACTCACTGTCCACAGCAGGCACATTTCTCCAGACCTGTACACAGAGCTTGGCAGAAGAGATCTGTCTCTGATGACTGGGCAGGATGTCCTCTGTGCAGTCCAAACCTCCAAACCATGCAGGCAGACTGATACATGGAAGAAATCATCTGAATTTTAAGTATTTTGCCCTGCTGTAAGAAGCACCCAGTTGATGGGATGTAAGCATGTGGTAAGTCTGTCCCTACACATCTTGTCTTCAGAGTTAATCTGGCAGACAACAGGAACCCTGAATGGTCAAATCTGGCAAAGGTTTTCCTGCTGAAGGTTCAAGGAGAGGACTCAGACTCCTCAGTTACTGGAGGATGGTTACCATCATTTACCAGCAAAAAACAAAACTGAAAAGCACAGAAAAGCACACCCAGCACAGTCAGCAGCACAGCATAAAATCAGGAAAATGGTGCAGAACAAAGTAAAAAATAAAAAGTAAAAGCTCAGAAACAGGGATGAATCACTGTTTTTGTGGCCAGATGTTCAGAGAGGATCAGCTCATGCAGGTCCCACAGAAATAATGGGGAGAGACTCTACCAAGGAGGGAGCATTAGAGAGACTTCTAGACAAGTACAACCCTGTATAAAATAATATTATCAATGTTTTTACCTTTATTTCTCCCCCTAGTCAAAAAATTCAGACTGAAAATCAGAATTTTCCCACTCCTAGTTTCATTCATTTTCTCCCAGTCTCAGATAAATAGTGTTATAAACAGTAAGTAACAAAATCTACTCAACTTCTTTCAGCATACAATAGCAATATAATACAGTAAAAGACAAAAGTGAAGTGTAACTCAGTGTTATCAATCAGCAGAGTCATGCTGCAGTCTTTCTGAGCAAATAGTGCCAGCCTCAATAAGTAATGAAACTTATTTTTAAAAGCTGAAAAATGAAATTAAAGAGGACCCATGACCAGCACTCTATATCTTCTAAAGCCATTTACCTCCTCCAAAACCTTTTTTCACTGGCATGCTGTTATTGCAATTTAGCAGTTTTTTTCTTGGTCAGAGCATCTCCCTCTCCACTTTCTGCAGTGCCAACAACTAAACAAAGCACAAAAACTGGCCTCAAAACACAAGGAAAATTGAAGATGCTCTTATTGTTCAGGAATACAGAGGCAAACAGGAAAATCTATCAATCTGACACAAGAAAACTAGGCCAACCAATGAGAAAACTGACTTTGAACTTTTATTCATTTTTCATTAATTCAAAATGTTAAAAGCAGGGACAGAGCTTCTTTTATTTTTCCTAGAAGACCAAGGCATTTTCCCATGGATTGAGTTAAACATAATGATTTTGTTATAAAAAGAAGTTTTATCACTGTTCTCTCTTCACAGTGTTGAAAACAGAAGAAAGCATACTATTAGTAGAATAAATTAACTTTAATTCCTGACATTTCATCTGAGCTTACTGAGAGTGACTAACTGATAATAAGAGAAAAGCAGAGAGATACAGAGTCCCCTACTGAAGACCAAATCTGGTCCATTCTCCCAACTTTGAGAACCACATCAGCTCTGACTGAGGCAAACTGGAATTCAGAAATAAGCGAAAGCAGGATGGTCCCTTGCCAGCAGGCAGCTGAGCTGCGATACTTCTTGCCATGTGATGCTCCAAAAACAGGGAACTGTCATGGGATCTGCAGGGGGGCTGGATGAGGCTGTGGAAAACCAATCAATTTTGGTAAATCAAATGCACAAGAACTTCAACTCTGAGCTGTGACGCAGACAAGAAGGTCCTTGTGGAAAATATCACAATGTTACTCTACTCTAGGCACCTGCTGTAAAAATGTTTAGTCTGGAGACAAGATACTGGGATATTCCAGGGCTCTTCAGCCTAGTCCAGGACAGCCACATGTATTTTTATTAATGGTCCAGACTGCAGAAAATGAAAAGCTGTGCAACCATAAACTTTTTAAAAGTCCACTTATAATATCTTCACTTAGCCCAGAATGGTATTATTAACTGACAATTTACACAAAACAGCAAAGCATCGAGTAAAAACAGCCAGGAAACCCAGCTGCCACAATTATTCCCACTAAAGTTTCTTCCAAAGTTTTATTACCTATTCCCATTTCAAAAAGGAAACAGCAGCCAATCAAAAAGGCAAATAGACTCACTGATCATATGGAATGACTGGCTCAACATGTAATTCAGTACCACCCTCTTGACAAAAACTTTCAGAGAAAAAAAAAAACCAAACCAAATTGACTTAAGTGCTATTAAATAAATGATTACTTGAGGGATTTTATTTGTTTAAAACAATCACTCTGCTTCAGCTAAAGTAGTACTTTGGAAAGCTAGCATTAAAAAATTATTTGCTCTAATCTTTTCCAAACTGAAGCTTGGCATCTAATCCTCTTCATTACCAAATAACTTAGTAATCAAGTACTCCATTTGTAAAGTAGTCACAATAACAACACCAAAATAGTTGACCTGAGTTCTTCAAAGGTAACTACAGAAAACAAAAACTCAAGCAGCATTTAATTACATAGAGAGTCAGGCAACACACTCCCTTAGTCTCCTTATAAATAGATTAAAATATATGGAGGGTATTTTCATATGAAACTGCTGTATTACTTATTTTAAAAAAAGATGTTGTCCTAGTCAGCAAGTTACTGTTCAACTGTGTAAAGTTGTTATGAAGGTAATTTCAAACATCAATTCACTAATGGACTCATTATTAAATACAGGCACAAATGAATTAATTAGAATTATTTAAAAATAACAGTTTATTAGAAACAAATTTATAATGATAATCAATAATCATGAAATACTTTACAGCAGTAACTTCATTTATGCTAAATGCAGAAGGATATAATTTATTACATTTATTTAGCTCAGGGTTATTTTTTTGCTTCATCAATTTATATTGTTATTTATAACTTTTAATTGTGCAGAAAGGGTAGAGAATTATGAGTAATACAACAATAAATAATCATTAATATGTTTTTCTCCCATATTTTAAGTCATATGGAACTCCTTTTTCATCCTTTTATTCTAAAAGGGAAAGACAAAGAAAAGTGTTAGAAAATGCACTCTTTTTCTGCAAATTTCATTATTTTAAACAGAAAAAGAAAGAAGTATATCAGAACCAGATTATCTGCTAGAGCTCCATAAGGACTACCAAGTATATGAATATGCCAGGTAACTTTGAATTTAACAAGAACAACAGTTGGCATTCATTTTGTACATATTAAGTCATAAAAATAAATACCAAACATCTACAATTGACACCAAGTCACTTTCTGATGTTCATATCTCAAATGCTGTCCTCTTCTGCTCTTCCTCAGGTAATACCTGGGGTCCACAAAAAACAGCTCCTCAAACCATGAAACCTTGATGTGACCCTACCAGCACTGGTGGAAAGAAAGGGGAAAAGGGGGGAAAGGGAGAAAAAGGGGAAAGGAAAGGGAAGAAAGGGGGCAAAGGGGAATTCACAGAAAAAGAACCCATACAACACAACTGATGTCTTTCTGCTCCCACTGGACAGACTTAATATTCTTACCAGTCTCTTATTATTAGAGGAAAGAAGTATTGAACTTCCCTCCATGAGACCTTCACATGATATAGCCCAGGCCTCTTGTTTACCAAACATGGACAGATAAAGAAACAAACCACAGATATTATTCTCACACACCAGCAGTTTAACAGCTACCAGAATATCTGGTGGTGTAACTCCCAGAGCTTGATGCTCTTTTCTAAGCACCATGTAATCCAAATTCCTTTAAAAGTTGTAATACGTACTTTGAAGAGTGACTTGAAGCATGATGTGACCAAATTTTGCTATTCTCCCTTGGTATAGGTGAGATGCTGTGTGACTGCATCAGGGACTCCAGTAAAACAAAACTCTAATGATGAAAATGGTACAACAGAATTCATGAATGCCTTCCCAATAAAAAAGCTTTATAATGATGACATCAATTACTGAGAGATTAAAACATTATTTTCTTCATTGGAGAGCAGGTTCCCATTTATGCATTTTTGACTTTTTCCTTTCTTGCATGCCCTGTATAGTATGGATAAAAAAATGTGTCTTTTCCAAAATTAGCATGTATTTGTCAACTGTTACCTCAGTTGACAAAGAGTCATATTTCTCAGCCATAGCAGAAAACAGTTTATTAACCTGATCTAATTTAAGATAAAGATTTATGATAATTATGTGAATAATACTAGCAGTGTCACAGAAGAAATGGATACAGCCCCTGAAGCTTAGATTTGCTAATGTAAACTTTAGTTTTATGGCTCAAAACTGCATGGAGAGTAACAGCAAACATTAAGATTTCATCTTTACCACTATAATTATTTGTGTTACACACATTTCAGAGTTTTTCATGGGCAGTTGCAAAACTGTTTGAATGTTGCCACAAAACTGGAAATCAGACTTTTCCCTTCTAAACAATACACAATGCTGAGGATGGAAAACAACTTTGATCATTCTGGCTGTTCCCTCTGATGATCAGTGGCATGTCTGGAGGATCAATATAAAATCACTGCTTGACACAACGACATCCAGACCTCTCTCCTCCACTAGCTGCAGTTTTAATGATAAGCTCCAAGGAGGGAGAGTTAGAGATTCAAAAGATTTTTCTCGTTTCTAAGTTGTGTAATAGGATCAACTCCATCTGCCTGGCCCCAATTCCAGGCACGGCTGAACTCCAGGACTTAATTCAGATCTCTCTAAGGACCCATGTCCTCGCTTATTTCTGTTCCACTCAGCCAGTGCAGAAGTGTAAAACGAGTCAAGGATCAAAGGTGATGAGGGAAGATGTAATAGAGGGTTTCAGAAAAGCAAAAGAAACTGGGAAGTCATGCAAGACTATAGAGGTGGTGGAGACTGAGCTGAAAGCAGAGCCTGCAGCACACAGCAGTGAAATTGCAGAGGCTGGCACAGAAGTGGAGGATAGCAGAAGACCAAGGGCAGAGCTGATGAGGGAGATGGGTTCTTTACTTTTTAGAAATGCACTGTCAGTCTGCAATTCATATAATCAAAACAAGATGCAGATGAGAAGAAAAAACAGTCAGAAGTATCAACAATAATAGGAGTTAAAAAGGAAAGTGTAGAATTGAAAGATTCTGGGAATGTGACTGATGAGACAAAGTAAAGAGGATGGTCCATGGAAGACAAAGAACTAAGCATGCTTCCTAGTAGTGCAAAGTTCCCCAGATAGGACACATGTTAATTTATAAAAATTCATGAGTTGAGAGTTCACAGGGCTTAGGAGGGCTGGCAAATTTAATACCTCAAAATTTATAATACTTGTGTTTTGCTTCTCCCTCTCTCAAATGCTTGTATGTTTCCTGTTGTGCCAGATTATGCCAGCCCATTCCATTAGAGAAATCTTTCCTAATGCTTCATTATACTTCCTGTAAAAATTCTATAAAACCTAATCTGGTAATAAAGATGCTCACAAACAGATTATTATCTCCTTCAACCCCTCCTCTCTCAAGGAAAGTGGTATCACACACATTAATTTCTAATGCAAATATAAAAATAAATGCTGTCAGGGAAGTATGAAATATAATAATGTTATGTTCAATTCTTCCTTTATGTTTTTCTTCACATTTCCAGGGTTGATTTTGTTATTATTAGTTTTAACCTTATTTTCTACTCTACAATGCAGTTTGTTCTTTTCTCAAGTCACAGTACAGTTAAAACCTTTACCCTTGCAATTAATACTTCTGATTATAAAACATGAGTGCTCTGGGACAGGCAATCTCATAACATAAAGAGAAAAGTTTTATGAAGAGACATCATCTTGATGGCCATTAATTCTTCAATAAACAAGGAGAATCATAAATGTTCATAATTTAGAGACCTTGGCTTACCAGGTTACTTGAAAGCCATAATGATACCTTAATAACACAGAAAATCCATTAGAGCTCATTGTGTGTTGTACCAAGCCTACAGTAGAAATGCTGAGAACACAGGCCAGTGTCCTCCTGTCCTCATGGGTTTTGATGAATAGCCACTCAGCAAAGGCAAGCTTAAAATACAAGTTTGAAAGAATTTGCTTATTTATGCACAGCTATCAGCAAATCCAGATTCTGTATGATCTAAGAAACAATCTCAGGTTTTTGCAGTGTCTTGCAGGTCTGTGAGCATAACACCCATAAACCCCTGTGTGCTGTGTTATTGGCACAACTATTTATGCATTTGACAAACTGCTGTTCAGATAAGATGATATCCAACCAAGTGCAGAAAAGAAACTGTCAACAGCTCTGCAAGACTGTAACAGAAATTGCAAAGGCAGAGCTTTCAAGGCTAACCATACCTTCAGAATAGTCTCAAATCAGTCCCAGGCATGAAAAGACAGTTGGAACTGATTTTAAGAGAAGGGTGAAGAATGGCATGTTGCCACAAGAATAAGAACAAAGCCTAAACTGTGTTCCCTGTATTACATAATTGCTAACATAGACAAAATAAATGTTAATATTATAGATAATACAGAGGTTTTAGCCAAATTATATTTGACAAGTCTAGAACTAGACAGCAAACTTGTAACTGAACAGAAAATAATCACAGCTGACTGGATAAGTACATACCCAACCTTTCCATGGTTTTTCATGCTAAAAAAATATTACTATGGATATTCCATTAGAAACACTGAAAGGGAGGAAGTTAAAATTAATAAGCTATTTTTCCACAAAAATCTAAGTCAAATGGCATAAATATGGCAATTCTTGAAAACATGCATCAATATTATTGAGTAGTGAAAACCAAGCTGGCAAAAGCCTTGGCTCTCAGATGTGCATGAACAAAGAGTCTAAGTGCAGATACACAAATGTGTGTTTCCTATTGGCTGCCAGAGCAGAAGTTCTGCCTTGGTTCTGTCCTTTAACTTTCAGATTTATGCCAGCTCTGTATTATAAAACCAAGGCAAAAGATATCAGTGAGGAAGGCAGGGACGGATAAGCTGGAACGTGGCTGAATCCCATAGTGGCAAAATCTGTGATGACAGAGGGTCTCAAATAAGGAGAAACTTTGCACAAAAACATAGCTTTTCTTTGGCTATTTCTGCCCAGAAAGTTTCTGGGTCTGTTTTAACAGCAAAGTAATAAATTGGCTTCTAGCATCACAGGGGTTAATGTGATTCTGTTGTTTTAAAGCATCTAATGTTTAAATATTTGTGATTTTAAAACACTGAGGATGCAGAAAAAGGACTACATATATAAAATATTAAATCTTTTGAGTTTCCTGTTAATAACACTGTTTGGACCCCTTCTTTCTGGACTTTACCCTTTCACCTCTCTCCTAACCACGGCACCACTCCATACTCTTCACCTCACTTCCCATTTTTATAATACTTTCAGGATATTTAGAAGGGGACAAGGAAAGAAAAATATACTTTGAAAAATGTTCCAGAATGCCTTAAAAAAAAAAAAAAAAAAGCATCATATTTTCAAATCTTTTAAGAACAATCCATTTTAAGGGATGACAGTACTTTGGTCCCAAGGGCCAGCAACTCATGCAGCTTCATTTAAAGGCAGAACCCATATACATAAATCACCTTCTCCCTGGCACCAACTCACTGCAAGAGATGCAAATACATACACCTCAGAAACTAATTTCTGTTGCACATATCTTTAGATTGATAAAATTTAACATATTTTATGACTATTAGGCCAACATACCAAAAAAAAAAAAAAAAAATTACAGGAGAGCCAACAAGTATACTACATCTCTTCTTGTTTAAGGCAAACAAGGTCAGTAGCCAGACAACAGACAAATTACCCCATATCATAAAACCCCAGCTTCATTTAGGGCTTCTCAATAGGTATCAGATCACACAGACTTCTATGATAAAACTCCCTTCCCACATGCATCGCTCTCCCCCTGGCTATCCTCACCAGTTTATTTTTACCTCTGGAGTGAAACAAAGTGAAAGATCACAATACTGCAAATTTCCTACTATGCAACGAACATAGGAGTTGATTTCTACATTAAATTACCAAATTAATGAACTGTTTGACACTGTGAAATAATTGTATCTGTTTCCAGATACTCTTATCCCACTCTCTTAAACAAACTGCTTTCCTCAAAAAGTTACACTAGAGGATTTAAAAGCACCAGGACAATATATGGCACTGTTTTAACTCATGGCCTTTACACTTGAATAATAATAGATAAAGAAATGTCAGGACGACTCATATACCTTTAAAAAGTTATAGTACATGGTGACTATTAAACTAGCATTTATTATATTTTAAACATTATTTACTATGACAGTTCTACTTTCCATAGCAGAATTTTTTTCACACTCCTCTTGGCTTATAATTTCCAATGATGCCAATGCATCAGTTTCATCCAAAAAAGTCATAATTTGTAAGTGGTCACACTACTAGGACTTTTCAGGTGCAGATATATCCTTGTCAGAAAAAAGAACCCAAAAAAATGTTATGGCGACACTAGATTAATATATAACATGCATTATCAAGGAAGATTAGACTAATATTTGAGTAATATTTGAAGACTTTTCATCACTAGAACCTTTATCTTCTCTATACTTTGCTCTCCTCAACCATCTGTCCCAGACCTTCCAAGTCTTAGTATATTTTATGTAGGCTTCCCTATTAGAGCTTCTTCCACAAACTGCTTTTTTTCTTTTTCTTTATTTAAGAGTTTCAGAGAAAGCATGTATAAATATGTATATACATATAAATAATGGAGCAGGAAACCTGTTTCTTATTCTTTTTTTTCCTGTCACTTTGAGTGAACACAGTAAGCTAACTAAGGTGAAAAAGTTTGCAAAAATCTTTGTAATGAGAATCATCCTACCTTCTTTAATAATGCTCCATTTACAAATTACCAATGCTAGGTCATTAGGTCTCAAATCAATAAAGAAGAATAAGTTTTAAGACAAGGAAATAAAGCTACTGAATAATATTTTTTGTTCAGTCTTCCTTCAGCTCTTTGTTTGCTTTGGCTAGCTTAAACGCTGAACTCTTTGGGACATAACATTTCTGTGACCTATTTTTGAAACAAGATGCTTATATCAAATAAACCGTATTGATATATCCTTAACTGAATACAGGCATGTAAAGGACCAGACTAGACATGAAAAAAACACAGTAATATAATAACTCTGAAGAAATTCCAGTAGACATGATATAAATGAATGTGACATAAAAGTAATTTAGGGACAGAGAAAAGTGGGGCAATGCTGCTTTCAGAAGACTATTTAATGTTTGTGAAGTGCTTTGAAGATGAGTACCTTCCATAGGTATTATGGCTATGGATTACCATTGGAGTCATGTAGCCTTACTCTGAAATTGAAAATCTGAGGAATTTGAGACAACCTCCAATTCAAAGTCAGAAGAAGCTTAGACATAAAAAGCTAAGAATCCTATATGATAAAGAATTTATATAAGCCATACACTATCATAAATTTTCTTCATTTCTATTATGACAGTTTAAAATCACAGCTTTCAATAGGTGTATCTGTGGGTAAAATTTGTAAAAATATCAACCATCAGAGACATCTTAGACTTTCTTTTGAATTGACAGAGGGAAAAAAAAAGTGTTGCTACTATCAGAAAATAATGGCATTTATAACTTCAAGGTATATTCTGCCCAGTGATACCAAGACATGTATTGAACTGAGAATTTCCAAGATTAAAAGCATAAAGTTTTTAACACCACTTGACATGAAAAAAAAAAAAAGTATGTAAGTAACCTACCCATAAATTGTCCAGTAGAGAATCCAATCTGCTAATTCCTGAAATTTCTGACTGTAGAAGTTTCACATTGTAAAACGCAGCCAAACAACTTCTCCACACAGCCCAAATTTCAGCAACTCAGTCAAAAAGTTTAGGACTAATTTTTCTGTCAACATAGAAGATTGCAAACAGTCTTATTCCCTGGATTTACATTTTAACAACCCAATCACACTGATGAAAAAAAAATTAAAATATTGGTTTCATACAAGAATTCCCATGTATTCAACCACAGAGTCTAAAATGAGAAAACTACATTATCCTGAAGTGATATGACTCCTTCTTGTTGGCTCTACACTTCAGTGCCAACTGAGAGTGAAACGGCGAGAATAGATCCCATAAATTAGTGATTCAACAGCTGTATTCTTCATGGAGGAAAAAAAAAAGGTAATTCCCTTTCTCTACCCCATCCCTAAATACAAGAGATGTAGCAAATCCATAAGGACTAGAATCCCTTTTAACAAGATACGTGCAAATACTTTGTGCAGCTACAGCTAAGTTTTTTCTTTTGATCCACATCAAGCACGTGAATCCTGTTTCCAAAGCAGCAAAATACTAAATAAAAACAGTGAAGCAGAGTCCAGAACAAGGTGGCTTTTTGTTTGTTTGGGGTTTTAATATAAAATAAAGAGGAGAGAATAGGTGCTTTATCAGCTTATATTTTTGTTTTATTTCTAGTGTGATTGTTTATCATCAGGAGCATTCAGACAGTACTGAATAGCTCTAGTGTTCAAATGATTTCAAAGAAACTCTGCAGACTTCCCCACCTCATAAGCTGGAAATAATTGGTCCAAACATGTCAAGAATAAGCATTTCTTCTGTGACTTCACTCTAGTTTGTAGTCACTGTGTGACTTTGTCAGAAGGATTTCTAGTAGCAATAGTTCAGTCCATTTATACCATAGAGCCTAAACTATCAACCTCAGACAAGGCCCACAATCACTTAGGTGAAAGAACCTAAGCTACCAAACTCAAGCTTCAATTAAGCTACCAAATCATAACTTCTAAATTTGCTGATAAGTAACACTACTGAGCATGTAAATGAGATGTTATACATCTACAGCTTCATCTCTTAATGGCTTAAGAGATAAAGCAGAGGCAATTCTCTTCCATCTCTGCAGAGCAGTTACCAGTTTGGCTTCAATCTTGCCTTCCAAAAGATCACAGCACTAGGGAACCAGCATCCCTACATAATGAATAATCTGCCCCAAGTCCCCCAAAATGTTTATTACATTGTTTCATTACAGAGTTATTGCATCTGAACGTATATTCTTTTATTCACGTCAATATTTCTTAATTATTAAAGCAATCCAAAAGGTTATGTTCCATATGTTAAAGCTCTCTTTCTCTCTGTGGGCCTATAAAACTAAATGGAAGTAGACAGCATCTACCAGAATATTCTCTTTTGCCTGCACCTCCTATGCAGCTACAAAAACAAATGTAAGAGCGATAATACCTGAGCTAATTATCATTATTTTCTACAGCTGGCTAAATCTCACAAGTGTAACTTAATTCATAAAAACTGGTTTCACCTGGAAAATCTTTGACGTTCAATCAAATTGTCACCTGTATGTTCCAGCTACTGATAATGCAGAATTTAATTTTTTTTTTCCTTTTTATCTTCAATATTTAGCCTTAAATTTACTTCTGGGAAAGAAAAAAAAATTAAAAACCCTTTTCAAAAATGAGAAGGGAGACTGTAAGAGGAAAAGGGATAAGTTTATGTGATACATGGTACTTACTATACTTGTCCATATGAAATACAAATAAATCCAAAAAACTGTATCTTTTATATCAGCTAGGGCCAACTGATTAGCTCTCACGTCAAGAGGTATCTGCAATTAAGCTTAAAAAAACTAGCACAGTACCTTTCTAATGAGTTTTGAGCAAGAGTTACCTGAAATGAATGTGTTTAGGGTGATAGGATCAAGTTTGCTACTGGTGCCTTAAATCATATGTATAAGTGAGCAAATCCTCCCACCCACCACTTCAAACACACCACCTGGCCTGCTCATCTTTTCTGACTTCTGTTTCCAATTCAATTTCTTTTCACTGCAGTGAACACAGACTTCTGTTTATCTCATGGTCAGCTGGATTCATTGACTGGTACTTACCTCAGCAAAAGTTTCTTAAAACCTAAATAAGACCCCTCAAAACAACGTTTAAGAGAAGAACCTTTGCAGACATGCTGAGTGTGAGAGTTTCTGCAGCTCTTTAAACAAGAGGAAAAAATAGTTCCTGCATCCCCAAGACGTCAATATTTTATAATTCTAGTGAGCACCACCTCTGATTACATAGCCAGTTATACAAACTACAGAAGCAGTGATGGATTCATCACTGAGGTTAAAACTTAGGTTGGTAAGTAATGCAATACTCTAAACTAGCCTATTAAAATTTAGGAGGAAGTGCAATTCTTGTATCTTGTATAGAAGCAGAAGTTTTCTAAATAAATAAGCAGCATACAGGTAATCAGCATCAAGTCACTCAACAGTTACAGCTAAAACTGAACTGGAGCATACACAGCACATCTGTACATTTACAAGCACAAGCTCCCCAGATGTTACAAATTACTATCTTTACCCAGTTGCCTCCTGAAAGTGTTGACTAAAAGAAAATGCGCTGAACAGTGGAGATGTTCATAGCAGGAATTGTCAACAGAACTAAATTCAACAGTAAAGGATATGTTGTTATGTGCATGATCCAAAGGGTAAATGTCACAGAGCTATTACTGCTTGGGTGCATTACAGGGACATTACTTTCAGCTGTACTTGAGGATGCAATCACAGAAGTTCTACTACCTTACTCACAACATCCTATTTATTCAAGTTTAGCTATGTGCAACAGGCAACAAAGTATCATAACCTGATTCCTACCTTAAAAAAAACCTCAAAAACCCCAAAAAACTGAACATATCCCGAGTCATTTTAAATTACCAGACAACTCTGAACGATACTGGAGATTTAGGAGTTTCGTATGGTTGTACAGAAACTCATCTTAAAAAAGGAGACATCAAATTCCAAACTTTATTTAGAGAAGGTGAGAGAGAAAGGGGAAACCAGTTAATGACACAGCACTCCAGAAGGCAGTTCAGCATTAGCGATACCATTCATTTATTGCCCGGACAGCGTGAGCCCGTCCCGCTGCTGGCGGAGAGGTGCACACCAGCGAGCTCCATCAGCTCTGCTGCCACTGACATTTCCCAAACCGCCGCCCGCAGCAGCGCGCAATTTACACCAGGGAAAGCCCAGCTCGCCAGCAGGAGTTTCCCAACTGAGCTCGAAAGAAAAGCAAAAAGAAAACCACCCCCAAAGTCTCACAGAGTTTTTAGAGGCAGGGTCAGGGCTGCAGCGCGCACGGAGCGGTTCTGCGGGCTCCGGAGCCGGGGTCCCCCGGAGCCCCGCGCGTCCCCGCGCCCCTCGCACCCCCTGCCCGCGCCAGGTGCGCGCTCCCGCGGGCCGCCCGTACTCACTCACAGGGACACGGTGCGGTTGGGCAGCACGGCGGGCTGCAAAGTTTCCACCAAGTCTCCGCCTGTGCACACCACTTTGATGCGGAGGGCCGGGCGGCCGGGCCCCTTGGCGCGCTCGGCGGCGCAGAGGCAGCGGTCCACGATGAGGTCGGGGCAGTTCCTGCTGCCCCCGCACAGCCCCAGCGCGGCGGCCAGCAGGCAGAGGCGGGGGCACAGCCCGCGCATGCTGAGCCAGCGAGCGGGAGCCGCCGGCAGCCGCGCCGCGCATGGCACGCGTCCGTCCGCGCCGCTCCGCGGGCCCCTCCACGCCTCCCACCGCGCCCCGCCTCTCGCTGCGGCCGGCTCCGCTCCAAGGGACCCCCCCTTCCCTTCCTCCTCCTCCTCCTTTCTCCGAGGAGCCGCCGCTCCTTTCCTGCCGCAGCCCGTGCAGCCGCGGCGCTGGGCGGACCCGCGGCGCTCGGCGGGGCCCCTCCCTCCTTCCTCCGCCGCTCACCGGGCGCGCCCCCCCGGCTCCGGCAGCCGCACCCCGGAGCGCCCGGAGCGCTGCTCCCTGCGCTACCTCCGCGACTTGCGCTCCCTGCGCTCCCTGCCTGCGCTCCCTCCTCTACCTGCCCTACCTGCCCCTCCTCTACCTGCGCTCCCTCCTCTACCTGCCCTGCCTGCCCTACCTGCGCTCCCTCCTCTACCTGCGCCCTACCTGCTCTCCCCGCGCTCCCTGCCCGCTCCGCGCTCCGGCGGACACCGGACAGATGCGCCAAGGGCGCGCTGCGGACCGAGGAGGCGCAACCAGCCCAAGCACGGGGCAAGGAAATCGGCAGCTGGAAAAATTGTGTGGGTCGGGAATCTAGTTTTGAAAAAAGCCACCTCTGCTAGTGCTCTTGAGAAGCGTGTGCGCTAAGTGGTGTTTGCACCTATGGCTGTGCCCAGGACGTGGGCAAGGGTCAGTGAGGACCAAGAGACAGAACAGTCCAGCTGCTGCCACCGGGAAGGGTCCATGCAGTTAGCTGACTCCAGACATCTCAGATGATGCTGTGAACATGACCTAAAGCAAAGGTTTGGGCAGTAGTCAAAGACACTTCATCATCCAGGTCAACGAGCACGTTGTATTTCTCTGTCATTTATGGCGCTTGGTGGCTTTGGAGCACTCTCAGTAGTATTTTGTGATCTGACTAGTAACTTCCAGGGTAGATTTTCAACATCAACTGCAAGCTACCCTTTTGGGTTTTTTTTGCTGGAAGTGAACAAAAAAAAAAAAAAAATCCACATTGTACCCTCAACTTCCATTTTTAATGGCCTTTTAGTAAAAGAGCAGGTTCCTTGCCTTCACTTACTGGATGGAGGCTCACAACACACATTTTCATTGCAGGATCTAGGCCAAAGTTAGTAATAGTCTGCCATAGCTATAAAGCTATTTTAAGAAATTACTTGGATTTTATAAAATAATATTGTATTATAGCCCCTTAGGGAAGATTTGTCTTGCACATTTACAGTGCCCGTTATCAATGTGTTCTAATACCTAATTGGAGCCTTTAGGCTCTATAGTATTAATAAGTGATAGAAGGGGTAGTGCCCTTGTGAAATTCAAGGCTAACAGGAAATTTTTCAGGAACAATCTTTTTCTGCACAGTTGTTGATTTAAAGAATCATAAATATTACAACCTCTGCTCTTTTATTTTTAAAAGCAAAGTTGTGTAAGGCTTACTGGCAGGCAGCAAAATGGATTGTATTTCATGAGACCACTCAACATTGCTATGGTTGCATGATGTTATTTATCATACAGAGGCCCAATGTATTTATTGCAAAAATGCTCTTTTAGTTTTGAAAAATTCTGTCTCATCCACACTCTTTTTGAAAGTGCAAGTGAAGAATACGCATTTATTAAGATGGTAGCATAGATTTCGTTCACTGTTAACCTTGCTGAGAAGAAATGGAATTTTTCAGTCAAACTCAGCCTTTAAACACATGCTAGCAGAATTTTAACGTTTTTTCCTTCCTCACTGATGCTGAAAGTTTGTTTTGTTTAAATACTGTTTCATCAGGGAATAAGAAGGTTTGCAGTCACATTGAAGCCATCTATCAAATTCTAGGGCAAAGGGAGAGAAGGACTTTTTCAAAACATTAGAGGCAAAAAATAAGAGGAAACTCCCCTCCACTTCCTAACATATCTTTTTTCTTGCTTTATTACACATAAAGACCAAAAGTTCAGCCATCTTCACTTTTCCTCACTGACGTCTACAAATATCAAGGTCAACATTTTATGATGATTTAAAAGCAGAGATGATGGTTCCTGCCCTGAGATCGCACAGTCTAAATAATTGCCCAGTCAATTAAAAAAGGACCTGAGCACCTAGAGAGCTCAGTGCTGCTTCAGTTGTCACCAGCCAGCACAGCAGAACACTTAATGCTGGCAGTAGCTAGCCATTTTCACAGACTGTGAAAGATACAACTTCCACCCACTCATGATATACAAACAACTCAATTTCCCATGTCTTGGGACAGCATTACATCCCAGACTCCTTTGTAAGAAGGGAAGGAAGAAACTTGTGGCACTTTGATATGAAAAGCAGCCAACACTGCACTGTGTTTGGGTTCCAAAGTGCCTGTTTTAGACAAACTGTGTGCCTAGAGCTCGGGTACCTTTGGACATTTACAGCAGATAACATGGGAGAGGTCATGAGCTCCTTAGCTGGGGGGTGGTGTGTGCAGAGAAAATTACAAGTTTATTGTGAAGTTGAAGATAGTTGGAGAATTAAGGTGTCTGTGCTGCTAAAACGAACGGAGAAATTTTTCTAACATATATTTGGAGTCCTACCCTTCAATTTCTCCTAAATCTTTCTAAATCTAGCTCAAAGTTATTGCCCGCATATATTGAAAGGACACACTTTAGGATATCTCTCCTTAAGGTTTTCTCTCTTGGTTTGGCCAGAAATCAAAATGGGATATGTGCTGGTCTGCTTTTTCACAGAAAGCCAAACACGGGATCTTCAGAAACATAAGAAGGCCTGAAATGCCAAATTATGATTACACAAAGTTCCTGTCTGACAGAAACACCAGAGATTCACTTGAAACATGAAAAATTTTCAAATTTTAACATTTATTTACAGTTAAATTCTTGCTTTAGTTATTTGATTAAATCATAGAACTGAGGGATATATTTTCTTAGATCAAGGAAGCAAGAAAATTACTAAATGTGCCTATTTTCTTTCTATTTTTATTTCCTACTGTCAAAAGCTTGAAGCTTTTCTTAGTAGGTCTGTCTGTGTATCCACACACCATGGCCTTATTACAGTACCTGAGACAAATTTTATCCTGTGTCTAAATGTGTAAGTGTTAAAAAGAAATGTAAATTAATTTAGGAATATAATGCTAAAATAATATTAGCCTGAATGAATATGAACAACATAAGAAGAAATCAAGGGTTAAGGATACAGGTAATTCACTGAACTACAGGTTTACATTTCATTTAGATCATGTTCCCAAGCACAAACCAGCACCAGCACCTGCTTAGCATCACAGGACATTACACAGCAATTAAGTAAAAAGAATGTGTTATACAATAATAGGAAATATGGGGAGGCAGAATGTAAATAAATGAATTTGAATTTTGTCAGGATTTCAAAATTGCATGTTAGTATTGGAACAAAGCCATGGAAACTTGAATAACCATAAACAGGTTTTGGTCATGGCTTTTGTTTCATTTCTTATCCAGGAGCTGGCATTCTATCAGCCCTCTAATTCCTTGAACATTGACTCTTTACTGAGAGTAGTAAAACAATGCATCATTTGCTCCATTTCCTCCATCACCTCAGTATCCCAGCACTTTTATTCCATCATGACTGTATCTTATGCTACTCATCACATCAGCATAGCATGAATATCTGTAAGCCTTTGCAACAGAATGATTTTTTAAAAACCCAAGAAATTATTTGATGTAGAAAAAAGGTAAAGTAACTGAGAAAAAAACAATCCAGAGCATGTTTCCACTGGGATGCTTGGAATCCTATAAAAATATATTATTTGAAAGGTGATAGAGGAAAGAAAGAAGAATGGATAGAAATATGGAGTACAACATTCATTAGAAAGGACCCAAGAATTTTTACCTTCACACATAATGAGCTAATAATACATCAGTATTAGAGGTGAGATAATCCTGATCCATACATAGGCTCATGTAAGGCACTGGTGATATTAAAACACAGAGAATAAAACAACAGATGCAAAGTTGTTCAGGTTTGTTACCAATCACTAGGATAACTGAATAAAACTGAGTGCAGAAACTCAGCAAAACCATCCTGATATTATTTAACAGACTGAGTAATCTTTAAAGGGAATGTTGAAACTGAGTCATTCAGGACTGGAGTAATTAGGGCAGGGAATCATATACTGGGGGAACAATGCTGTGTGAGAAAGAACTGACAAAACAGGGTTTCCACATCTGCTGTTCTGCATCAGCACAATTAGAAACACTTCTGTACTGGTTTTATATTAGGAAATTATAATGTAAGAAACCTTCAAATACCATTGCATTGCTTCCCTACTGCTTACATTTCTTCTGCACATTCACATTTATATGTAATATCTGAAATCTAAAGGGGTTTGAGCACTTCAGTCCTCACAGGGCACCAGGTTTCCAAAAAGTTGCATTGAACAATTCATTGAAATAAGTAAGTCCTTGAAGTTAGAGACCTCATAAAAAAGTGTGGCTTTATTTGCTCTTAGCAAAGAAAATTCTGATCAAAACTAAGAATATTGCTCTGAAATCATAAATGAATAATAATAATAAGCTATCAGTGGGGAGTGGAATAATTATCACAAAAATATCAATAGGGAAATAAATGATATTTGAGGAGACAAAACTCAAGTGTTTGATATTTCTCAGTACTGAGCCAAGTTTTCCTCTAATGAATATTTCAGGGTTATTGCCAAATAATACAAAATCTCCTTCCCCCAGAAAAATCATACCTACAAGGGAGCATGTATAACTTTCTGATGACCACCAAATATAACTCCAGCTGTTGCCAAATCCCTCGGCTGCTTCAGAGAGCATGTTGAAATTGTTCATAAATACTGTTGATGGCACATATATTTTAATGTTCTAGCCTTCATCTCTTCATGCTGTTTTATTTTCTTGTGCAGTAGCAGGATAACAACACTTTTGAATGGTCAGCCAAAGGAGAAGCAGCTTTTTTTTAAACTTTGCACCTTCTGAGGTCTCACAAAGGGGCAAGGTTCAGACTGCAAAATTGGAATGCTTTCCTGCAGAAGTCAGAGCAGAAAGTGCAGAAGGGATGGCAGCTGCCTTCTGTCCCACAGACCCAGGCATCCATTCCTGCAGGAATGCAGGGCTTTCAGGAGAGCACCCTCTTTCTCACTCACGTGGTTCCAAGATACACTGGGAGGACATATTTTTGGATGTTGATGTACACATGCCAGTGCTTCTCGGTGTTTTTCATTCCTAAGACACATGAGAATTCTGACTAATTTAGCAGCATGCCTTGCATCAGAGAAAAAAAGGAAAGGAGAGAAAAAAGAAAAATGTAGCTCCTGAAAACAGACTACATTTCAGGTAGAGAGAGATATTTCAAGTTTTACTTTCCTATCATAGAAAAACATTTTTTCTCTTTGTCATCTCCCTGCATTAAGAAGGTCAAATGAGTCTTTTTCACACCTTCCTGAATTATGAAGATCTCTCAATACCCTCGTTTTTGCTTCTAGAGGTGTCAGATTAGTCACTCTCTTCATTGCAGATGAGACAAAATGGTGAGTGGATATTCTAAAGTCAGAAGATGGCAAGGGTCAGACATAAACAGCAAAAGCAACATGTACATGACAGAGGGGTTAGAACTAAAGGATCTTTAAATCCCTTCCAACCCTAACCCTTCTATGATTGTATGATTCTGTAACTTCATTAATGGACTTCAAATACACTTTACAGTAGTCATTAATAGAGTTTAGGGTTGTAACGTGGTCAGATAACGTCAGGATGATTTCTGTCTGACGGAAGCTCTGGACACCACCTAGTCCAAGTTCCAAATTAAAACAGCTTCAAAAGTATATTTGGTTGCCCAGGGCTTGTCCAGTGGTATTTTGAATCACTGCACTGAAGAGGATTTCCCTTTAGTTTGGCCATCCTTGTGCAAAGGACTGTTTTTTCCTTTGCTCTCAGAATAATTTCCCTTGCTGCATATTGTATCTATTCCCTCTTCTTTTGCTGTGTACCTCTGAAAAAAAAGTTTATCTTTGTCATCTGCTCTTCAACTACCCATGAGATAACTGAAGACAGCATAAAGATCCTCCCTTTGCCTCCTCTTCTCCAGGCAGAACAAACCCTGTTGTCTCCTTTATAAGTCAAGTGCTGCAGCCCTCCAGCAATCTTACTGATGCTCCAACAAGATAGAACCAGCTTATCAATGTATTTTTCTACATGACTACCATCTTGTGACAATATATGAATGGTGCAAAATAAAAGCAGTTATTGCTTTATTATTTCCCTTATTAATCAACTTAATGGCCAGGATTTCCAGCAAGCTGATGGGTTATGTTGCTATCATTTGGGCAGTGAATTAAAAGGACATATTAAGTTAACCCATATCTCATTGCTTGTGAGTTTATTCCCTTGTAGCAAAAAAAGGAAAATAGTGATTTATAATCTGAAAGACAATGATTAAAATAAGAATCTCATTATACAATAAATTCTTAAAAGAGACAAATGTTGCATCACCTGCTACATTTCATCCCTATCACTCACTCGTGGAATCCAATCGGAATGCCAACAGTAGCCTGAGAGAGAAGGTTCTATGAATAGCTAGTGATACTAATTGCTTACTAACTTTTATTTAAATGGCCAATTGAAAAGACAGGGGAAAAAATTCCAAATACTAAATAAGAACTTTTTTCATACATGAACACTGATTTAAAAAATAAACTATACTGCGGCTTGAGCTAATTTTGTAGAGGATGTAAGTGAAGTCATATTTTACAGCCAAGATAGGAAGTCCATTGGTAGAAATATTAACATGAAGAGCCAACAAATTCAGTTATCACTAACAGCTGTGCAACATTCTGCTAATATCAATAATCCTGCAGTTCAGATGAATTCTAACACACTTCCATCATTTTCCTGAATTCCTGCTGTAAAAACAAATTTCTGTCTCTGTTTCCTTAAAAGCAGTAAGTTGCATCTATTATTTTCTGTCCCCTTATTTCCACTTTAATTTCATTTCCCACTTCAAACCACTTGAAACTCTGTCATTAACTATTATGTATTGTTTCCTTAAAAATCCTTCGGAGAGCTCGTATCTTCCTCTAACTTAAAAGTGTTTTAGAAACTGATCTTCTCTTCTGCCAGGTAGATGCCTTGTTCCCTCTATTTCTAGTGTCTTTGGATTTGCCAGTAATTTTGGACTTTGCTTTTATACTTCCTGTGCATTCTTAGTGGCCATTGTGTTTTCTAAGACATCTTGCCTGTTTATGCCATCTGTCTTGGTACTTCTGGAAAGAAAAACCTTCAGGGTTAAATTGAAGTGCTATGTTATAAAAGTACTGTATACAGCAACAGTAGCAAATGTCAATAAAGAAAACATTTAAAAGTAGTAGAATTACAGGAATGCAAGAAAAAAAAGTATATGTATTTGCAAATCTTAATTGCTGCTAAGTGTAGCAGAAAAAATTCAAGAAAATATTAGTGCTTTTAAACCACCTACTTCTGAAACTTATGGTATCAGGCCTGAAAGCAGAGAATGTAGCTGCTTCCTTAAAACTCAGAAATGCCAATGTCCAAAAAGCATCTTGCGAAAACAATGATTTTAAAAATTCTTTTCAAACTATTATTCTTTATGCTTATCTTTTTCATTATCCTTTATGCTTTTTTTTTTTCCTCTTGGAAATGTATACTGTTTTCTCAGCCTCTCCTAACCTCCTCTCTTAATATGGAAGCACAATTGAAATACTGAATCACACTCCAGAATTGCAGCGATTGGTGTGTATACAGTGTTAATTGAGTTGGAAGACATTCCTTACCAGATGGATATGGATTTTTGTGAATGCATAATGGCCCTTTAAGAAGCTTAAGAGAAAAGTATGAAACCTTTTACAAGCAGCATTCCAAAGCAGGACTGCCAAAAGCAAGTGCACATAAATAGCTCTGATAATTGGAGCCGTATTCCTGCACTCAATCCTGCAACAGAGCAGGGCTGCTGACCACACACCATGGCTGGATCAGCCACCTGCCCTGGGCTGGCACTCGAGTTGCCCTGATCTTCTACCAAATACCAGAAACTTGGGGTTGTCCTCTTGGCCAGAGCCTCAGCATTTGTTAGTTACCAAACATGATTTTTTCCCACTTTCTGCACGCCGGCAGGTTTTTAGATCCTGCACTGTTTTAAAAGCAGCTGCAGGTTGGTGCAAAGACCTGGCCCCAGCAGGTACACATCTTCTCCAGGCACAGCAAATCAAATCAAATCCCCAAATCAAAAAAAAGGAGGAAGATGACATTAAATCCATCAGAACAGAGGTAACTCAAGGTACAGACACCTAAATTTTACCTACTTCTGGTTCTATGTTGCAGTGGAAGTTTTGATGAGACTCTGGTGAAGAGCCCTCAACATAATACTATTCATTATCTATTTTTTTTATCTACATTTTAAAAAACATGTGTATGGCATATGTTTCTCATCCTAACTGTGACCTTTGTTTATTTATAGTTTTAAAACTTCTGACTACTGCCAGACACTATGAAAAATAAACATTTTAATTGTTTTCATGTCTTATCCTCCCCTCCCCTTTCCACCCAAATCTGACAGGATGAAACATTGTTTTTGCTTGGGATATAGCTGCTTCTGCTGCAACAAGAAAGAGCATTAGAAGGAAGTTGTATACATATTATTAGAATAGTTTTATATTCAACAGTCTGGAAACAAAGCAAGTGCGATCTCCCAGCCCTCTTCAAGATAAATCTCCCCATTCCCAGGCTCTGCCTTCAGCTGAGGGTGCAGCAATGAGAACTGAATTGCTCTTCTGCCTTTAGCTCAGCCAAACTTAGCTCTTTCTTCCCAGCAACACAGCAGCAATGCAAGAGGCCATCTTCATTTCCCATGTAAACAAAGACTGGGCTGCTCAGTGGAAGGTGGGGCTTTGTTTCCACAGGCACGTGAAAAGCCTTCTGCATCAAAAATTAATTGCTTTAACAACTTTAAGCTTTGTGAGTGTGTTTGCTTTTTGCCATTTGTGGTTTTGTTTGTTTTGGTTTGAGGGTGTTTTTTTGCACACGTTTAAGTATTTAATTACAGACCTAATGCAAAGGAGCACAAAATACCAGAGAAAAGCTAGACCACAACTTTTCCCAGTCTTTCTGATCAGCTGGCTTTTGTGCTCAATTACACAGTTCAATTTTTTCTTTTTTGGAGGTACAAAGCCAGGTTCAGGGAACCTTCTTGGCACCGTGGATTTTACTGCATGAAGTCCACCACTTTAACAGCATTGCAGAGCCTAAATCTCTTATGAAAGATGCTGGGAGAAAGGAAAGAAACATAATAATTAAAGGTGCTTCTAACTCTCCTGCAGTATTATCTGCAATTCTTGGTGTACAGACCAGAAGAAAGTTCTTTTTTTTTGATGCCTGATCCTCTTCTGTAGTGTTCTACTTTCTCAGTCAACAGCAATGATCAATGTTGGAGAGAAACTGATTCAAGAACTGATTTGGCTGAATCAGTTTCCTAGTTTGAAAAGGGACTATGTGTCACAGTTTTCCTTTATTCCATTTGCCTTTCTTTGGAATTAAATCTCCTTAGGCAAAACCATTCTGAGTAGGTGTGCCTGGCACAAGGGACATCAAACAGAGTTGGTGCAGCTTTTGCCAAGCAGGATGGGAGCAGCATCACATAACATAACATGCTCAGAAACTGAAAATATAGGGCACCAAAGAGCTCCCTCATGGGGGAAAGGAAAGGGAAAAAAACTTTAAAAGTACAGAGGTTGTAGGTACCCTCATCCTCCATTCCTGAGAGGGTTCTCAGCTCTTCCTTCTCCTGCCCCTCATTGTCATGATGAGGTAAAATATATCTATAGTTAAAAGTATCCAGTGATGGAAAAACAGACATACAACTAGGATATTTAGGGACAGCCTGTCAGATGGTGAATCAGCACAGTTCTGATAAAAAGAGGCTACTAAAATGCATCTTCTCTGTAAAGATTAATCTTATTCTTCCCAGACAGAGAGGGCATAAAAATATTCTCAGCCCTTGGTAAAAAATAATGATTAGTGAGTGTCTGTGTCTGTCTGGGGCAGTGGAGGTGTCCAAAGAAGTAGTGAATGGAAATTCTTGCATTGTTCCTGGCATGTTTGGGAAATAGGTAGAAAACAGGGAGGGAACAGTTAAAAACAGAGTGATTACAAGTTCTTTCTTTGCCCAGTATTTCTTTAGTTAGGATGATTACTGGTCTGTGAGCATGAATTCCTTTTGAATATATCAATTTATTTCTTTGATCTTTTTCTGCTCTCTGTGTTAGATCCCTTCATTCAACAGGCTGCAAGTGGAATTTCTGATCCCTCCTCTAACTGTCTCCAGCTCTACATTGATGACAGAACTGGAATCAACCTTCCTTGCAGGTAGGAAATACAAAGTCCATGGCCTAAATGAGAGGTCTGTGATTCAGAGGTGTGTTCCTCCATCCTGTCTCAACAGGTGCCATTGTACCTCCTGCTGTTCAGCCAAATTACCAGCATGAGCCTCAGTCCCTCCAGGCACAGCAGTTACTCTGTGCTGGTGGACCCAGAGACCTGCCCACACTGACTGAGAAGTTACAGTCACACCTCAATAGGAAAAGTGATGAAAATCTGGCTGCAGAAATTTCCAGCCTGTGGTATCCTCAGTTCCACTGTGCTTGAGAACTGCTGCTATGCTGAGGTAAAAGAAAAGCTTTCAGATTCTGACAAAACTGCAAAAATCAGACATCTTCATCAGCTGATGCTACTGTTCACTCCCTGTCCCAAATGCACAGGATGGATATTCTGGATCCTGTACAGCTGATGAACAAGCAAGGCTCAATGCATCCTCTGATTCTCTGTTCTCTGATGAGTTAAGCTCTGCTTTTATCTCCTGACTATACCACCATAATTTACAATCCCAATTCATAACCCAGAATTACTACTGAGTATTTAAATCACCCAGGCAAATAAAATATTTCTAAGTTATGGTATAATTTTCATTAGTGACAGTATTTCCATTGAACTTGCATAGCCAGGCTTTCACCCACTAAATCTTGCCAAAATTAATAATCAGTCATAACAAGTAATCACTTATTAGTAATCAGGTGTTGGATCCCAGAAATTGGGATCCAACATCAGGGGCTTCACTGATGTCCTGACAGCCTGGACTTTTGCATAAGAGGAACTCTTAAGAGTTTCCTGAATTATATCCAAAATAGAAATAAAATACAGATAGTCATTCAGAAAAATAGGTATCCAAATTTTATATGGATTTTTGGTAGTGGAAATCTACTGCAGTCTTTACTAAAATTATCTTAAAGGTAGTTACTGCCATTTCTATGTAATCTGCATCTTGCAGTGAGTTTTACATCCTCTTCTCATTCTTATGATTCCTGTTCTGACCATTCCAACTTTTTCCTGCAGGAATCTGATATTCAAGCAGCTACACAAAAGCTTATACTGCTCCTCCTTGAAACCACACATTGCCAGTAACTCTGGTGCAAGATTTTGGCAAACTGGGTTGAGAGATTAAGCAGATGTTATAGAACTAAACCTCAGGGGAAAAAAAAACAAACCAAGAAAAAAGAAGGAAAAAGAAAACTTAAAAAAAGCCCACACCAAAAAAAAAACCCTGAAAGCTTAAACCAAAATTAGACTATTGTAAAGATACACCATTGTGCTTTATTGAACAAGGTAGGAAAATGATAATTCAGTTCATTCTATTAAAAAAAAAATCGAGTTACATTAAATATTATATTTTCTGGAAAATGTAACAAGTGAAAGAGGAAAAAAAGAGGCTTAAAATTGTTCAACTATAAAATAAGATTTCTCTTTTGAATCAAAATCTGATATTCTTGTGATGCTTCCATTGCAGTTAGAGCTATGTAAATGAAGTAAACAATTAGATGCACAGACTCTGTTTTTATGTGTTTGGGGAGGGACCTAATATTTGTCAGAAGCCTCAGAAAATAACACTGTATGTTTAATACTTCAGTTCTCATTAGTTGCAAATAAATCAATTAGTAATGAACAGTTCTGACTCTCCTTGTAAACAACCTAAAAGCTACACATACTGATTTTTAGAAGCAGGGTAAAAGTTCTCCCACTTTATTTATAGAGGTGGAGAGAGACAAGGATATCCTTTGGACTACTGCAGCTCAAAACTCAGAAAGAGTTTCCTGCTTCCAACTGTGTCACTAGGAAACAGGAAAATCAAAAAAGAATATTTGCCAAAAAATATTCCTCTAGTTTGTATATATTATATCAAACTGCTTTTACTACTGGCCATGAGAAAAAAGCTTAACATCTAGTCTTTCTTGACTTTAGGCTATTTATTATCATAGATTTACACTTCTGAAATCATAGTTAACAGCAGAATTCCTCTGTGTTCAGAGCACATTTATAGTCTAGGAATAGCTATTGCCAGAGGAAATAAGCAGGAGGGTCAGGGGACAAGCAAATTAAAAACAAACCCAAAATAACCCAAGGATGTACTGCTTTGGTAAATATAAACTTATTTTCAATGTTGCTTTTGTAAAAAGGATGTCTATATTGGATCAATAATAATGTATTTATTGAAACTTCCAGGAATCCATGAGGTGTTTATTTTCATGTGAAATAAAGCCCTGAAATCTGTGAAGGTGACAAGGAGACTTAATAATGCATTCCCCACCCCCCAATGTGTGTTAATCCTGATTAATCCCAATTTTAATGATATTTTGCAGCCTGAATTTTTTTAAGTTGTTACCACAACACACAGAAAATCCTTAGCATGGCTGCCAAATTGATCTAATCCTTCACTTTAAGTAAAACAAAATAATAGTAGTAGTCAATGTTTTCTTCTATTACAGGAAAAAAATCTCCTAGCTACCTTTTCCTGAAGGTGCACAGCTGTATTAAGGAGGGTCACCCACTTGCTTGTTTTTCCAGCAGTCTGTGCACATGGTATCAGATGGTTTTTCAGAAACCCTTGCACGATGTCATTGCAAAGGGTACCACAGTGTAAATGCCCAGGGATGTTGGAGAACTCCATCCATACACATGGAAAAACAAGTCTTATGAAGAGTTGTGGAAATTTGCATGAAGTCAGGTTCCAGGAAAAAAAAAGTAAATTAAGAAAACTTTGCTTAGCTGAGGCCTGATCTACAAGCTTCATAGAACATTTGAAGACATCATTTTACAGGAACATGTCAGCCAAGAGCAGCTTTCTTGTAGTCTCAGCTTCAGAAACAAGTGCATTGCCACTGCCAGGGTGTCAGATCAGCTCATCTCACGTGGAGGTGCTGGACTGAGTCACAGCATTGCAGCTTCTCTGCATTCTTCACTTTGTTCTCTGTGAGATCTAAACTTTCACATTTCAAACACATCTTCAAAGGCATGCTTCTGCCATCAATATTGGGACCAAATTTCACCCAATGGATTGTTTCTCCTGTCCAGGCTTTCAGGCTGGTATAGCAAAGTATGATCTAAAATAAGTGATCCAAACTTCTTTGAATGGAGTAAGTAAACAGTACTTCCTTATCAGGCCATGCTAGATAGAAAACAGTTTTGTTTGACATTTATAATTATTGGATACCTAAGTAAACTAATGGTTGGCTGTGAATACTGATCATGAATAAGTTCAAATATTGTCATAGCTGATAAAATTTTCAGATGGTTGTATGGCTAAGTCCTGCTACAATAACAGCTGACCTTAAATAATCATACATTTTTTAATAATCTCTTCATCTAAAGTCTGTTTCCCGCTCAGCCTAAGTACTTGTATATTTCAGAGAATGGTTTAAGCCTTAGGAATGTGTTTTGAAGCCAATATTCTTGGGTTTATTTTCATCCTTAAAAAAACAAAAAGAAACTACCACTTTTAAAGGGGACAACTTCAATGTATTATTTCCCCTCTTGTATAATGGGCATTCTTACTGAAGTACTGAAAATCAAGACAGTGGTGATTTTGCTGATATATCAATAGCCTGAGAAATGTCTTCAAAGGCTCTGAGGTTGAAAGGCAGGGACTGGGCTGGCAAAGGTCTTTGCTGGGCACCTTGTGCTCCAGCAGAAAGGCAGAGCATGGAACAGCACAAGGTTTTCCTCATGGGTAGTGTCTGCCTATTCCCCAATAGAAACACAACATCCAGCAGAGGCAAGAATTTCCCTTGAGTCTACCTAGAGACTCTTAGAATTTAATATGCTTCTACAGATGTTCATAGGTGTATTTCCATAGATCATTTAAGAATGGATTAAAGAGTAAAATTTAAAATTTATCCGGTGCTTAATTAATGGGAGGAATAAATTTTGAAGCTTGTATATTTTTCTCAGTGTTCTTGAAGTAGTTACAAAGGCAAGACTAAAACCATCAAGAATACCAATTAAGCCTTTCTTCTCCCTTTTATATTTTCTGTGGTCATTTGAAAGACAGGGTCATAGAAAAATAAAGTCTTTTCCCCTTTAATCTACATAACCTGAATAATCAGGTTTTACTTTAACTCACATGATTTTAATAAATTTGGGTTTATGTTATTTAAAATAGTGGTCTTGTGTACAGCATTTGTATACCAAATACATGTTTGCAACCTTATAGAGTAGACTTTGCTGTCAATTACCAAAATTCTGCAGGCTTATTATGCAAGTAGGAGACATCTGATGCTCCTGTTCATAAGAATTTCTTCACAGGATTACCCAGGAACAGCTCAGAGAAGCCCAAACAGCCCTAGCACATTTAGGATTCAGGCAGCAACTTTGTGAAGTTCCTGTCTGTGTAATGTCCCAAGGCAGCCTGGTGTTCTGCTGGTTACCAGAAATTTCTTTTAGAGAGGTGAAGAAAAAAACCCTACACTGTGGAGCCAGAGAAGCAAATGGAAGTTAGTGTTCACAGGGCTCTCAATGGGAATTGAAATAAATGCTCCTTGTCATTCCACTTACAAGAAAAGCTTGTCCTTTGCCTATCTTTTTACTTATTTGCTCCCTCTCACCAAAATGAATGATTTCTGAGTATCAAAATTGGTCTGAAGAAAGAAAATATTTATAATACATGGGGTGTTTATAATAAAATAGGATTAGTGAATTTTTAAACATATTAATCACAAATGCACTATAACTATGACACACATGGTCTCCCTTACCAGTATTCAGAGACTTCCTTAGTTCTGTGACAGGTAGGATAAGACAGATTCCTGTCCCCAATCCATTTATTTACTAATGTAAACATCATTAGACAACTTGCCCTTGTTTTACTGTGCTGGTAAATAGCTTCATAAGCCCACAAGCTGCACAGGGATCATCTTTTTACATTAGATTACATTGAAAATAATTATTTTGGAGGATCCAATTTTCCACCTTTTCTTTTAATAGAGTAACCTTTTAAAGAAACTCAAATCAAGATTATTTGAAAACCAACAAGGTCAAAACCTAGCCATTGTAATTTCAGTTCACATGCCCTTCACTATTATATCTACTAGAACTAGGCTTCCTTGAATTTGTGCAGGATATGAAAAGAGAAAGGTTTGTGGTACCAGCTTAAAGTAGTTAACTGATAGTGCAAGAAATTAAATTTTATTCCAAGGGAAATTTAGGACTAGTGTTCATGCAGTTGTAGAATCACTGGGAAATCCAAAATGGTCAGACTAAAGTGTCTTCTCCAACTTGTCCCCTTCCTTTCCATATCACTCAGAGGATGTATATGCAATTGTATCACACCTCTGTCCATTCTCCAGGCCAGGCCATTAACACTAACACATAAAAGATCCAAACCCCAGGTATTATAACACTCTGTAAATTCACTAGCTTCAGAGAGGCAATACTGTATAATTATTATTATATATAACATTATTTTTTATTGTATTATTGATGGTATATATTTAGGATATTATGATGGAAATACTTGACCAACAAACAACGGGTTAATTTAGACATATGAACTTCTAGACTAAACCCTCCTCAAAATAGGTTAAGCAAGTTGTTAAATAAATGAAGGATGAAAAATAAAATTGCTTTGCTTTGTTAATTCTTTGCAGAAATCACTTTGGGGAGACACATTCAGATGTTTTACAGATAAATGTATTAAAGCACTTCAAGAGGACTTGAAAGAGCTGCAATCTTTGTCCCTGGCTTGCTAGGAAACCTTGCCACAGAGCCTTCTGTATCTATTACTCAGTTCTCTTAGAGATCAAATTCCTATTATTCACTTTGAAATTTACTAGGAAAAATATATAAAATAGTTAATTCTATTACATAGTTCATGATTTTAATGCTAATCTTTCTTTCAGTTTGCACATAAAGTTCTCATTGATCTCAACAGCAGCAGGATCAAGGCTTCTGGTAACAATTTTGGAAAGCTGAGGATTTTTTCTGACACCCAGGTAAAAAAGTTTCCAGAAGAGTTGACGTAAGCCAGAGGATATTTGTCAATGGCTCTTTCTACATGAGCTGGAAGGTTGAGGTTAGTAGATGGAGTAGGGGGATGGATTTATTTTGTTTGGTGGTTTGTTTTCTTTTTAAACATGTTGCTCTCTTGGTGTAGAAGATTCACAGCTTTACTTCTACCTATCCAGTGCCAATCACCTGTAGAGATAGCAACTACTTAACCCTCTCTCCCCTTTAGCATTCTGAAAACTAATATTTTATATGTTGTCTGCCAGCAGAGACAAAGTTTTTTTAAAGTGTATCAAGTGGTTTCAGAAGCAGGCGGTGATACTTTATTCTATCCTTGGTAATTGGTTGCAAGAATTGTACAAACTACAGCTTGTTCTATACAGCAAAAATGGCAACACATTACTTGATTTTGATCCAGAGTTTGCATAAAAATCCAATGAAAATCCTACCCCCTTATTGATAATGTCTGCCTGGAGCACCACTTTCCTTCTGTGCCACAGCACAGTTGGTCTATTCTGCTCCTCAGAGACAAACCCACAGCTTTCCAAGAAATAAAGCCTGCTTATAAATTAGTTTAGTTTTGCTTTGGTTAAGCAGTAGAAAGACAAAATTTGAAGATGCAGATGTAAAATATCTGAAAAATTAATATATGGACTAGAATAAAATTATTGGAGCTGTTTGACTCCTAGGATGTGCAGGTATCTCCTGATAGTTATTGGTGGCACTAAAGAAGTTGTTAAAGCCCTTGGAAATGTCAATGACAGTCAGTTTCATAGACACAGGTGGGAAAAGCAGGATGGGAAAGAGAAATCGTTCAAACTTTCAAACTACTTTCTGCTCATTCCAGCAGCTCTCCCTGCTCATGACCCATAGGTCTTTAAAATGTCTTGTTTAAATATCCTCCAATTTATTTAAAAAAAAGAGTTGTCAGCTGGCCACAGACCACACATTCCAGAACTGAAGTAGAAAGGAATGTGAATGGGTGGGTGGGGGAGAGGAAGGAAATCAGATTTATTATTGAAAACAAGACTAAACTGAGAAGCAATGATGTGCACTCAAGCAGTTGCAGTGTGCAAGACTATTTTTGTTTAGGGTACCTCACGTTCAGAAAAATAAATGGTGAGCAGCCAGTTATTCATTTACACACAAACTCTTACACATTCTAACTCACTTACACGCTTACACTCACACAGTTACATACAGCATTTCAGGTTCAGCTTTATCTTAGCTACAATCATTTCTCCTGCTTAAGAAATGTAAGCAGATGTCAGTGTTTTCTCTCCAAAGTGAATGTAACTGCTGTGCAGATTGCTGTTCAGAACACTGCATATCTCCCCTGCAATCGAGACATTAAAGCAAAATCTAGAAAGTGTTACATAAAAATTTTCCAGTAGTGGCTGAATGCATATTAGGTGCTGTTAAATGTCAGTTGGCAATACAGTGTGCATTCTACTGCATGAGCTATCACAGGAGGCAATGCCTTTCAGCATCAATCTGAAACTGCTTGTGGTGATAAGATAAAGCTAATACTTACACGTGTAGGTCTGGATACAGGGCTCCCTTTTATTTACATGGGGAAACAAATGGTCTCAGCACGTGTGTATATTTCAGAAAAGCAAAGAGAAATTTCTTTTCCAGTCCTTGAAGTGAGGCTGGGTTTGTTCTCATTAAGAAATGACCCTACAGCACATGCCAGTGAAATCTTATTGATTTTTAATTCACTAAAAAGGAAAGTACTTGTCTTTCAGAATGCAGATATTTTTGTTGACATAGACTGGACTAGATTAGTTATCTAGGGAGTTATGGAAAATGAAATGTCCTTTAAAGTATGTATTAAGTACCATAGAGAGCATGTAATTGTAATGACTCACAGCTATTGCTGATGATAACTCCACAGTACCATTAGATGAAGAAATAATTTGATAGTGTTCTGGCATATCTTGAGAGAATGAACATGCATATGTTCAGATTGCTGCTATTATTACCATAGCTATCACTCTAGGGCTGAGTAGCCATAACCATTTTGTGCTAATCACTGTACAAAACACACACAAAAATCTTTAACAAAATAGCAACAATCTTAGGTAGAAAAAGAAAGCATCAAGAAAAATTTCAAAGCAGTGAAGCAGAAAGACATAAAAGTACAAAGATGACAAGACAACTCAGCACTGCAAGGTGTTTGTTTCAGGACATCACCAACATAATTATTTTCAAGTACCTATTTTTTTTAAAGACAAGAGACAAGCAGCAAATGACTTGTCACCTACTGTACTTTATGGAACAAATGGAGATGCATTTGCCTCTTGTGAGACCTCCTCTGAAACTTGCAAAAGTTTCTTGTCACCAGTGTTGAAGGTTATCCTGAGGATAATCAAGGGAAAAAGATCCCATTTCATGAGAACAGATTAAAATATTTAGATTTTTGTTTGTTTTGCCTAATAATATATGGGGGGGGGTTATAATTGCTGTTATAAATATATTGTGGGTAAATGCTGGAGGAGAGGGTAGAGTTTTACAGTACTAGACAACATTGGTATAGAAATAAATTGTTGCAGCATTGATGTGCAGTCTAGCCATGAGTGAAGAAAAATGCTGGAATACTTCCCACGAAACTTCCCAAAAGAAGTTTTGTTGGAGCCTGAACTAATTATTTTTAAGATTACATTCAATCCATTTTATATAACATGACTTCTATAGTAGTTTAGTTGCCTATATATAATAATCCAAAATACCTTCCCTTCACTTTTTGTGGTTTGTTTATTGGTCCAATTTTAGTCGGCTGAGGTTGGGTGAAATGAAGTCCCTACTTTTTCTCATGGATACAGAATTTTATCATCATAGGAGCAGTAGGAAAACTATAGTGTAATTAGACACAAGCAGGCATCAGCCACTAAAATCAGTGTGGCTCCATGGGAAATAAATATCTGCTTACATGGATTAAAGTGTCATTCAGGATTACAGATTACAGTCTCCAACATGTTTATGGGGGGAAAAATGCTTACAGTATACCCTGCACTTCCATGGAATTAGTGAGGCTAATGTTAGGCTTCCACAGACAGTAATTAATCATTTTTCCTCGTGAATGAATGAGTTATATATGATAAATGAAGCTTACAGATGACCCACAATCTACATTACATAACACAAGGTCCCAGTGATTGACAAAATCAATCACTTACCTTGTGCTTCATTACTGCTAATAGGTTTATAGCCACCTTCAAAGAAGATGAAGTCATAAGGGATAAATTGTCAGCTTGATATAATGGTTTAATATTTAAGAACAAATATTTACACTTGCCTTCCAAGCAGGAAAGTTTGTCATTTAGCACATTTGTTAGTGTTTATTCTCTGTATAATTTTTATACCTCAGCTTTTACACTTTCTCCTAACTTTTTAGGAGCCTATAAGGAATAGTATTTCAGGAATCTCTCTGTATACCTTTACCGTGCAAATTTTTATTTTAAATAAATTCTCTTAAAAAACATAAATTTAAAAATTTGGTGACCCAAATTGCTTTTCCTTTTTATTCTGATTTTATGAATAACTGTAGGTACCTAATAAACAAAGCTGCAGATAACAATAAAGTAAATCTTTCTTCATGTTTCCAGCAGTGCAGAAGTAATTCTGTACCTTTTAATCATTTGAAATAAGGTTTTCATGATTATTTCATCAGAACATGAATGACTGAGATTAAAAAAATCATTTTTTGGATGTAAGAGATTACTCAGATCAAAATTAATTACTTGTGTTCAGAAGGTGGTCGTATTTTGTTCTTTGGTTTTGGTTTGAGTCTGTGTTCTATTACTGATCAGATAGAGAAGTAAATTTCTTGCTCTAGCTGATTCACTTACCAAGAGCCCTGACTCGTTTGTGCTAAGGCAGTGAGGAGTTTTCCTTGCAACTCTAGGAGAAAAAGAAAGTGGCTACAGAGAAAAAAATAATAATGTAAAAAGAATGCATGGAGTAGAAGGGGATATTTTGAAGATAACACCAGATGATTCATTGATGGTGTTTACTGGTTAATGCTCATTTCTGCAGTGGAGGCTGGCTCCCTGCATCACTCTGATTTAAATGGTTCATTAGTTTGGCTTTTCTGACACTGTGCTGTTCAAAAGGCAGGTTTTGATGCTGAGCTCTCAACTCCACATAATGACAGTGACCCAAATGGCATCAGAGCTGACAGCTAATCCCCTGTGTTACAGGGTCTCTGTGAGTGGATTCTTGAGTTGATAAACCAAGCTGTCTTCTACAATTACTAATTCTTCCTTATTTTACTGTTGATCTGTGCCTGAAATTTATGCTTGTGTTCCTCTACCAGACTAAATCAAACCTCTAAAGAAAAGTGACTTCAGTTTCTGGGATGTGCACAAAAGCATTAGAATTTTTAGTTTAGTACTATTTTCCTTTTCATAACCTCTGCTTATGAGATATTGTTGACATGTTTTGGGTCGATTCTGTTACAAATTATGACCGAGATAATTAATTAAGACCAGAGAATGGCCTTTAAATTAAACATTGGGTAGTACATCTTAGGGAAGCCTCTCTGAGGATGCCCACTGTTAACAGAAATGTTTTATTTCTGGGTAGATTGTTAGTCACTTTTTCATTTGGATGTTCAATTTTCAGATTGAAATACTGAAGAGGAAGTTTGAGAGCATGGCTCAGCCTGAGTAATAAACTGACCACAAAATAGATGTTTCCTTCCTCTGAGTTTTGGATTTAAAAGGCACAGCATATGATTGATGGAATTATTGACCAAGTGCAGAGGATCAAAAAATTTTAAAAATCCCAAAATTTGTCTTTTAATTTTCTGTTACTTCATTGTTTTTCTAGAGAATGCCAACTTATGGTCTGTAATTTTATTATGAATCTCTTTAGGTCCAAAACCTATTACTTGATTGATGTGCCTGTGACATTTGTTGTTCTAGATCAGAGATCTCTGTACCAGCTCTCCAGCTGCTTGTAATGCTATTAAACATAGCTGAATGTAATGCAGAGAAAGAAAAAGAAGAAAAAAGTAAGACATAAGTCACATATGCAGAACAATTCTTAGAAGATTTCTGAAATTATTCTGAAATTATGCCATTCATATGCTAAGGAAATGGTGTCTTAATGTCCAGGAAGTGGGTTTTTTTGCCCCTCTCTGACATATAGAGTTTATTACTTTAATGCTGTGTTTTGCTGACTTTTTTTTTTTTAAACTCAGTGAGAAAATTCTATTAAGATTCTCACCAGTAGCAAGTGAGAGGTTGGAGGGGTGTTGATAGCAAACAGGCTTGCAGAGGCCACTTGTGTCTCCTGATCTCTGAAAAGCAGCCTCCAACCAGCTCCAGGAGCCTTTTCCAGCAGTAATGTTCACATGAAACATGGAACTACAGAGATAAGGAAATTTTGAGCACTAACACCAGTGTGTTGAGAAAAAACAAAAACATAAAACAAAACAAAGCAAAAAACCCAAAATAAATAAATAAATAAATAAATAAATTTTTTTAAATGGTTCTCAAGAAAGAAATAGTAAAAGCACTTGACACTTCAGTAAAGAATTTACTGATTAGTCTTATAATTTATCCACAATCCTTTTCATGTTACCAGGGAAGTGACAGCTGGAAATGAACTTGGGTGTTACTTTCTGTCAGAGCATGAAAGAAATGCTTGCCTTGAACACAGCACAGCCCTGGTACCTGCAGGATCCCATTAGATCCAGCCAAGATTCCCTATATGCACATACCCCAGATACCCTTTATGTTTGGAAACTGCTGGTTTTTAAGAGAAAAAAAAAAATCTCCATGAATCAACAAAGCAATTAGATACAACAAGGGGGAGATTAATTTTAATTAATTTAAATAATCACTGATTTGCAAAATATCAGGGCTCTTACAATCCCACATAAAATGCTGTCAGAAAAGGCTGTGCATCACAAAGGGCAAAAGCCATTTTGAATTTACTGAGGAAACGCTTCCAAATGACAGAGACTCTGGATGCTCTTCTGTGCATGAAAGTAAGTCTGAAGACTGGATCTCATATAGGAGAATGCCAAAATAGCCATACAGCAAAAAATGTTTTGCAAGCGTTCCAAGTTGTGGTTTAACTGTTGTGTAATTGTATGGAATTTTGTTTGAGAGCTTGGTCTCTGGTGTCCTGTGAATACATGAGAGTCTGCTCAGACCAGTGCCTGGTCATCATCTGAACAGTGATGTTTGAAACTGTGGACTCTGACAGTGCTGGGATAAGACTGAGTTTGATACTGGGATCATAAAATTAAATAGTGAAAGACTATTAAAATACCATTATCCTAGACTACACTTGTTATTGACTCATACTCATGATTAGTTCTGATTATTCTAGGACTCAAAAGATGGAGTGAATTGAGAATACTATAACTGATACAGAGCAAGAAATGGTCTTTTTCCTATTATAGTCTTCAATATCCTTGAAAAAATAAATAAAATATATGGGTTTCACCCCTAATCAACACAGATTAGGTTTCTGTTATTGAGATAAAATGTAATAAATCTCAGCACATGCCTAATCTACATATTCTGGAGGTCTTGCATGGTGATATAAGAAACTTGTTCCTATGTGTTAAAAATCCACCTTTTCATTTTTATGAACTATGGCACAGCTGTAGTAATGCAAAAATGCCACTTCCTCAGAGATAGGAAGAACTGAGAAAAAGTAAATTGTAAGATAAGATAAGATGCACCTATCCTTCACTGGGGAACTTTACAGCTCCTTTTTTCACTTAACAATAAATTACAAGGCTCATTTGGCTGTTAGGACACAAGTGCAGCTTTCTGCCTGGATGTCCAAGATGCCTTCATTTCCCTAATGAGACTTTAGTTGATGTCTCCTTTTCTCAGTTTTTTCTCTTTTGAAATCAATTTTTTAGCAGCCAAAGGTAACATAATGCACTCATAGGAAATTACAGTATTTTATGAATCATTAAATGAGAACGGCAGAGATTGAGGTTTATTAACTGAGACAGAAATTGTCTCTCATAGTAAATATTTACAACTATACTGAGTGGCAACAAGGTGAAGGAAAAAGAATTTCAATAACTTTCTGTCTATTTCTTGCAAGCAGAAATACCAGCCTAGCCTCAGTCTGTGTGTCCTTCCTGCCATGAGTCCAGGCATGGAGATAAGTAATCCTTTAGCACAAGTACATTAGAGGTGTCAGTGGACATAAGAGTGACTGGGCAAAGTCAGAGTCTTGGCTTTGTTTCACATCCACAGTGATCTGCAGAGTCAGAGCAGAGTTAAGGAGAAACGCTTTTGTCCTCCTACAGCTTATTCCTGACACTCTTGAAGGCACTACTAAGGCTTATTTCATGAACAATTCCTTCCTAAATGTTCATTTGACTGATCATTGTAAATTAAAACACAGAATCCTTTTCAAAGAATAGTATATCTGAGTTTCCACTAACAGGTTTTTAAATACCTATTTGGAAATAATTTTCATTATTTATGTTAACAATTTCTGCTGAGAAGAAAAACACACATTATGGATGCAATATACTGAAAATGCTATGGTCAGATCTATTTTAAAAACATCCTTTAAAAGATACAAAACTATACCTTTTATAAGAAGTTACAAACAGAAACACTCAAAAATCAAGCACAGTCAAAACTGCTGTAGCATTTATCCATTTTATAACAAGACAATTTTAAATTATACAAAAAAACTATTTTTTCTTCTTGCAATCTTATCCATGAAGTGAAATCCAAACAACAAAAAGAAATCTGAAATCTATGTGCATCATTTCCCATTGGAGATCTGCTGCATGTCTTACTTGGTTTCAGTTACTTTGAAGTCAGAAGCAATCATTTAATTCTCCTCTTGTGACAATTGCCTAATGGCCATTTCTGTGAATAATCCAGATGGGTAACTTAAATCAGAGCAATGGCAAAGAGGGCAAGGTGAATGGTGAAACTGCTAGAGAAACAAAAGGTAGATTTTTGCATGCAGAGTGGTCATATATGAGATTCTGTAGCAGATCCAGTGCCTTCAAAAATGGGCCACAAAAAAGGGGTCACATTAACATTTTTATGAGTGTTAAGAACAGGTCATGCATAAGTCATTGTATATGAAATCTTGTTACCAGATGTTAGAGGGGAGGAACGTGGCAAAGCATGGTGTTTATATGGGATTCAGCAATTAAGACAGATCTTTCCAAAACACCTGCAAAGTCTGATACTTCCAAACAGCTCCTTAAGTGATATTTTTCTCTATTGCCTTTTAAAGTTGATTGATGACATACAAATCTGAGCTTACCTTGTGATTAAGCAACAGAGCAGAATTTTGTGTAACTTATTTAACAATACAAACCCACCCATACTGCAAATGGAGAAGAAGGTAAGACTATAGGATTCAGAAACTTCTGGCTAATACAAGGTTTTGAAAGCCAAACTTTAGGTATGTAGAATTTTAATAAACTGTTTTTCTGCCAGCCAGTAAGAAAAAAAAAAGTTTTCTCTATTTTAATGCCCTGAAAGTTGAACTGTCTAAACTACCCTTAGTTATGTGAACTACACTGCCCAAGTAATTTAAGCATCTGGGTCTTAGCCAATAGGACTAAAGGTGCTTAGTCTCTCTGCAAATACCAGAATGCAACCTAGAAGATCAGACAATGAACAAGGATGAGGTTAAGGACCATGTAAATTCACACAAGTGAAGTGCACCCCATCTCCCTTAGGGCTCTCTGTCCTTTAGTTTTACACTTCCTGACCTTTCCAACAATTCTAGCTTGCCTTCTCATATCTGCTTCTGCATCACCCTTTCCAACATCCAGCATTTCTCTAGGAGGAGTACCCCAGCTCTCTGCACCTTCTTGACTCCTGTCTCCTCAAGAAGCAGTTTATGCTGCAGCTGTTTCTGAGTCATCAGCCAGATTTTTGTCTCACTGGTTTGTGCCAGAAAGAACAGAATGGAGGTGAGCTTTGCACTATATACTTTTCCAATGTGAAGGTACTAACTCAAGTGTCTTTTTAATGCAGGGACTATCCAGTTTTCACAAAACTCAAGCTTTTTTATGTCTGAATATTTTCTTTTTACCTTGAACACGTTTGAAATCAGATAACACATTGCAAAATTTTTTAGAAAAGCAGACGTGAGGCACCATCCCATCCAGAAACAAAACTCAAAAAAAATGAAAGGAAGGATATCCAGATTTCAATTCCTCCTCATTGTAATAGCTATGAGAGGATGAGCTGCAAGAAATCAAAACCAGGGATATTCTTTGGAAACTTATTGTTCTATCCTTTTCCTGAAGTTTCTGAACTTCATTCTTGACCTGAAGGAGAGAGGGAATTCTAAGGTAGGATGTTTTCACCACTCATGAATATCTGCAAATTGAGAAAGCTCAGCTCATTGGCACCAGGGTGATAAATAAGTATATATGGTTTGAAAGCATTGTCAGTGAGATGGATAAGCAGTTCAATGAGACCAATAAACATTTCATATTGTCATTTAGAGTTAAGTGTGACAGATGTAGATGGGACTAATGCTGGTTTTCACTCTATGTTATGATTAATTAGATAGACAGCCTATTGCTGTACTAGTAGTTTCATAATAAATGGTTGTTTTTCAGGGCTGTTGCTTAACCTTCTGACTTAGAAAAACTACCAGTAACTTCAGTAACAGTGTAAAGGGAGAACTGAATAAAGTAAGAAGAAGATGTAGGTTTCTCTTCTTCTCACTGAGTGTCTAAATCTGTAGGAAAGGGGTACTCAAGAAATGAAGCATGTTCTTGTTTCTCCTGAATCTATGAAAAACCTCCTCTGTGATGTCTGCATATTTTAAAGAAGAAGAGCAAGAGCCGGAAGAAAGAAGCAGATAGGTTTGCTGCAAATCCTGGGGAGGAAAAAAATATTTAATAGTGTTTAAAGATCGGTTAGAGTTCTCCAGTGGATTGGATGCCTGAATACAGGGTTCTCTGGAGACTTCTTGTATAGTAGGGACCTCAGTTAGCCTTAACAGTACAGTCCCATCCACCTTGATGCCAAACAAGGAGGATTGAAGAGTTGAGGAAAGGATTTTCCTAAGTGAATTGGGAACCTTCACTTATCCCTGCTTTGTTTCTCGTGTCTAGAGATAAAATATTTTTTTGGCACTCCATGTGTAGATTATTCCGATGTAGGAGAGATCAAAATTATTTTTCTATCAGTCACTATATTAACTATGTTCAAGATTTTTTTGTTAAGTTATAACTCAAGTTAATGAAAGTTTTGAAAGTGCTTATTTCAGCAAAAGCATTGGATCTCCCCTCTGATAGAATGGCAGCATTTAATGCCTCTTCATGCTGAGCAGTAGTCAATGTTTAATCATGTACTAAGCCAGTAAATACTGTTAAATTCCCTTACATTTAGTATTTTATATATGCTTGATTGAAATGTCCCATATTCAAAAATAGAAATCATTAGTGAATCTGTTAGCTCCTCTGACCTTAATAATGTGTAACCAGAATTAATTATCACATTGAAGTATTTGCTTTAACTTGTCATTAAGTGATTATTGCAGAGCAAGAATGCAGAATCTCAGTGAATTAATCAGTGACCTATATTTTCTGGTGCTTCTGCTTAAATTTAGCCTTGGTCAGAATGACGGAAGATCTGTCCAATTGCATTCTTGTTAAATGTTCTCAACTGAACAAGTCTGGCTACTGTCACCCAGTGAATAAAGGAGTGCATTCTTCACAGAGCTGTCACACATGGATTGTTATATTGATGGGAACTTCTGATTCATTCAGCTGTGTCCACAGCAGAGTCTCCCCAAAGTCTGTGTAGGAAGCAGGACACTGCTGTCTGTGAGCAATGAGAGGTTTGCCGCTGACTATGCTGGAAGCAAGTTTGAAACATAAATTATTAATCTACTTTCACTTTAGAGCCTTCAGCGATGGGAAAGATGTTTTTCTTCAAACCCTTTTGAATACTGTGATAGACACCAGTAATTCAGCAATTTAGAATCAATGTGCTGCAGCAATTTACTTGCACCATGATGTATGCCCAGGAGGATGGAAAAAGAGATAACCTCATGGTAAATGGCAGATTCTGACAATAAACAAAAGTGCTACAGCTATTTTGAGAAAGAGATTTTTCCTCACCCATATTTAAATATGCAAACTAAGTAATTTTTAAATAAAAAACACGACACTAGTATGGTATTAATACTATATAAATATATTTCCCTCCAGCAGAAAATGAAAACACCATCTTCAATAGCAAGATACATTTTGAATACTGAAGTACAAGATTTAAGATGAAATAACTGTTTGTTTGGATCCATGTTGTGTTCAAAAAGGAAGAAGGATGTGGGAAGAATTAAACAGGTTACGACAGGCTATGGAAAGTGTAGACTACATATCAAGGTGAGCAATTCTAAAACAAATATGTACTGCTGGCTGCTTGACCAATATACTGCAGAGTTACTGAAAAAGAGAGGGCAAAAACATGGGGTTTTTTTATATAGATCGTAGATGAAGGATTGAGAATAAAATGGACAGGCTGAGGTTGAAATGGAAAAATTGAAGATCAGGTTTAGTGGAGCAAGAAGAGTGATTTTTCTTCTCTTAGTTATTGATCTTGAAAGAAGAAAATATATTATTTGAGATCCATCTGGCAAAGTGGGACAAGACTATTTTTTCTAATAGGATTACTAACCTAATGAGCAAGGCTTTGAACTTTTAGGGTTTGATTTCATTTTGAAATGCCAGTACACACATGCCCAAAGTGTGGGAGACAAACAGGAGTCAGAAATCTGTGAATGGCTGCACAGCTCAGCATTTCTGGAAGCAGAGGACACAGTACAGTGATGGAAAGACACAAGCCTTAGGTAAAACCTAAAGCAAGATGAAATTAGAATTCAGTGAGGGAAATGGCAGACAAAATCTCTCAGGAAGGTGCCCTGCAGTGAAGGTACCCTGGTACCCTGACAGGCAGGAACCAAGGGTGCCTGGTGAGGGAGATGAGGAACTCCTGAATGGGCTCCAGCACAACAGGAATGAACAGAGAGCAAACATGGGGGCAGAAATGTATCCTGGGCATGCAGGGCCAGAATCCAGCATGCCAAATGTCCACTGGGATCAAAACTGGTGAGGAATGGGGGGCAGCAAGGAAGACTCACACAGAGTTTTGGAACAAGAGGAAGGCCAAGGAAAACGAGGGTGTTTTGTCCTGGTGACAAAGGACACAGAAAAACCTGAACTGCTCAGCACCTTCTGTGTCTCAGAATTCACTGCCAAGGTTTTTTCTTGGACCTTCCAGCCATAACTGGGTTGCAGCAGAGTTCCTACAGAAAACAAAACTTGAATTGTGGATCATTTGAGCCAGCTGAACAGAAGAAAAGTCTGTGAAGCTGGTAGGACACATCCAAGGTGCTGAGGGAGCTGGTTGCCATTGTCACAGAGTGACTTTCTGTCATCTTTGGCAGCTTGTGGCAGTCAGGGAGATCCCTGGTGATGGGATAAAGGCAGATGTCACTCACATCCAAGAAGAGTGAGAAGAGGAATCCAGGAAACTACAGGTTTGCTCATTTTGTTTGTTTGCTGCTGAGCGAAAAGTCGATTTAAAGTTTAATCAAACTATCTTTGCTTTTTAGGAGTTAAAATTAAATCAATGTTTTCTTTCACAGATTACACATGAGAAAACCCTGTCACCAATTGAATTCTGCCTTCAAAGTCTCAGTAGAAACGTTTCAATATTCTGCACATTAACACTGAATTTATTCTTGTCTCCTATATTCACATACGAATATTTATCAGCCAAATATTTGTGCATCTTGCATACTGGAACTCATGCTAATTGTACAAAACAGTCTTTTCCTGCAGCTACTGAAACAAGTATTGACCTGAACCAGAGTGCAGAATGAAGAAGTTTGTCTCCTCAGAGCATACAGTTTATATACTATATATTTTTACCTTTTCCCTCAGCAAGTCTGTTTTCTATTTCACTACATACTTTTCTGGTTTGTTGAAACAGCTGTATCTTCCCAACACAGTATGAGTGAAGATTACAAATAATATTTGTACAGCAATTTTTAACTACTGTAAAAGAGAAATAATCTCTCTTAATTGTCTTTTTCTTTCTATAAATAGAGTGCATTCTTTATTTTCAAAAGTGATGTTGGCACTTTGAAAGCCCACCAGAGTGAAAATGCACATCTTCTATTATTAATTGTGTGAAGACTCTTACTTGCAATGATTTTTCTTGCACTTAAAAGTATAAAAAGCTTTTCTTGCTTTATAAAAAAGTACTTGATACCATCATTTTTGCAAATCTGGGCATATCTTTCTCTAACTGGAGTGCCTGGAACATGTGAGCAGCTGAGATGGGTCAAAACTCTCAAGAGCCACCTAGCACTCAGTCTTGTCTTTTGTCATGGTCACTACAGATACTTTGCAAATGGTGCCACTTGAGAGTTATTATTTTTGCCATACATACTCCCAGCTTTCATGTACCTATGGTCTAGAGACTTCCTGAATTTGAGGTTGCATCACTAAAATTGTGCTTTATAGCTTTGGTGCATTTTCTTTCATCGCTGTATTAATTACCTTATGAACCCATTAAAAATGCTGCAATTACTAAGTGCAGTGACAATGAGTTCCATAGCTAAATTACACGTTATGAGAAACAGAGTCTCTTTTGTCCATTTTGGGTCTTCTGCCAGACAATTTTATCAGGCCTCCCTGAAGGTCAGTATTTATTACTACTCCTCTTGTCATTTTCTTCTCAAAGCAGTCCTATGGACACTGCAATCTGTCAGCTCCTCACACATAACACTCCTGTATTCAGAACTTCCTCAAGCTCCTTTTTTTATAAGCATCAATGCAAAAATATTAATTCAGCTTTTTTCTCTCACACTTATTTATTTTCTGTCCACATGAGATGCCTGCATTCATTAATCCTTGCCATCCTTCCCACATCTCCAGCAGATGTGCTGCCTTGTCACCATTCCCAGCTGGGTCATATAGAACTGTTATTATCCTTTTTGTCCATTGGTATGGAATTTCAGCCCACAGGGATGGTGCATAACTGATGGACAAATTTTAAAGACATGCCACTTTTGTTACTTCATATAGTATGTGCACATCACTGACATGATCCATTGCTATTATGGTAATGCTTCCATGCATACAGTATTTCATACAGATGACAGAGGCCTACTAATCAAAATAACATCTATTCTAAGCATGAAAACCCACTGCAAATCTATTTGCACATTTCCTGTTAACATCAGTAAATTATGCAAAGAAATAATTATTTTATGGCCTTTGATATAGAAGCAGACATAATTGCTTTCTTAGAGTGATTTAAAGCTTCTCTCTACTACCAAAGTAATACAGGGTCCCACTTGGCAGTGTGGGACAGTAGTTTGCTTTTTGCAGCCTCTGATGTAGAAGGAAATATTTGATATGGGTTGAAAAGGACTGCACAAGTTAATGAAAGGGGAAACAGGGGAAAAACTGTGAAATCCATCAAGGATTATTAAACAGATAGAACCAGTGTCTGCTTCAGAAAGGCCCTGAGCTGCAAGCAGCTAGAGGATCTTAGAGGGAGATGTCCTATATGCTTTTTTCCTAGGTATTTGCTTTCCCTGGGCAGTGTGACAGAGCTATGGAGCTTTGATCTGACCTAATGCAACTGCTCTCATGTCCATGGATTTAGTGACTACCTGAAAATAAGGCCAATCAGTTTCCAAAACACCTCCAGGTGTATGAAATATGACTGCAAATCCTATTAGCTGGTGTAATCTAAAGTGGTTTTTAGTGGGACTCTAAGTGGTGGTGATAGTAACTTTGAGTTTGCAGATACATTTGTGATTTACTTGCAGATTTTTGCATCTTTCCATCTCAGGCTTCCTTCCACAGACTTCCATTGTCCTCTAACTTCTTCTAGGAACATGATTCTTGCACAGTTGTAGAAAAAGAATTTACTGTTGGGCTAATGCCAGATGGAGCTTGGAAAGTCCTGAGTATTAAACATCTGCTCTTTTAAAGTAAAATTGGGTGTATTTTCAGCTAAATGAGCTGAAAGATAGATTTGTAATATCTATCACAATAAGAAAATCAAGAGTGTAGCTGATGAGCAGGTGCTGGAACTCAATCTTTTTGATTCCAAATCCTCATCAGAATAGAGAGAAAATATCTTAAGATGGAAAGATACCTGTGAGAGAGGATGAAGAAAGGCAAACTGGTTACCTTACTTTAAAGTTATAACTGAGACTATCAAAGGGTTGCATAAATATAAATTTAATCTCACAAAAGCTAATGAACATGACTGTAGCTGTTCTGCAGATGGGTGGAAGGCTTGTGTTGTGAGTGGGATGTATGTTAAAAATTCCAGCTGTTGCTTCTGTATTTCACATGAGACCATAAAAGCTTATAAAAAACTAAGTCAGTTTTAGCTTCAGTGTGTGTGTGTATTTACTTTTCCTAACCAAAGGGTTATGTGACAGTTCACTGCTCATTTTGTAGAAACCTGTGGCTGTAGCAGAAAGAATTCAAAAATAATTTTGACAGAGCAAAGTAACTTATTAAAGTTTAATTAATTTAGATCTCCAGCTTCTGGGTAAAGAAAAGGATTGGATTCAAGAAGGGATGTGTAATGTCTCTTAATGATATCTGGTGTGTCACTTGGGTATACATCTATTTATTTGTGTAAACATTCATTTGGTTCAGAACTTCTTTAGACAAACATATGGCTCATCATACATACTCACAGTTCTGTGCTTGATTTAATGAATTCACACAGATTTTATTCTCTCTTTGAGCAAATAACTTGTGATGTTTCTAAGGAATGGTACATCTGCACTGGAGATCTGAAAATCACATAACAGGATACAATTTTGCTCCAGGAGTGCACAGCTGAGGAACTTAGTCCAAAACCTGACAAAAGTGTTAGCCATAGAAATATATCCTTATAAGCTTCCTTTCATGGCTTTGTTTTTCCAAACTCACTTGACATTTCTGTTACCTGATGGAGAAAGGTACAATTTTTCCCAAATACTTTCAGCAATTGCTGTGCAGACATAATATGCTTTGCAGCTGCTTGTCTGCAGCACACAAGTGCCAGCTACAAAATAAGTTTAATTTAGCTGACAAGAATCCACTCCAGACCACTGTAACATATTTAAACAAAGTAGTTTAAAACACAGAGAACAAAACATACCTCTGTTTAGTGCCCCATACACATTTTGGATTATTTTTATACATAAGAAGAAATTTCTCAGTTGTGGTGGAAAATGTTACTTTAAATAAACACCAAAAAAACCCCAAGAGTGCTGCCCCAGAAATACTTCACTTGACATTTTAGACATGTATAAGAAAATTCAGGATTTCATGTATTGCTGTACAAAATATTACTGTTCTGTTTGTGTTGTGCTGCCTGGTTTGTGACTGATCCACAGAAGATATAACCATACCCATTTCTCAGAGACACCAGAATCCATGGATGGCAGGCATTAGGTGCTACTCAACAAAGAATGAGAAAATGTCTGCACCTTAGCAGTCTCCAGAAAGTGACATCAACGTTCTACTAAACTGATGTTACACAATGTATTAGAAAGAAACAACTATAGATCCATTTAATAAATTATATCTTTATAGGATTCTGAAGAGTTCTATTCTTTGTTACAAAATGTATAATCCTGGTGACAGGCATAAACTGAAGTGATGTTCAAAAAAAAAACCACCTCAATATAAGAAACTGCAACAAAAAAATGGTGCTGATTCTCAGATGATTTACATTCTGAATTTTATTTACAATAAGCAAATAAACTAAAATTTAAATAAAACACATCTTAGCAATTTAAAGACCTAACTTGAGCTGTAGATGTCATTTGATCTGGTCTAAGTAAATTAGGAAAAATTTTCCCTGAACATCTATACCACAGGCCCATTCCCATTCTGCCAGGATATCTATTTGAGTTCAGTTCAAGGAAGCTGATGGAAAATTTGTCTTTTTTCTTGTGAAGGAAAATAAACAAGGATCCCTATAGGTGAGTGTAACCTGTATGAACCCAGGGCACTTTCTTCCTCTGCATGCTGCTTTGTCTGTGCTTTAGTGCTGTGATGCTCCCCTGTGTGCTTTGCTCTCTGCACTCCCCCCTTGCCCTGCTTGCACTCAGAGCCCCATCCAGTCCAGCCTTGAATGCTTCCAGGGATGGGGCATCCACCACCTCTCTGGGAAACCTGAGCCAGTGTTTCACACCCTTCACATAAAAAATTTCTTCCTTTTATCTAGTCTGGGTCTACCCTCTTTTAGTTTAAAACCATTATCCTTTGTCCTATTTCAGCAAGCCCTACTAAAAATTCTGTCCCCATCTTTCTTATAAACCTCCTTTAGTTATTGGATGGAAATACCCAGATGTCATCTAGGAAGAAATATTTGAGATAAAACTTTACTCCTCTGTCTTCATGCAACTCAGTACACTGAATCTCAGATTTTAGTCTTCTCCAAGGAAGAAAAGCCAGAAAAGGAGCTACTCTAGGCTGCAGGATAATTGCTCCCAGGAAGGAAGGACAGAGCAGAGACAGGTTGGAACATTTCTTTTGCATCTGCTTCTGTAGAACAAATAAACATAAACAGAAAAAATAACAGCAAGAGGAAGTAAAACCAAAATGAAAAACTCTTACAAGCTTTTCTTCCCCTGGGGAGGCACTGAGTGTACAAACAACATAAGACAGAAGTGGGCATGCTGGATTTTTCACACCCCCCTCATTGTGGCTCAGAAAAGACCTTCTTAAGTTATGATCCCAAGCACAGTATAGGAAACCATACAGAAAATGACAGAGGATAAACAGTTTCCTGCCTGCATAACTGCATTTCACTGCCAATTTTGTACTAGATGGTTATACACAGATGCTGCAAGAATTTGGCCCCAAAAGCAGTTTTTTTGCCAGTTGTTACAACTGAAGAATTAGATCAGCTTCTGTACTGTGCCATAAAATGAACAATGACAGTTGTAATACTGTAACTTACAGATTCTTCCATGTGTTCATTATTTTTTGAGTGATGAATGTAAATATTAAAATGTTGTGATATTTTTAAACTTGGCTTTAGATACTGGAGTGGCTCTGTGGGAAAATAATTTGTCCCTGGCTGTGTAACAATCACTTTCCACCAGTCAAAGCTCTGGCTACAATCTGCTTCCAATCAATCAGGAAGACAAGACAGGGCAAGGCTTGTACTGAGACAATATCATACATAGTGGACTGACTGTAAAGCATGCCAGATGAAGATGGGTTTAGTGCACTAAAAGGAACAATCTAATTATCAGTTTAGTGCTTGAGTCTCAAATCCTTCTGAAAAAACAATGCACATTAAAACACAGCAAATAATTTGGATAGAGTGAAACCATGTAGTATAAAAGAGTGACACCTAGGCAAAACCAGAATATTTAGAATTTTGGCATAAAATTTCTAGTTCTTCCAGAAGCCCTGCAGAGTACAGGAAATTAAAAAAATGTTGACGCTCTAGCACCTTGTTCAAAGCTAGGTGTTTGACTATTCACCTTCAATAATTCTTAGCACTGACAAGAGTGAAAATTTTTACTGTGTATGGAGTAAAATATATAAGGCTCCAAAGTCTAATGACAATAAAGACTTTTTTTTTTAAATAGTTTGTGAAAGCCACTTCTATTTTTTAGCCAGCAGTAGTTCTTAGTTGCTGAATAGAGCTCTCTCTTGCAAGCCTTACTGACACAGATGGTTCATCTAAAGTAAGGGGAAGCATTCATCTACCAGCTCTGTGCAGGGGCAGAACATAAGAGAGAAAAATGGTTTACTTTAGAAAATGGGAGTAATGGAAAGTCTGTCCATGTTCACTTTCATTTTTCTCTTGTTCCTTTTATTTCTGATGTAAGGAGCATTGTAGTGAGTGCTGTGTGTCATTGCTCTTTGGGATGCTGGAAATAGAATAGGAATTGTTCCAGCAACAGAGCTTAGAAATTATAGTGAGTGTGTTTGTGAAAGAGGAGTTATGTCTGTTTATTATTCTGTCTTCTTTTGAAAAAGAACAGAGCTGTCTTATAATCTCTTGAAGTTAAACTCTTTTCAAGCTCTTTCCAGAAAAGTATTTCTGATTTTATTGTAAATATGAAGTCCAGGGTACTGTTTCTGTACTTAAAGCAAAATAATGGTCTGTTATTCCTAGATGGGGAAAGCAGTGAAATAACCTGTAGGTTTGTTTAATTTCTGTTCATGCCATAACTCAGCAGTGTCAGACAAAGCAATATTCCGAGTGCGTGGGTTCAGCTGAATTATGGTGCAGATTAAAATCACAGATGACAGGAAGATCTACAGGTTGCTCTGTGTACCAGCAACAGTCAGAGACTTCAGCTGACTTTTACACACTAAGAAGTTCGTGTGAGTGGGTGGGCTCTGTGAGCAGAAACTCTCCCAGGGCTGAGATCTCACTTGATAATCTGGCTCCGGATATAAAATGTTAGCCATCAGAAACTTAATCCAGCAAGGGACTTTTAATTTTCTTTCTAGCCTTCCATCTGTGAAGCACATACCCTTTTCCTCCCATCCCTCATGGTCTCATTCCTTATCAGCATAATTCAAAAAACAGATTTGTTTTGCAAGATTTTCCATAATTGACGTAAGCATATGAACAATAAATATCTTAATTAGACTACTCTGATCTGTTTTAAGTTTTGGTCTGCATTAACTTCCCATTTTGCTGTACTCTGACCAGAATCTCTATTTTCATTGGAGATAGGAATTTTTGTGGAAATCCTAATTGCATTGACTATAGAGATAGTTTTATGCTATGGGATTTTACCATTTGTCCCTCAACCTTAGTGCAAGGTACCTAGTCCACATTCAATCTATACAAGTGTGAAGAACAGTAATAGTAATTCAGAGGGGAAAAGTATGTATATGTGAACAAGGCAAGTAAAACCATGATAAAGTCTGCTGAGGCTAAACTAAATAACATGAGTCATTTCTCAGCAGGGACTCTGTACACTGAGCATGGGGATGCTCAGGCCAGGAAAGCTCATTGAAAATACCTGGGATCAGAACTGCTGAAAGGCAAACCTTTAGTAAATATATCATGAGTTTAAAAAATAACAAGATGAAACACCACCAGCAAGCAATGCAAACCAAGGAAGCAGAATGATGACTGCTGAGTGTCCTGGTCAGGCATTCTCAGCTATGGCTGTGAATCACCAGTGGCCCAAGGACTCCTTCCTGCAGGTTCATGAAAATATTTTGGTTGCCTGGGGCTGGATTTTTGGTTTTCAGCTTCTGAACTCAATTAAAATAGAATAAAAGTAGGGAGAAGTATGGCCCTATTGCTGTGATTCTGGCAGCTCACAGCACAGCCAGCAAGGAGAGCAGACAGGACACAGGATGTGACAGGATGTGCCATGGGGGGGTGCAGGAGCTCTGGCTTTGGTCTGCAACACTCTGGGGCAGGGACACAGCTGAATGTGTTTGCTACCTCTGAAAAGCTTGCCTGCTTCAAAAACTAATGGTATCAAGTGACAAGATCCCATTGCAAGACAAAATATTTAAGCCAGTTAATTCCTACAAGTATTTTTTATGGCTGTCATAATTAAACACAAATTTAATAAATATTTTCCTTGAAATTAAGATAATTGTTTTATCAGAATTGCATATCATTCTGATATGTGCAATAAAATTGACTGTAAACTTTGTATTGAAGATAAAGTTTAAAAAAACCAAAAACAACCAAAAAAACCCCAAATTATGCAGGACAATTAATGTTTTTGTATTTGATAGGGGGATAGTGCAGCAAAACTAGTGCCTATCTGAATAGTTAATGAGGCCAAATAAAAATAACATGGAACTCTAATGCTGTACAAGAAGTTTGTGGTGTAAAAAAATTTCTGTGCTTTCTATAGGATTTGAAATGAGAATCTACAGCTTGAAGTTTAATTATATGGACAACCAGTCCTCAGATAGCACTAACAGGCAGTGCAGAAGGGGTGGGTGGTTTAGAGGTTGTCTTGGAGTTGGGCAGTGACTTTTGATGGGTTTATCCCATATACAACTTTCTCTTTCTTGTTAACAGAATAGAATTGAGGAAGAAAGACATAGGAGGACAGACTGAACATGAAGAAATTTTGGGTTGTTCTTATCTTTATTGTGCCTTTTTTGTGGGCACAGACAAACTGCAGCAGCTCTGCTGTGACTGCCCAGGTATATCCTTGCACAGTAGCAAACACAAGGTTTTTTGAGATAGTGGGAAACCTTTTAAGGAGAAAAATTCTGAGAGGTCTTGTTTCCACCCACACTAACTATACTCCTGTGTAAGCTAATTTGTGGAAAATTATAGTTACCAAGTGCTGGGTAAATTCGTCCCAGATTTATGGATTTAAAGTCACATCTCAACATTAAAACAAATTCATACAAATCCTTGAAATTAACCTTATCTTTATTTTTAAATATACCACTGATAAATTTTAAAGTGGTTCTGTAAATTCATTAGGCTGTACTGGTATGAGCACTCCTATATATGATAAACTGTTGTTAATGTAAATAGAGAAGAGATTTCATAGCTTATTTTTACTCTGTCCTTTAAAGTAGAGATAAAGTAGAGATAAAAGTAAAAATTTTAGGGATTCTAAATTTATTCACTGAAGCCCAAGGACATCCTGTGATGTTCTATCATAGCCTTTCTTGAAAATGGGAAAACCTATAGAAGAATATGGTGTCTTCTCAATAAAGTTTCTGACCAAACATGCTGGGGATTCAGTAATGCAAAAACAAAAAGAACATGTCTGCAATTATTCTGTTTTGAATTCATCATGAGCATTATAAGCTAAAATCTCACTTTTCAGTGTGAACCAACTGTACCTGCTCTTAAAGGCCACACACACCCTGCAAACTGGTGTTTAAGCACACTGCAAATGGTATTTTTGGTCTGCATCTTGTTTCCATCTGAAACAATCCAGGTAAAGGAGAAGTGACATAATACCTCGAGTCCTTCTTACATGCACACAACAGTGAATTTCTTGAAAGCTGAACTTAGAGCTAGATTCCCTCAAGCTTTTGTAAGGAGTGATCTTGCATTGCTTGCAGAGCACCCATTGTGGACTCCTTTGCAGGAAAGCTGAACAGCAATGCCATTTGAAACAGACTAATGGGGTAACATCCTATTAAATTAAATGACATCACAAACTTGACTAATACTCACACCACCTAAAGCCATCAAGATACTGATCATTTAGGAAAACCAGAAGTTAGTCAATTCTGCTGAACTTTCAAATTCTCATTTTTGATTATGGCAAGACACTAAAACAAGTATTTTGTCTCTGAATTATTTAATGAGGATGATATATCTATGAAACATGCTATAATTAGATGTTCATGCCTAATTGCAGAAGAGAAAATGTCTTAATAATATGAATGTGCAGACTCTGGAAGGGGTCCCTTAACTTATATTCCTTCACCTTTTGATGCAAGGCTACCTGGATTTTCTAATCCATCAGCAAACCTCATTGCATTATTGCTCATCCTTTGCAAGTTCCAAAGGCTAAATCTGAGGAATTAATGTGAAACTTTGCCTTAATGCTATTTCTGCCAGCCTGAGCAAATCCAAGAAATGGAAAGATTTTATGTTTCAAGCTCAAGCAGGCAGGAATACACATTTCCTCTAGATGCTCAGTTATAGAGCTTTTGCTTTATATTCAGTTATACATGCAGAGTTGCCCAAATGCTATTTCTCAATGTCGATCAAAATTGGAAAAATGCCTCAGAGGTTTGATTTCCTCAGTGAGCTAATTAGCATTTGGAGACTAAGACACTTAGCAGGGGAACACAGTATTGGGATAAAAAACTGTTATTTCTTTTGGCACAGAGGCATAGAATGACAGAACCTGAGTATATAAGAATAGTAAGTTGTATTTCAACCACTACTAATAAAACTGGGTAAAAGATAGACAGAAGAGTTTCAGAACCAGTGGGATGTGTAGCACTCACTCTCAATGTCAACAGATTTGTGAGCTGTAATTAAAAAATTATGAACCAAGGTCTACGAAGCTTTCTGTTGAGAACATTTCACATTCAGTGGTGCATTTGGGGAATAAATTCAGAGCAAGCCGTGCATGGAAGTCTTCAGGGCATGCAGAATGAATTACAGTGTGGCTGTCCTCATATCAGTCTCTGCACATGGGCAAAAAGGGTGCTAAGCTCATCTTCCTCAGTTGTGTTTAGATGCAATTAGCAAGTAATCCTCACATGCTTACACTTGCTTTACAAACCTAGTTACTATGAAAATAGGCTTTAGCTCAGGAAAATGTTTTGCTAGTCTCACTCCTGATTGCCATCATTTGTAACTCAGTAAGCAAATCACAAGCAGTGGGAAAAAAATTTCCCTCTATACTGAAGGATGTTCAAGTTTATCTTCTCAAATCACTGTTATCCATCTGGAGAGCAAGTAAATTCTGATCAGTCCATCAGACATATTTAGTAACATCTGTTTGTTGCAGACGTTTCAGATCTTAAGAAGTTTAGGCAAGAGTTTGCTCATTCATATTAACACACTCCTCCTGCATTGGTTAATTTGCCTGGAGGGTTGAGAGTCTGACAAAACTTCAATTGAAGTCAAACAAAAATTTTTCATTACCTCCACTGGAAAATTAATCAGGTACTTGGTCTGCAAATAACATGGATCTAGACATAATCAGTCATGTTTTTCTTCAAATTGCTATTTACAATGTCCTGTGTCTAACTTTTAAATTACTTGAGAAACAATATTTGAAAAGGTTGTGATATAATAAGGCAGACTATTGACATTTTTCTGGAATGTTATTGAGCTCAGTGGTTTTCAATTAAGAGCATGATCTATACCAGCTCAGTAAATACCCTGAGTCACATACATTAAGAGATTATTTAAGTAAAATGCAGTGAACACCACATAGAAAGGGTCCTCTTAACACCAAAATGGGTTGCAAAGATTTAAGAGCCTGTCTTAGGACACCCCAAATATATGCACAGAAGCAAATAAGAAGTGACATAGATCAGTGATCCAAACTCTTCCTTAAGCAGACATTGCTGTGAATCTATCCTTTCTCCTGCTCAGCTCCTTGTGTAATCTGCCAGGCACTTTACCACTTTCCCCCACCCAAAAAAACCCAGACAACTCCTGCATGCAGTAACACACACACAAAAAAGAATTAAATTCTAATGTATAATAGCTCACTGGTAATTGGAAACTTCATACATGAGGTGTTGGTGGAACCATGTCCTGAGCCACGTCTGGCCCAGGAGGGGTGGAGGGAAGAGGAATGGATATCTGAACTTTACTCCAAAAAATCTCTGTTCCACATGTCCTTCCCTGGCAGGACACCAAAGAGCCCTGCCAGTACAATCCTTACCCACCCTGCAGTGCCAGCCTGAGCTCGGGTTGAAGGGACAACTGAGCCTATAATACGATCTTGAGAAACAAGAAATACCCAGAAAATGAAAATAAGTCGCTCACAAGTATAATGCAAAACAATCCTGCTTTCTTTCCCAAGAAGAGCAAAATTTAATTTATGGTTGTCAGTGTAAGAAATCCTCACATAGCAAAGAAGATTATACCACTTCTCATCCCTCTCAGGGCTGTTTGCAGCCTGGACACCAGCACAGAGAGAGCCAGAGGTAGCATTCCTGGGAAACATCTGTCCTGGATGACTGGGCTTGTTGTCTATTGCAGCCCTCTCCCTGACCAGTTAGTTCTCTGCAGAGTAACATACACCCATCTTCAAATTGGAACCTACCAAATGGGATCAATTGCATACAAACTGTAGTTGTTTGTTGTTGGCAGGGGTTTATTTATCTTTTAATACTGTCAATTAAATCATTAACAACAAAAAATATTAAACCATCATGCATTCCAAGTCAATATTGAAATTCAGAGAAAAATATCACCTGCTTCTGCAGCTTGTCAGTTGGAAAAACAACACATGATCACTAACCAAGCAGAATAACCAAAATTATTATTAATCAGTAAGACTGAAATCCCTGCAGCATCATCTTTCTGTCAGCATTTCCCCAAGACTTACACTTGTGACATGTCTGCCAGAGAAGTAGCACAAAATAGTCCAATACAAATAAACAAAATACAGTTATTCCACCTGAAAGTTCAGATATGTTTTTCTTCTTTTTAAAGTACTGCTCATGTGTGTGTATATATATATATACACACATACACAAACATACATAAATATATATGTATAGCTTAATACTTCTTAATAATTTTCATTTTGTGTTATCCCCCATTATCCCCCATTTTGTGTTATATTTTGTGTTATTATTTTTTGCTGATTCTTTGTTTTATCCAGCTAGGCAAAGCTTCAAGGAAAGAAATGGAGTATGCAATTCAATCCCAGACTACAGGTATCCCTGCAATATCTTTCCATATGCCTTTTCTCAGATGTTAGCTAGAAGATTTCAGGTCCTGCTTTTCACTTGATTATAGAAATAATTTTCCTTGATAAAAATTTGGTTGTAAAAAAAAAAAATCATTCTTTATTCTGATGGTTCATTTTCCAAAGCATCCAACTCACATGTAACTCATCTACCAAGGCTGAAGAAAGGAAGAGGAAGGAATTGTAAATTGGTAGCCAATACACAAATGTAAGGAAAAACCTTTTTGCCATTTGTGCAAAAATTAAGCATTGCTCAATAATCTTAATTTGGTAAGGTCTCTAACAGTGTTAACAGCTGAATAGCTTCTTTTCAAACTCTTTACACTCTAACTCTGTACTTCTAGAGGCATTATCAGTATTAGATACTGGTTTTACTAGGAAACTAGGCCAGCAAGGTAGCAATTTACTTCTTTCACTTGGCAATAGACTCAGACTCAGTTCTCTCACTGGCAGGATTTCAGAAGAAATATTTGCATGTGGGCAGAAAGTACATTTTAAACTCATATTACTGTTCATCTTCAAATAAAGCATCTAAGCACAGGAATCAGCCTTCAATCCTCCACTTAGACAAAATTCCCCAAAGTGTATCACACAGAGGTTTTTCAGTCTTCAGAAAGTCAGTGTTAAAGCCATAGACCTTAAACAGATCTCAAATGTGAAAAAAGAAGGACATATGTATCGTTAAGTACAGGACTTTTGGAAAGTTTTATAGACAAAATGACTTACTGATGAAGAGAGCCCCAAAACAATCCCAAGAATAGCTGAAGTCTCTGTCAGTGTAGGGCAGGATTTTGCAAACCTTCATTCAGTCATTTATTCCCTATCCTCCAGCTGTGATAAATCTGAAAAGGATTGAATTCACATGGTACTGAATAGTTCTCTGTCCTATAGAAATGTCTGTGGGTTATCTGAAGCAATACAATTACAGTCATTGCAAGGAGGAAATAACTTTGTGGTTCTTTATACATAAATGAACTTTAACTGTAAAACATTCATTGCATTTTTTTTGTTGTCATTGGAGAAAAGAAAATCAGCTTTTACAAATGCTTGTCTTAAATTGAGACCCAGCTGCTGCTGCTCTTAGTTTCGTTTTCCCTAATTTAAAAAATCTGAGATGAATCCCCACAGACTTTACCAACAAGGGCCAAAAGGTGCATAATCAGTCATATATCCTTTGCTTTAGTTTTATTTCAAAAATACATCTCAAATTTTATTTTTTTTAACATATATGATAGCCTCAAGTCTATTCAAGGATTTCTGTATTTTTCTTGCTTATATTTTCCTCAGAGGTCCAAAACTGCCCTGGCAAGCACTTGTGCTGGCTATCCAAAGAAGCAGGAGACATTCAAGCTGTTGTGTTGATACCTCACCTGCAGTAAAGTGGTAGTCACTCAGAAGCAAGTGATTAAGAATTAGTGGAAAAGTACACTCCAGGAAATAAATACACTAGTGGTCATTTTTTTAATGTCAAATCATTGCAAATCAATGGAGGCAAGTTGACTTAGCAACAGCTTTTAGAGCTTGGCTCTTTATGAATAATAAAAATATTTAGCAGTAAACAAAAAAAGCTATTCAAAAGTTCCAGGAGATTAAACCATTAGCTGAACTGCAATTGCCAACATATAAAGATCTACATTGTACCTGTAATCAGGTCAGGTTTTCTGGGACAGTCAAAATAAGAACACAAGCCAAAAAAATAAAGAGAATATTCAAAAATATGCACATCCACAGCAATTTACAGCTTGTTGCTCCCTCAGATAGTGGAGCTAGAGGAGCAACTATTTACAGCTCTTTTGCTAGCTCTGAATGTGCTGGTGAAGTTATAGACAAACCAAGACAGAAATAGTGAATATAAATTCTTTGTTGTGACCTATAAAAAAAACCCCATTGCTCTTTGATATTTTCAGTAGTGGCATAATTCAGATCATTCTTTTTAGGCTGAGGCATCAAACAGAGAAAATGCTAAGATGACTTTTTGTGAAAAGCAATCATCTCTTTCCACTGAAGTAGAAAATCTTGAGTTTTTTGAAATATTTTATTTCAATTTGCCTTAGAAACAAGGTATTTTTTTATTGCAAAATAGGTTGCATATAATTGTTTTACATAGTATATGCTCATGTTTGTTAGCCCTACACATCCAAAAAGCTGATTCAGAGCTCATGAGGATAAACTGTCTGCTTTGATTAACACTGTTTTTTATTAAGAAATATTTCAAATACAAGCAGTTATCTTCACCATATGACTTATCACAAGTCTTTGTGCCTGCCCTTGCCCTGACAATAAAAGTCATCACAGAGACAAAAAAAAGTTTCTTTCGAAACTAAAATATATCCCAAAATCCAGTGCTCCTCTCTTTTCTGTAATCCAGAAGAGTAGGATGCCCAAAGTCCTACTCAAAATCTGTTCTATTAAGAGTAATATGTAAGTGCTGACAATAGTTTGGTTTATTAGGCAGAGCACTTTTATGTGAAATGTTAGTTAGAGGGGAGTTTCCAGCTGTAAAGGACACCAACAGAGCTGGGACTGTCACTAAAGACTCAGAAAATCTCAAGTCAGTGCTCTGTGACACTACTGTCACAAACTATGCTGGTTTGCCAGTGGGAAGTAAAATCTATTGAAAATCAAACCTTCAGACTCCTCTTTTGTTCAGCTTACACCTCAACAAATGCAAAGGCAATCAGGCAAGGAAATTGTGGTGTTCTGGGATGGGATTGTCTATTCCCTTTCTTACTACAGGAGCCCCATTTTGGGCAGAAAGTTCTTTCAGAAATAGGTGAAATAGATTGGTACTTTTCAAAGTGCCATTTTATGGGGCTCCCATTACACTTCTGCCAGTTTTCTTCCAGGCATTTAGAACTGAGTGATTGTTGCTAACATCATTTTTTCCCTCAGCCAAATCTGACTGAATTTTCCAGGCAGTAAAGGAAGCAGCATGTTACCAGCTTTCAGGTCATGCTATACACACATTTGTATTTGTAATACTTGCTAGATCTTAAGGGCAAATCTCTGTTCTCCTGTCTGCAATGCAGTGTTTTAGCTGCAGTGCAGATCATTTATATCTGTGCTCCCTGTCCAAGTCTCAGAGAAGTCAGCTCTGATTTTGTGAACATCCCTCTGCAATTTCTTTCCACGTTTTAGTGTCTCTTTCACAATCACTGTGATTAGAGGGTGTGTGTGGCCTTTCTGTCTGTGCTGGCTGGTTGCTGACCTGATGGCTCTGTTCCTGCCTTCTCCTATGACTCCTTAATGCACACTCATTGCTGACCCTCCAGACACTTTCCCAGCCTGAGCAGCTGCAGGGGTGACCTGTGGTGTCTGACTTCACTTCTTCAGTATGTGGTGGATATCAAATCATTCATGTTTTATTCTTTGATATGCCTTTGGTTCCCACTTTATAACTAAACCATGTGAGGCCAGAAATGAGCTTCTCTCCTGACAGCTGGGACAGTGCTGCCCAGCCACAGGGTTCCTTCATTTTTTTACCTGTCATGTTGAAGACAGCAGGGACCTCAATGGAAATTGTTAGAATAGCAGTGACAGCCTACCTCCTTCTCATATGGTGCTTTCAGATAAACTTTACATGAGAAAACTGATCCTTTTTCTGTTTTTTCTAACTTTGATTTCTTCCCTCTCTTCTGGAGGAAAACGAAAGTGTAGACCTATATCTAAAATGATGTAAGACAGGTTTTCCTTAATCAGAATTCTAGCAAACATCAGCCATTTTTCCCCAAATGTAAAGAGACATGGTGAGGCAGGGATGCTGTATTTTCCCTCTGCTCACTTTCTTAACTTTTTTCCAAAAGGCTACTCTGATGAGGAGCCCCTCTCTGCACGTGGACCTGCAGGAGCCCTGTTTATTACTTGGTTTGATGTATGACCCCTCCATTGATGCACATAATTGAAAAGCAGTGTCTGAAGTGCAGAAGGAATCCATTAATAAAATCGAGCCTTTTCAAGACACATTTGTACAGCTCATATTTAGACATACATAGATGTATGTACACAGGCACTTTAGACATAGATAAATGTATGTACACAGGCACAAAGGGTGAGAATCCTTTTGCAATCCATTCCAATCACTGCTGTTCAATACAAGAAGCATGACTCTCCCCCTCCAGGCAGTTTTGGTGTGTGCCTATAAAAGATGGCTACACTGCTTTATTTAAGTACTAATATTGCTACAAAAAGTGCAATAGTGGGGAATAGTCAGAGATTTCTTCCAGGAGCAGGCTGGACCAGAGCTAAATGCTGCATTGCACCAACTAAAAGAGTGCCTTCCTTCTGCCTGAATTTACCCTGTGCTTCACCACTTCAGACAAGAAAAGAGAGTCTACAAACATCTAGGATTATAGCCATCACTTATTCTTGTGTTTTACTGATGTGTGCACAGCACAGTTTCATCACCTTAAAAAGACTGGTGATCCAAAGAATGGAAAAACTGCACCTATATATCAACTAACTTTTAAAAGGTTTATTTTTATCTATGACATCAGCACTGCTTTAATAAAACTTAACAAACGTCAGATATTTTCTGATATATCATACTCCCTGAAGTGAACTCTGTGGTCAAATGGTTTGCAAAAAATCTCATTGGCAGCACTCATTTTTTATCAAATTCTTCTCTAAAGATCAACTAATAAATATTTTTGTGAATACTTAGATATGCAGGATGCTTCAGTCATTGGAAATTGATCACTGAAGCCATATATTGTCGTTTCTTTTTCATTCCTGGTTAAAAATGCTACTGATATTGGAATGGACTACTGTTCTTGCAATTTTTAAAGTTTTCCACAGTACTAAGTCATGACTGCTAGGAAATCAGTTCCTATAAATGCTAATTTCTATAGAGTAGGACTGCATGAGAACATAAACACAACAAATAAAATAGTAGGAGCCCAGACACAAAACTCATTGTGAAATGACTTCAGCTAATATTACAGAAAGCTTTCTAAAGCATATAGAAAAATCTGGAATCAAAAACTTGAGCCCTTATTTTGCACATAGGGCAGTGAGAAGAGTGATCTACTTAGTGAAAAATCCCAGAAAATATATTACAAAGAGACCTTTTATTAATCTCAACAAAGAGAGATGAAAATTCTGCAGAATTCCACCAAAATGTTTGAAACAAAACCAAAAGAACATGAGCTGAGAGCACCCTCTTCTGATCATTATTTTGTTCTTCAAGTTCTAGGTGAAGTATCTTCTGTAAAATTCCAGTGACCTGCTCTCTGTCAGAATCACAAATACAAAATCTGCTTGGGAGATGAATACAAGAAATTTGTTTCAGCTAAAAATTAATTTTTTTGCTTTAGCTGTTCTTTTTTATTCTTTTATTATGCAAAAACAAAGCCAGTTCTTCCAGTAACTCTTCCCCCTTGTATGTTCCAGTTTGATTTCCATAAGATCATGCAGGGCCAGATGTGCAAGGGACAGGCTGATTTTTTTTGGTTAATTCATGCCACCAAGAGAGATTTAAATTCAGGTAAAAAAGAAATCTTACTCTAAAATATTGTGTTTACAAAGATTTATAAAGATGACAGAAGGAGCAGAGGATGGGGGGAGAGTAAAAGCAAGAGGAATATTAGTAATATAAATATTTTTCTATAATTATACCAGCATTTTTTTTATTATATTCTCACAGAGACCAAGCTGAAGATGTAAATTTTAAATCCCACTGTAATTCAGAGCTGAAAAAAGGAAAGAGAGCAGAGCCTCTGACCTTGTACTTCACTTTCAGTCTCTGAGGACTGGAGAAGTAACTCATGAATATTAGAGCTAATGAAGCTTGATTTTCTTCAGATTTTTGGTTCAGTGTTGATTGACTCTCATGTCTGGAAGATGTAAATTGTGACTGAAGCTTGTTCTGCATTTCAGACATTTTGATGTGCCTCTTCAGTGTGTATTCTCTGGGATTTAAAGACTCCAGCTCATGCTGTAGTGTTTTTCTCAGAGAGCACCTCTCAGATGTCTCTCTGACCTGGACATCTATTTACATAAATCTTGTAAGAATGTCCTATCCCTGAGATTTCTGTTCCTTTATCATATTTCATAAAATACAACAACGGGTTCAAAAAATTAGACAGCATGGACTAGCAGGCAGATATATATTGAAACATCTAAATTCTAATTAATTCCCTGATGATTTTCACTTAGAGAGCCCTTGACAGGCAGAGGTGTGGAGGGTGGATCCCCTTGGTGTAGGGAGTGGCTCAAATCAGAAGTGAAGCCCAAAGAGGCAAAGGGAGTGATCAGCCATGCCAAGAGTGTCCCTGCAGATGAGGCATTTCGGGGTGAGTGATCCCATCTCTCAGCAGGGAGAGGCTGATGGACCAGCACACAGATTGGAAACCAATAGAAATGAAATTGGAAGATACAGGCACAATCCTATTATGTGATAAGGAAACTGGGGTGGATAGAGACAGCACAGAGATAAGAGGGTCATGAAAACGAACAGAGCAATTTGGATCTGAGAAAGTGGATGCACTATTAACCAGATGCACTCAGCCTCACTGGATTGCCAGATGAGGCTTGTCCTTGTCAAAATACAATAAACTGGCCTCTTCAGCTTTCTCCACATTTAAGGTTCTGGCATGAAGCACTTTAGACAAACATAGATTGATGGCTGAAGTATACACAGGAATGACACAGGACCAGGATGATGCTGAAATATCACTAAAACTGATGATTTTGGCTTGTTTGTTTGTCATCTTCAGTACAGCATGGCAGTGCATCTGGAGACCTGACATTATCACAGAACAATGTGGAGCCTTCTGGGAAGGGAAATGCCAGAGCTGGAAGAAAGGCATGTGCAGAGATGCAAAACATCCATGAACAGTTTTTTGATCCTGCTGGTAAAAAGCTGTGTTGTAGTTCCAGGTGTCTGAAGGAATGAAATCCAGCTCAGGCCATTGTGAGCACTTGCTTACAGAAACAGTAATCTACAGCTGGGCTATGGAAACAAAGGGTCAGGCACTGTCCAAGTCTCCTTAAAAGGTAATGTGGGGCAACCCAAGGCAAATGCAACTTTGAGATATTGGCCCAGAAGTGGTAATTTAGAAACTGGGAATTTAGGTCATTAGAGTAGAATTAAAGGAACAGGCTCTTCTTCCTTTCAAGTTTTTACAGAATCATAGAATGGCTTCTTATGAAGGGGGCCTTAAAGATGATAGAACATTCAGTTGGAGCTGCACAGTAGGAATGATCAACCAAAGAAAATCTTTACCATTACCCAGCAACAGGAATGTGCTGGTAAGGACAGTAAGAGAGTGAGGAATTTGCATTTTTGAGTCTGGCCATTTGTAACACCTGAAATAAGAACAGTAGCATATGTATGAATATGTGGGTTAAAATGGTGCAGGGTCAGCCATGTAGCTGGCATCCCCAAGGGTGTATGCTGTATGGAAATTATGGAAGTCTCCAGAGTTATCAGTTCTTATTATCAGGCTTCACAAAATGTGGACCAGCACTACATGAAAAGGTTGTTCAGTAGAATTAAAATTATCCTGGGGCATAGGAAGCCTCAGACTTCAAAGTTTCTAGTTATTTGCACATCATACTTTAGGTTTTTTTTTTAATGAAAAAAAAACTACAAGGCTCTCAGAATATTTCATTATGAAAGAACCTCAAGAAGTAATGATACTTGAGCACAATGCTTATAAAAAGATGATAAAGGAGAAAGATAAAATAATGCTCAATATCTTATCTTCCTGGTAAAGAAGCAGAGAGCAAGGTTGGATTTATATTTACCTAGTTAAAAAATTTCTTTTGACTTAATCTGCTATATTATTATTTTGAGGTCAGCGCTGTCAGTTCTTCAAAATGCACTTAAGGGTAATCAAGGTAAGCAAGGATTGGATTAGATCCCTGCAGCCAACTCATATATTGAGCACATCATTGAAGCTTTTCCTATAGATCTTTTCTTCACAAGCATGGAAAATACCACCAAAAAAACGCCACAAAAATGACAGCTGTATTCATTAGATATCATCCAAAATATATTGCTGTGAATGGAAAGCACTTTGATTAGGACTGACTTAGCAACATGCACAGCCTAGTCCTGCATATGAGTTGAATAGATCAGCATTCAAATGCATTTATTGAACAGATGGTTCCTGTAGAAGAGACTAATGCACTGGTTTTGGTCACCTTGTACTGGCCCTCATTCAGAGCAGGTGCTCAATAAACCAAGACTGGAAGTGGACCAAAATGGACTGGCTTTTAACAAAACTGGGACATAGCAAAGGAGGAGACAACCCCTTCTTCTCTGTTTTACAAAAATATATGAGTGCATGCAATGCCAGCTCTGCCCATGGTGATCAATCTCACTTGTTTGTTCCTGAGATATAACATCAAAAATTTTAACACGAGGACCAGGGGCACTGACAAGCTGAGCATGTCAATATGTAATTTAGGTTTGAACTCCATTTTATACTCTCATGTTAATCTTTTTCTAATTTTTTCAGCTTCTTCTGCATCCAAAATCGCCAAGCCCCAACTAGAACCAGAGCTCCTGTTCTGAATCCATTCCTGATCTGATTTTAAAGCAGAAAGATTAAATTCCTTGCTTTTGGGAGAAATCAAATAAACCTGGCATCAAACCCTCTAGGTTCCAAAATTACCTGCTACTGCAAGGAAAGCAGCAATAGTGGAGTTATTTGTGTGTTTTTACAGATGAAGTTATCCAGTGGTTAAAAATGGATTAAACTTCAGAGCAGAATTGCAAAATGAATCAGAGTCTTGGTTTGTGCACATATGTGATGGTGCTAAAATCTTCTGGGGTTTCCTGTCTTCTGAAGTTTTGTCTGTGTTTGATCTGGAATAGGAAAATAGGGCCCATTCCAATTTGGAAAGAAACCCAGAACCCAAATTATATGAGTAAACTCACATCATGAGACTGAAATGCCCCCAAATACCCCCTTATCCTTCTCTTTCTGAGGACGGAAAGTTTGACAGTCAGATGGGACTGGGGAAAAAAGATATCTCCAGATGGAAAATGATGAAAAGCTGTATTTGGCAATATTATTAAAGTGGACCCTGGATTTAATTATAAAGTTAAAGAACAAGTGATGGCAAAGCCATTACAGAGTTTGAAACTATGTCCAGCTTAGCTGCTTTAAGCACTGTCAAGCACCCACTACTCTACAAGAAGAATCCACTCCAGTTTTCAGCTCTCAGGTTGAGAGGGCTTTTCTTGCAGTGACCTTTTTATCCTCCCAGAAGACTCTCATAGCTCGTCCTCCCACCTTCTCAACCAGCCCTCTTTCAAGGCAAATTTTCTCGGTTGAAGCTGGCTTTTAAAATTAGCTTGATCTTTGTGACAACTGTTAGCAGTATGTCAGTGAGTTACCTGGGAACATTTATTTAGGATTCATAAATCTTTATAGGGAAACTGTTTATAGAACCACTCTTCTGCCTGCCTTGAAATATTGAGGCGCTGTAATGTTTTGATTTGAAACATTTTAACCTACAGGAGAAAACCTTGACAGAGGGATAGAAAATTCATGCTTAAAACACAAGGTCTTGCAGTTACGAAGTTACTTTGTGGACTGGCAGAATATGTTTGATTTCAGTGGCTCAAATGGTGGAAATAACAATCAGGGTTTGAGAAGCCTGAACTTCAGTGTGAAAAATAGCCCATCCGACAATGCTGTCCTGCCTGACTTTAATTAATCCGTCACTCCAAACATGACCTGGTTACCGCAGTACAAATGTCAGCTTGTAACAGCTTTTCCCTGGAGCCCTCCCTAACCAGCGTTCGGCATTTACATCTGCTGGAGGATGATGCAGAGCAGTTAATGAGCTCCATCTACTGCTGCACAGAGGGAACTGTACCAGCAGCTCCATCCCCAGCTGCCCTGGCAGAGGGGCTCCGGGCACTGGATGCTCTCAGCAGAACATTCACCTCTTTGTGCTTCTTGTCCTCTTTTTCTGTCATCAACTTTACTGTACATGAGTTTTCTTTAATCTATAATCTTTTTGGTAATTTCGTTTTGAATTACAGGGTGACAACATGGGGCATCTTTTTTTTCTAAATATATTTTCCCATGCAAGCAGGCATAGCAGTTCTCTTGAAATAATTAGCAAAAACTGAAGAAACTTACAAAGCAGAGAAGTTTATTTAAGTTACTGTTGCACTCTCAATAAACACGACCACTGTGCTGAAAATGGGTACTCAGATCAACAGATGGATGCCCTTCTCTTATATTTGCCATATGTGTTGACTGGAGTATTCAGATAGGATATTTAGTTGTTCATGTCTTAAAAGAAATTATCTGATAGTGACTTAAAATACCTTCTTAGTTTATGAGAGGGTTAATGAATATCTGTTGTAAAAATCACCTTCCTTAGTATTTCCCTCTTGATTCAGGTGAAATATTTCAAATACTCTCAAAGAATCATAACTAGCATCACAGTAAGCAGGTTGCAGAAGATGCTTACCCAAAGCATAGCTGAACCTGAAAAACACCAGATAATTGATGAAGAGGAAAAGTAGCAAGGATTAATACATTCGTATGTCTGAAATTAAGAAAAAATAATAAAATATTATATCTGATTAAATATCTCAGCATAGGATTTTATTTTCATGATACTTATCCATTAAGAAAGAAAACAGTATCAAAGACCTTGCTAAGGTCAGGGGTGTTTTTTCTAGTTTGCACAATGCTTGAACACCTGTGTGATGGCTGCTGAATCAATTAAAAGACCAGGCTTGGAGACATTCCACAAAGGAAGGAAAGTTATTCCTCAGGCAGGCTGCTGCCTGTGGATCCATGGAAGGCAGGGCAGGTCCTGCTGGCAGCAAAGCTCACTGCACGAGGATGCATCAGCAGCTCCTGGTGTAACCCCTTCACCTCGGGCCCCCTTTGTACCTCTGCCTCAAGGGGTCTCAAAGTACAGCATTTCTGAATCATGAGTCTGAGAAGGTCTCTGATTGGAAAACATTAAAATCAAAGTAAGAAACTCTACTATCAACCAGAAAGTGGTCTTTTCATCAGATATGAAACCAAAGTAATTTTCATTCCCTCAGCCTCAACTTTGGCCCCTGATCTTAGCATTGAAAGACTTCCCCTTCTCTAATTTTCCTCTGAGTTGTAGCATTCAGTGAATTGTTCATGAATGCTCTTTATTTAGGGGAGCCTTTCTGACTGACTCCAATGGATTTGGGAGTTTCTTGGGACAGAAACCATGTTTGAACAGATAATTCAAATTATCATCTTCGTTCTTCATATACACCACACTGTAAATCCATTGGGAACATATTTTACAACAAATTCACATCAAACCAAGTTTTATTTTTGAAATTAGCAATCAATGCAGAATTATGCAAAGCAAACTAATGAATAATCTGGCTGTGCAGTCAATTCTTTCATGAAAACATGGGGGAGTTCAGTGTATAACAGTACTTACAATTAGAACATCAGTGGGAAAGCAAATCCTACTTTCAGCTAGTGCATTGTAAATAAAAATGCTCAAACTCAACAGCTTTAAAAAATAATATTTAAGGTGAATTGTCTCCAAATTAATTGGAGGCTACAAAAGTCTAAAAGCTTACTTTATGCTTGTAATAATAGTTAATTTAGTGTTACAACAAGTAACTGCTTGAAAAAATTCAGGAACAATGTAAACTTCAAAACTAAAAAACTGAGTACAAAAATTTAATATTTGTCTTCTGTGAATTTTATGGGAGTAAGAACTGTAAAAAAACTGTGAGTCCAGTTTTACACCTCCAAGAAAAAAATGTCATACAGCCTGTTCCTGATTGAATGGTTTAAGGTTAAATATTCGGTAGAAGAATGTTAAATAAAATAATAGATTTTTTTTATTGTTGCTCATTAGTACAGGCAGCCTTAGTTTGATTTCTTGAATGTATTTACTTTTATTTGAAAGTCAGAATAGACACAAGGTACCAAGAGGCACTAGACTGTTCTTGAAGTTGCATTGTCTCAATAATCTTTGCAAAAGGCATTACTAATATCAGCAGCGAAAGAAAATTTCAGTAGTCAACCTTTAGAAAATAAAAATACTGAGGGGATTTTAGTGACCTAATAACTGTCCGCCAGTGTGCAATTATTTTTATGGATTGAAATGGGAGCAAGGGCAAATCTGTCTCACACTGGTATTTTGCACTTTCTTCCTTCTTATGTAACATGTTCTTCACAGGCAGCACCCTGGTGATAAGCTGTGTCCAAGGCTGTCCATGTCAGGGGAGCTTTTTAATGCATTTGCATGTGTGCAGTGAGTCTGGTCACCAGAAATGCCAAGATGCACAGTGCATGAAAGCACATGCACACATTTATACCTGTATATGCACCAGATACATACATTATTGTCAGGAAAAAGGTATAATAATAAGCATCTTTAAACTTCCATGCTTGCAGTGTAGGAAGGAGACAGGCTTGAAATATCTGTCAGTGAAATAACCACTTGGAAATACTGTTATGGTTTTTCATCACCTGTAACCATTCTCTCATGTGGGCCATCATTTTATCTGTGTAAAACTTTTCCTATTTTATCAAGAGCTATCACACACACAGGGTTTTCTTTTCTATCCAAGAAGTTTTCCACCTTTATGTGAAATTTTTGAACTGAATGCAGTTCAAGAGGATTTACTAAGCTGAAAATTAAGCATATTAAATTTTTCCTCTGCATAGTAGTTACCCAGGCAGTTTGACTGAGCAGAGTACAGGGTATAAAAGTCAGGATAAATTGCCATTTTCCATTAAGGATTGGTGAACTATTAAATCCTCACTCAGGGAAATATATCTCTCTGGAAGTAAACCTTTTGGCTCCAGTCCATTTCTGTAGTTTGCCCAGCACTTACTGAGAAAAGTCATTGATGACTATGGGAGTTCTGTCTAAAAATGTGGAGGGATCTTAACACATATTTGTGACCTTACAAAGATGAACAGCTTGTTTGGTTTGTGTTTGTAGCTCATGTCTTTAAAACTGTTTTTTGCGACATAGCAAAACCACTTTGATCTGCAATTAAACATTTTCTTATATAATCTGGAAAATGTATGCACTATTGACAAAACAAGAAGGAGCTGAGTACAAAAAGCAGAAAAGGAAAACAACATTTTATTTTTACGTTTATTCAGTGGAGTTCAGAAACAAGTATAATATAATTCTTATTTTACAAAGTTGAGCATTAAATATAAAAAAAAGGACTTACTGGCCTTTGATAAGTAGTTTCATAGGGAGCATGCATGCTAATACAAAGCCAGTTTTGGATGACAGACATTTAAAAGCAGAAAAGTGAGTCAACAGAATTTTCAGACACTCTTGAAAAGGTGGCATTTATATCCCTTTATCCAAATGTAGCTTCTCCATTTTTCTGCAACTTCTCCTCCCACGTCCACTTTCTAAACATAAATAATATTACAAAATAAAATATTTAGAAATACAAATAATACACCCAATACAGTACATTGATTATGATGAATGATAACGGGAAAGAGAATCTGGCATAGTTGTCTATGTGGTAAGGATTTTTAACATGGAAGCAATCAAAGATGCAGAAAAGTCTTCTCATTACTGACATTGCTGAACTACACACACTGTGTTGGCTTCTCTCCCTTTTTCTGTCAATGCTGGTTTGTTTGCTTTTGTTTGAATCGGTCTCGTTCGTGTTGTCAGGGGCACTGGAACTGTTTGTCACTGCTGCCAGGACTCCATTCTTCTCTTCTTCACCATCATCATCATCAATAATCTGATAGGAGCAGAACCACAGCTAGTTAAGTGCATGTTTCATCACCTGTTTACTTTAGAGCTGCAGCAAATGGGATTTTCCTTGTGGCTCCTCCTCTGTCTCACTCCTTGACTTCAAGGACAAGCTCTTACATGCACCAGGCAGCTCCTTTCAGCTCTCAAAGGCCCCATTTATGGGGAAAACATTGACTTAAGCAACACCATACAGCAAAAGCTTCTGAAGGGCTGTCAAGCAAATCTGGATTTGTACAAATATGGACAGGGAACTTTGCATAAGATAGCAGCAAATCCCTGAAATGCACAGCAGTAAACTGCCTTCTGCTCAGGGCAAATGCCAGCAAAGGTTAGTGCCCAGAAAGTGTGAAGGCAAAGCCCCAGCATGGAGATGGAGAAGGTGGGGGAACTGCCTGACCAGCAGCTGAGCTGGCTGCACCCCAAATCGAGCACCCCACGACACAAGATACTCTCCTTGAGTGCAACTGGCTACTTCATTCTGGTGCTGTGTGATTTAAAATCAAGTACTTCAAAAATAAAGAGGAAAAAGCCCAACCCACAGCTGATTTAATTCTAAATAGTTTGTGATACTTTCTGTCAAATCCTGAAACCCCTGCTTTAAATTCAAAGTTATGCTAGGGTTAAGAATATTTTCATGTGCTTCACTGCATCAAGACAGGTCTTTGGAGAATGTTGTATAAGCCTTCTGGTGGGCTTTGTTTCTTTGATTAGAAATGGCTCAGAGCCATAAAGTTCATGTATGAAATTTTCACCCTTTGAAGTCAGTGGGTTTTCTGCTACTGACTCAGAGGACACAGGATTAGACATCAGCTGCAGCTTCAGCTCTAAAAATTCCTTGGAATTTCTGGGGTATTTAGTTTGGCTTGAGATATTGCAGAGACACCAGAAGAAATGAGCTACAAAGACTGGCTCTAATTTTGTATCTAAACTAAACCTTATTATGTATACTTTGAGGAGGGGTCATTTTAATTCAGGTAGGCATACATATAATTTTAATTTTTGCTTGATAGTTTTATTACCTCCCAAATCATCAGGTAGCATAAATGTAAGACAAGTCTAAATAAATTATTTGTGAAGTGTAGAATGCAAAACCTCTTTCTTCTGACCAACTTGCTTTTTCCCATTTGCATCATGAGAAGAAGCAGTTTACACAAGGACAAACTTTTGAAAGGTTAAGATGTACATACCTGTGTGCAGCCAGACATAAAGTCAAAGAAAACTCATTAAGCCACCTAAGTGGTCTCCATGCCAGTACAGAATTGCTCTTCTACCCAGGGTGCATATGCACAGCATAAGCCTTGAGTCTTCTTTATCTAAAATTACTGACACCCTTGAAAATTAAAGTAGAGCCTGGACAATGTCCTCAAACTGCTGTGAATCAGTGAAGCAGAACAAATGGTGGTAGAAAAGGGATTATTACAGCTTTCCACTTGCAATTAAAAAAAAAAAAAAAAGGGATATTTTATTTCAGAGATAAACGTAGCTCCATACAACATATCATCCTAAAAATACACTGACCAAAAAACCTTGGTCATCCTCCACCCCCCCCACCTCTGTGTGAAAGCTGGGATAAAAATCTGCCTATAAAGCTATTAGAGGATCAATCCATAAAACTCCAGTCTGAACCTTCAATAATCCCCAGGGTAGTACTAAAATTCAAACCTTGAGTTTTTACTTGAAGCCTGACTCTGTTATAAATATCTCTCTCTTCTGCTTCAAAAACTGCAGGCAGCTGAGGGGAGTGCTGGGGATGGCAGAGGAGCCTTTGTCAGCAGTACCTGAGGAAGTACTGGAGCAACAGCCTAATGAATGCACTCAGCACTTGGAAAGTTAATAAAATAAGGGAACCTTACAGAAGAGTCCTGACTTTTTCCCCCTGCTTTCATTTTTCATTACAACATCTTTACTTCCAAACCATCAGGATTTGGGGCATTGCTCAGTTTGAGAGTCTATTTTTCTCCCAGGTAGGGCTGTCTACAAGTTGCTCAGAATTAGTTTTATTTCAGAGCATGAAAGGACATTGTGTACGTGCCACTTTTCCTTTCTCACAACGGCATGTGAGCAATTCCCAGGAGGCTGATGTGTTATTAGGCTGTTCTTGACTCCCATCAGCTCCCCAAGGGACAGCTCTTACTTAAGCAGAAAATACCTTAAGCAGTGCATATGTACAGGATTCTATTTGCAGTGCAACAAGGCAGGGCTCTTGCAAAACAGGGGAGAGTGTACAGCAAAGTGCTGTATTACATAGCTTGGAAAAGAGAGAGCTAGTCCAGAAGAGAACCATACCTGCTAATTCATAAATAACTGAAGTCTTATAGAGTGGGTTTATAAAGGGACTTTTCCAGATTGTTATGGAGAATTGACCATGATGAAAGACTGAGCTGGTTTATATTAAATTAAAAAAAAAAAATTGTGTTGTGTGTTCAGCTGTGGCTCCAATTATAAATGTCATACTAGGTTTTTTTCTGGATGCCAGCTGTCAGTGAGGAAATGGCAGCTGGCATTAAGAAGGGCTCTGTGTAGATACCAAATCAGTACCATCCAGGAAAGATGCTGTACATCACCCAAAAAGCACTGCCCATGACACCTGCTACTGTGGCTGCTGTTTACACTCAGCAAAGTGTTTGCTGACATCCAAGAGCCAACAAAGTTATCACTTTTACTGGATAATAAAGCTGCTCAAGTTTAAAAATATTTCAAGCTAGGGAATTGCACATCTGGACCTTATGTGGTGCTCATAAAGACTGCAAGAACCTTGCACAGATATACCAGAGAGGCTGAATTTCGCACTTACAAAATAATTTTCTGTTTTCAAACTGTTCTCCGTTCTCCCTTAAAGGTGGAGGTTTAGGTAAAAGACAAAGGAAATCCAAGGAATATTTCTGTGCTTTATAAAAGGCACAGTTAATGGCTTTGTACAAAAGAGAAGAAACTCAGGAGAGGCAACCTCTCCTCTTAGGCAGCCTGTTGTTCTGGAGCTGATGTGAATGGCACATTCTGCCTGACCTTCCTTGCAGCAGGTGGCTCCTCTGCTTTTGCCATCAGCTTTGAAGATGTCTCTGTGGGTCCTGGTTCACATGATGTGAAACATGACAAGATAATGGATATGATGAACTCTTTCACCAGTTTATGTTCTAAACTGGAGATCTCAGGGGCTTCAGAAGGGTTTGATATGCCAGTGCCCAGCTTCTTCAAAGAGCAAAGTGGGAAGCAAGTGAGTACAACTAATTCTTATACAAGAGAGAGTGTGACATTTCCATTTCACCTCCTATGTTTATTTACATAATTCTGAGTGCAAATTTTCTATCAGCTCACATGTGGGAATAACAAGCTGGGACGTGAGATTTCCAATTAACCTGTGCCCACAAGAGAATATGATAATGAGGACAACACATCTACAGTGACAATACTCACACACAAATTGCTAAGTACCTGCTAGACAGTGACATGAGATTTTAGCTGGTATTTTTGTCCTTGAGATGTGTTTGCTTTTACAAGAAATGAGAAATACAAGTCAGGTGTGCTCTCCATGAATCCCTGCTCAGTAAGCAGTGCTTGCCCTTGGCTACACTAGAAAAAGGACATGACAAGCACTTTCCTTATTCTACAGTCACAAGCTGATCTAGGACCAAACAATTGCTCCTCTTATACCCCTGTCTTTGTGTGGGCAAGAAGTGCATTTGGCTTGCTTGCTCACTCCTGATGCCCAGCAGAAGGCAGGAAACATGCCTGAAGTGAAAGGCTATTCCTTTTGGTCATTAAGTTCATCACAAAACTTTCCCTTCTCCTTTTACAGCTGTACCTCCTATGTACTTTCATGCACATTTTTGAAGTCTACAAGTTCCCATGTCCACTCCATCTGCAAGCATGAATACCTGCTCCAGATGAGAGGGAATCTGACAGAGGCAGGTGAAGGCAAGGGCAGTATAAGTGCCCTTCACAGAGCCAAAGATGCTTAATCATCCAAGCACTGAAACACTTTCTTACCTGAATCTCCAAGCAGCTTTTTTTTCCCCTACACTATAAGCAAAATGACAACCACTTACTTCACAAGATGGATATGCTCACAGGGAGTTGTCACTGATGTTACCATGCCAACAAAAATTACTTGGCTTTCCACTCAAATCCTCATTCAAAATGAGTGTTTGCCCATTTGCAGACAATCCCCTGAAAGACTTTATCACATAAAACCCAGTGGGCTGGCTCAGCTTTGTGGCCATTTTGCAGTCTTTCTCCATGCACCTAGACCCAACAACAGCTTTTAACATATTATCATGCATTTACAGGATGTATCCAAACAGCCAAAATTTCATATTAATTGATTAACTATCTAGATGTACCCCCACACACACACATATTGCCTGATCTTCAAAAGGTTTTGAAGCTCTTTTACTTGAGTTCAAAATCCTGTTTTTTGAGTATGCTGAGGAGCTTTGCTTAGGTGTTTGTGATGCTCTGTTCTAATTTGGCTTAAACAGTTAACAGTCTTCCTTCTTCTGGATATTTATTCCTACAGCACTCAACCAAATTTCTTTCTGCCTTTTTTTCCCCTTCTTAATATTCTCATTTTTAAAGTTTTACTTTTGTCTATTAATCCAGAAATTTCATAAGCTACTTAAAATTTTCTTTTTTATCATGCATATTAGGTTCAGTTCCATAATTAAAATCTGCAAGACATCACCTTTCAGCTAACTTGTGATTTCCTTTCCCTTGCTTATGAAAGCACTGCTATACACTGGAGATAGAAGATGTGACAAAACTTCTTCATGAACCTGTCCTCATTATTTCAGCACCCACCAGATTAAAAAATACCTGTGTTGGTTTCATCCATTTTTATTTTAAATGTATTTCATGGTATTTTAGAGTTGTGAGAAATTCTTTAGAACCACAAAAAGCACTGTTATAATAATGATGCAGAAGGGAAAATGGATCCCAGTCTGACTTTAGGTGCAGCTATTGAAGGAGAAGGTGAGAGCAGAAGGCTACAGGGACCTGATAGCACATGAAGACATCTGCCAGGAGACTGACTCATGTTCCATGCATGTGCAGCTTTCATAAATGGAATGTGATAAACTCTTTTTTTCCATATTGCAGCAGGATCAAGTCACCAAGCTCAGCCTAATTTTTGAACTGCAAGTAAATGCTATTGCCTGGGAGACAATAGTGCCTGTGGTTTTTGTGAGACATCCAGAACATTGATAAATGGCCATGAAGCCCATTCCAAAAGAGAGAAGGAATGGGCTTCAGTTTGTTTTGTCTCTTCCAAAAAATTTCTAGGTGTACAAATATGTTTTCTTTTTCTCAAGATTATTATGTTTCCCTGCTCTAATTCTGAAAAAGAATACCTTAAATACATTTACCATTACTGCTAAGAGAATTCATTCATTTTAGTAGGTGTAATTTAAATCCAATTTGTAGGTCAACAACCAAATAATTAAAATACCTTTGGAAGTTCCTTTGAGCTGAGTTGGTGCAGAGTGCAGAAATGAGTCACAGCATACTCTAACAGTGCTCCAAAGATGAAGCTGAAGCAGATACCAAGGTACACATCAATTGCCTTGATGAAGCAATTAGCATTTGGGAGTGAAGTCCTGGCTCCCATCATCAGTGTTGTCATGGTAAGGACTGTGGTGACACCTGTGGAATGGAAAAATGTATGTTCTAATATAACACAGATGGCACTGAGAGCCTCTACTGCAGGAGATTTTTCACTGGACCTGAAACTCCTAGGATGCCACAGCATTAAATGGGTCATGTTTTAGGAAGAAGACTTCAAAATTAACTTGTGACTCTAAAGCTAAATGCTTAAAAACAGTGATGGAAAATGTTGGCAAAGCTGGGAAGACTAGAAATTAAAATGAGAGAGATTTTGGTGCCATGGAATGTATATTTATGACTAACACATTATTACTGCAAATCTGTGGAAAGGTCCCTTTAAGATACTCAGGTACCATTTTGCTCAGTGTAGTTGCCCACTGGCCTCATTCTGTGTGAAATCCTTCTTTATTCCCTGTTCTGTAGGAGTGTTTTTTCCATCCCACCTGCAGCCTGATCAAACCTGATTTGCATTCTTTCCCTTTCAGAATATCCTTTATTTGAAATTAATTATATTTAATCTCTTATAATTCTCTTGTTATTCATGTGTTAATTAGTATGTATCATTAGACCTCACAAAAGCCTCACAATTGTCTGTGCATGCCATGTATTTGAATATGTTTAAATTATTTCCAAAATGACAGTTTTTTGCTTTGCTTTCAGCAGCCTCCCCTGCCTATAAGTCTCCTTCCTGTAGCTGCCAAAGGCATTTTTCTTAGTTAAAGAATAGCGAGGTTTTAAGGGGAATCCACATGATTTACTGAGTATAGAAAACCCAAAAAGTAATTCCATAAAACTCAGAAGTGTTTGCAACTTCAGGAAATGGGTGGCAAGTAAATGCAATAAAGAAGGAATCTTAATGATCCAACCCTTGGTTTGGGTTGGTTTATCAGCTTCTCACCTATGCAGATCCTGGCTGGGACCGATGACTGGCTTATCCAAAATGATACCCAGGAGAGCACCACCAAAAGGATTGATGGTACATATGTCTCTAATATGAAATACAAGATGTTTCTCTTGAGTTCAAAGTGAAACACAAGTTTTGGGTAACGTCCTGTGAAAGGAGCAGGGAGAAAAACATTGTGAAAGTGCAATTCATGAAAAGATCTTTGAAATAACAACCTGCATTATTTTGGTGCACCACAATGAGCTAAAAGCTTAACAAACAAGCTTATAAAAATTAAACATGGCACTGAAAAATTCAGATTGAGGACTCTGAACTGAAGGAAACAATCAAATATGTAATATTCAGTCACCATATCCAGAGTTTTATTAAAGACACCTTGAATTTGAATTTAAATGAGGATTAGTGAAGGAAAAAATAAACCCACCAATGCATGAAGGGGATGTTCCATTATATTACACAAGGCAAGGAAATTTGAAATCACATATGGATTTAGCTGTCGCTATTCATAACAATGAGTGAGCTACTGTACAAACTACAGCAGTAAGGATTGTCATTTCATGAAGGTGCCACAGGTTCTTATTTTTAACCATCTCACACACCCAGATTATTTTTCTTTTGTTTTCATTTACTATCGGTCAAAATGTGGATTGAGGGTACCTGCTCTGAAATTGCTGACCTACCTCTTATATTCCACTTAAACCCAAACAGTATCTTTGGATCCTCATGATCTGTTTTTCCTTTGTATCAGTGCATTAGAGTGTTTGTGTTGCTCTGAGCAGTGTCACTGTTGTGGCACAAATTATTTGCTTCTAAGTGAGTGATTTCCAGAAGATGAAGTTTTGGGATCACAGAGTCCAATACAGAACTGCATTTCATGAAGGGACAACATACTCATAAACAAAGCCTGAACTTCTTATCCAGCTCACTAACTGAGCAAAACTTGGCTGTGTTGAGGCACACAATCTGAAATTGTTACCAGTTCAATGCATTACAGGAAAACAAAATCTTGCTTTTTAAATGGGCAGAAAAGACTTCTTGTTCTGGAGTTCCAGGTTACAAATTAAGCATTATTAAGTTTTTACAAAACCATTTAAACACCATTTGCATGTCAGTGAAATATCAGTGAGAGACTAATGCTCTGTACCCAGACAGCTTTGGCTTCTGCTATTTTAAACAAAACCTATTCCCTGGCACCAATGTTTGCTTCAAATGCTGCTTGCTGAGAGTCAGGAGAGAACTACAGGACAGTGATTTCACTTTAGCAACAACAATATAGGCACAGACAGGCTATTTGTGCATCCCTCAGGTGTGCTGTGAGACACAAAGAAGTGCACTTTTAAAAGCTTGAAGTGTAAACAGTGGTTGCCAAGAAATGTCTTATTGCTCCCAGATGAGAAAATGGATTGCTAAATTTCCATTTTAAAAAGCATTGTATATATTGCATCAAGACACCTATAACGGGATTTTTAAACCAGAAAGAATGGCAAGATTGTGTACTCTGACCCTAATCAAAAGCCACCAAATTTCCTTAATTATCTCTTACTTTGAACTAAATCATTTTGGTTGGAATAGAGCCCACCTTTCACACAGACATGAAGACTTAGTTTGAGGATATCTAGACACACAGCATCCACCATTTCTCTCAGTAAATAATTCTGTTTGCTAAGAATGAATGCCTGATTTCTAACATTAACTTGTTTTCAGTTTTCTGCCACATAGACCATCTCTTCCCTACTGAACTAAATACTCCTCTGGTAGTCAGTTCTTTCTGCTTCCAAAGGTAAAAAATCACTGTATTGGGGGTTCTTCTTTGTAAAGTCAGTGTACTGAGATCCTCAAGTGTCCAACTGAAAGAAAGGGTACAAACATTACACTTAAACTATCTCCATGAGGCAAGAGGTACAAATAGGTTTTACACAATTATCATCATTTTTACATGAAAGAAGAGATATTACACCCGTGTACTTCTACCAAGGCTAACTTTTACCAATACATCTGTTTCAATAAATGTAATTTTGTTCACCAAAACTGCTTTTAAGTGTGTGCAGACCAAAGTGAAGCACTCAAAAGTCAGGGAGTGAAAAACTTAGAGATGACTGTGTGACCTTACCTTGTCTGTCAGCACTCATCTGTGCCCTGAAATGAGCACAGTGCTATGGAAAAGCACTGAGTCTGTGCAACAAAAAGCTACAGCATAAAGCACATTTAAGGAAAGGAAAGTGGAAACTCCACAAAAGCTGTTTGTGTTGTGCTTCTGTGCTGACCACAGGGAAGGATGTGTTGCCACGTGCCCAGCAAAGGGGAGCAAAGAGAGCAGAGCATCCTTCCCTCAGAGTGCCACAGGCACCTGGGATTTCCTGTGGTTCAGCCTTAGAACTTGTTGTTAAGAAGGAAATCTCTGAAACAGCCAATACAGCTGTACAATAACACCCTCTCCTTGTTGGTGCCCTGCAGCTGTATCTCTATTTACCTCAGTAGAAAAGTCAAGTGCCTACATGGGAAGTTGGTTCAAAATATCACATTTTAAAGCCACAGTTTGAAATTTCCAAGTTTAGACAAGTCCTTTGAATATTCTGGTGTTATTATTTTTTTCTGACGCCAGAAATTTCTGAAGTAATGTGAACAAAGAGAAATAGAGATGTAACAGTTTATAGCTGAGTGGCTTTTTGGGGAACAAAAAAGAGGCATTTATCTAACCTTAAGGCTTTCTTCTTGCCAGAATCCAAAGGCATATCATGGACATGATAATAATAGTGTCAGCATTTCTCTAAAGAGCTCAGAAGAGCTTTTATAATGGAAATTTTGAAGCAACCTATATATAGAATTCATCAGTGCTCCTCCTGTAATAAACTGAAGGAAGCAGTAGTCTAGAAAAAGTATTCAGTGCATACTTATCATGCTAAAGAAATGAGCAATGGGATAAAATGAAGATAGGGAAATATTGCAGTCCCCTTTTCATCCACACCACATGTTTACCAAGAGTTATCATCTTTAAGAAGAGCAGATTTGCTGCTCCTGTTGCTTGAGCTGCCTTTGACTGGCATATCTGAGACCATGGTGCCAGATCAAAATTGAAACAGGCCCATGAAATCCTAGTCCTGGCTTTACTAGAGTTAACTCAAGTACAGCTCAAATTACCTCCTGAAAACTGTCAAGTTTGCCACTTGCTTGCCAACAAAATAATTGCATTAAAATGAAAAGATGTTTATCTTTCAAATTTCTGGCCCATGATGAATGTCACCTCAGAGTGAGACTGCTCTGATCTAAATTTGTTAACATGATATAAATAATTTCTGTGCAGATATCTAACTGCAGCAAAGGCACAGCATTAGCACTTACCAAAGTATTGAATTACTATGTGTGACAGTTTGTCAGATTAACCTGAATTTAAATGACTGTCAATATATACACCCTAAACATACCACAAGGTGAGGGATTCTACTTAGGTGACCCCACAGCAAAAGAACATTAAGCTGAGTAATTCGGGTTTATAGAATTTAGGAGAGCAGAAGTACAGAAGTGGAGAGTAGCTCTAACTGTAGATGAAGAACAAACCCACCAGCAGAGGAGAGTCTCCATTCCTACTGTAACCCTCTCTACTGCTAAGTACCTAAAAATTAGAAAAATATTCAGCTGACCACTGTTGTTAAAGTGTCATAAAAGTTGTACATGCACAGGCTCTTTCTCAGTAACTGAGCAGGCCTAGGTCTAGGTCACAGTCAGGTCTTTCTGAAGAAAATAAAAACTAGCTCATGTCATTCATAACTTGCCATTGAAGTTTGGCTTTTGGCTTTTAAAAATACATTCTAATATATTTATTAGAATATATATATTCTAATATATATTATTAGAATATATATATTCTAATTATAATTTAATTTATATTTTAATTCGATTATCAGACACTTTGTATAGACTTGCCACTGATGATTCTGTCAACGACTAGTGATTATCTGCCCTGCTAGAGAAATACATAAACCTAAACAAGCCTCCTTTTCACCCTAGGTCATTCATTTTCTGATTATCCCATTTTTCTGTGGTGTCTGTTCCCAGCTGCATCTTTGATCTTTTCTGCAGCATCTCTGACCAGTGAATGGTAACTAAAGAAGGACTGATTCTCTGGAAGTACTGTCAGCAGCTCCTAATTTCCACTCTGAGGGTTTTGGGATGGGACTGTCTTCCCCACAACCACTTTCTGGGGGTTTCTGCTGAACTCTACTCCAGTAAGAGACTGCTCCACATCCCTCTTTATGTAAGAAGCACTTTGGTGTCCTGCACAGGGGTGTGCAGCCAGGCACAAAGAGCATCCTTTTCTCTCTCACTAATTATTTATGCCAACCCCTTGGGTGTCTGCTAAAATGTGTGATGTACAGCTCACACAAGAACGTCAGTGTAGTTCTACCAATGCATCATTTCCTCCTCATCTTGCATTTTTTAAGGACAGAAGACAGGAGAGCTTAAAATAGATTTCAGTGGTTTAACTATGCACTGAAAATGTATGTTTCAGTACTCAGTTTTGTTATTGCTTGCTTACAATAAACATAGGCAGTGAGTAATCAGAATGTCCCCACTTTTACACAATAAATAAGTTGTGCAACTGAAATGCAATTCTCTGACTGCTGCAGGATGCTAAAGGTGCCAATATAAATTGCTAATATGTTATTACAGCTCCTTTGTCCCTCGGTCAGAGAAAAAACAGTTTTCTGTCCTTCATAGTCTAGGTCTTACATACTACCTCTTTTCTTACTTGCTTTTCAGAGATGAAATAAAGGAAATGAAATTTCAGGCTGGGCTTCTCAACATGTGTTTCATCTTCATGAAAATGCTTTAAAAAAGAAGTTTGAAATTCAGATTTACTAAGAAAAAAACAAACCCTTTCATGTTGTGCATGTGGGCATATATATTTATCCACTTATCTTCAAAAAAAAAAAACCCCAAAAAAACCAAAACCCAAAAAACAAACAAAAAAACCAAAAATAAAGAAGCCAAAAAACACAAAAAACAACACAGAAAAAAACTATGCCATTGAAAGTTTTCCAAGTGTTCAGGTGTATTTATGTCTATGCTATAAAGAACTTCAGAAGAGTTAATGAAGTAATGCCTCCTAATATCCTTGATATTCTTTCCATTCATTGCATTGCCATATGGGTTTATGCTGCAGTAACTTTTTCAAAATTTCCAAAATTGTTTTCTTTCTAAACTGTTCTACATTGTAGAAGTAGCTCAGAAATGATTCATGATGGAAAACATCAAGTCAAGTGGAAAAGCTTGTTTACAAAGAGGGATGCTATGAGCTGAGATAAGAAAATTGAACATAACATGGTAACAGATAGATCTGCATAGGTATTTGTTTGAATCTTAGGTGAGGCTGGCTGAAGACCAGCCAGGTGAGGTAGGATTATTACTGAATACAGCTCTGGGATTCTTTGAGAACCCTGTGTGGCAAAAAATATGTTCTCAGAAGTAAAAATTGGAGAACAATTACAGACAATAAAAGAACTGATAATGGGCATGAGGGAAGTTATTCAGTGTACCATACCTCAAAAGGAAAAGTACTGAAAAACCTAGAAAAACTTGATTATTAACTGAATAATCTCCTGAACCTTGGGAAATTGCAGATGAGCCTGTAGGACAAAGCAAGGCAGTGCTTCTATATTTCCAAAGAGACCGTGACTGATGAACATACACTCTTATACAAACTTTATATCATCTATATATAGTTTGTATACATTTTGGCTTCAGATCACTCATCATAAATGAGAGCAGCTCCTCACTGGCTTAGCTGTGACATCCCTCTGAGAAGCTGATAATTGCAGTGGCCAGGGGACCACGGAGCTTCAGCACTGCACAGCACACAAGGGCTGATGGGCCACTAGCCCAAGGAGGCTGAAGCAGATTTGAGATAGACATCAAAACCCTGGCAGCAGCTGCAGACAAAGCAGCAGCCAGCTCCCCTTGCAGCCTTTTAAACAGAGCAAATGTCTTTGTGCATCAAGGAGCAGAGATTTAATTTGTGCTTCTGTCTCTTCTTTCCTTCTGTTCTGCCAAACAAACCATTTGAATATGCCAAATTTTGACTTAACATTTTCAGAGTGGGGATGTGCACCAAGAGCCCTGCCTGCCTGGTGTGTCTCTCCCTGCTCTCTGGGCTGAAGTCTCAGCATTAGACCAGACCTGAGCAAGCTGAGCCTCTTCACTCCTGCTGCTGCCAAGGGCTTGACAGGAGGGCTGAGCAGTGGGTGCAAGACTTAAGGAAAAACGCTGGGAAAAAAGTATCAACATCCAATTAAGCATGAAGCTTTAAATTATGTTTTTGTGTCTTTCTCCAACTAAAAATGGAAATTGAGATTAATTAGCTATTGCTTGCTGTGAAAACAGAAGCATTTATCACATAGGGAACACATAGGGTCTGTCCTGTGCCCAAAACTATTCCCTGACATGATGACATACCATCATGTATGTGTTGGAGTTAGCACATTGGAGACCAGGATTAGAGTTCAAAAATATCTCACCAAATGTTATAACCCAAGTAAAACAATAGAATTGAGCAAGCATGAAGTGCTGCACTCAGATGGGAATCACCAGCTCCCAGAACTCAGGGATATATATGTGGTTACAGGGCAAAAAAGGAATCAGAGGACTAGGAGGAATCACTAGCTGAACAAGGTCAAAAATGCATGATAATTTTCTGCAAGAAAGGCAAATATCAGCCTAGAACGAATAAAGAGGAGCAGATTTCATGGAACACATTAAGTAAACTTTTCCATCCTCAGAGGATATCTAATGGGAACCCATTTTTGGGTGCTGCATACCAGGAAAGACATGAGAATTCAATGGGAAAACAATAGCAAAGACAGTGTATCTAGAAAACTGAGAAAATTGCTTATATGAATTAAAAAAGAGGAAAATTGTTGGTCTAAGAAAAGGTATATCAGTCCTGAAACAGTGAAAAGGCTGCTGAAAAATCAGCAGGATATTCATCTTCAATATCCACATAATGGGTTTGAAATGCAGCAAGGGAGATCAAGATTAGACATGAGGAAAATATGCATGTAATAAACACCAGGAGAAAAATCATCTTGGGAGATTGTGAAGCAGACACTTTGGAGGTTTGTCTGACTTATTCCTAGAAACATCTGTCAGGAAGTAGGCTGCAGATATAGATGACCTTGCCTTGTGACATGAGAATAGATTAATAAATTTTAAAATGGATTTCAGCCTTATTTCTATGACTATTTATACAAAAATCTACACTGTAACAGTCCTTCATTGCTTTTATGTTTTTCCAGTAAGAAAAGCCAGCTTTTTATATTAGTATTTATTACTCTGAGAATGCAGGTGGTGTTGGCTGGACAGCTGAAATAAAAACCCAGCACCCACTGATGCAGAGAATATGGTTTGGGAGTCCAGTAATTTATCAGTGTATAGAAAATAAGGACCATAGTTAAAGACATGTAGGAAATGGTTCTAACAATTACACTACCCATATCCAAAATGAAATTGCTCTGTATCAAAACAAAGTCAACACCAAACCCTAGCCAGAAATCTAGCTAACATTATTCAAAGTGACTTACTATTATGTGATTACAGTAATGTGATTACTATTGTGTGATACATGCTGTTCTACAAACAAGATTAATCCACAGTGTCCTTTTCTTAAATTTACTGAAGTTACTTATGCAGGAATTTTGCTGACTGCATTTTAGATTTGGCTCTGTCAGTGGCTGTACGTGGGTTTTGCAGTGCTATACAATATTTCACTTGCACAGCAGCTGTACTGTCTGTTCAAGTTCACAGAGTACCAAACCCCAATTGCTTTTTTTGCTGTGTTAGGAAATACTGCACACAAGTCTTCTCACACTTTAGCTTTATCCCTTTGAATTGTAGTGATTATAAATATCTGTTATTTATAACATGATTGTTCTTTATATGATACTCTCATAACTATTATTGGTGCTGAGGAAATGCAAAGCATCATTTTTCATTTCAAAACTGATTACACAGCTCCATAATCTGGTTGCTTTTTTACTTTTAATATGGCCTACAGTAGGCACTGCTTTCCAAAAAAACCTGTAGAAAATAACACCTAGTTCAGAATGACTCAATAGAAAATTAAGAGGATTAGGAGATTAAATTTTAGAAGTACTGCATAGCACTTGATACCACAGCTTTTTTGAACAGGAGAACTGGAACAAGCAGGTGTGAGAAATTTTAATCTAATTAACTTGTGTGTCTTAAAATGTATAATTAAAAGAAAAAGTGGCTTTTGACTTTATACATGATTCCTGTCAACACAAAGGGAGGAAGAAAGCAACATTTACTGAAAGAAGAGTACAGTTCATCTGATCATGTCTCTTCTATTCTAATTGGAAACAACAAACAAAACCAAAAACCAACCAATCAAAACAAAGAAAAACAAACAAAATAGCAAAATTTTTTTTGCCTTTAAACTTCTGATTCTTTGATAGAATGTGGTAGGGAATTAAGCATGTTTCCTCTTCCACTTTCCCATGTGATGAACAGGTCCTAATACCCTTCTGGGCAGAAGTAAAGCAGTAAAGGATTATTCCTCTTTGATTGAACTTGATGCTGCTTACCCAGAAGCTGTAAAGAGGAGGAAGGCAGGCAGATGTCACTTACATAAGTAGCAAGAAACTCAGTGATCCTAGAGCCTGCTGGTATGTATATAATTTCTACTTTTACATCCATTTAGAGAACCTTGACCTTTTAGCCTGAATTAATACCTGAAATTATATCACAAGCTTCTCTGTGTTGTATTATTAAAGCAGAAATTCCCAATAATGGAATATAGAAATTATATTTCTGTGATTCAGAATTAGAAACAAGTCCTCTGGTGAAACTGCAGTGTTGAAGGGCATGTGTCTCTTGATTTAAAGTTCATACCCCTGCATGGGTGTGCTACCTGGGCAGAAGAGAAACCAGGTACAGAGTGGGGAGCAGCAATGAAGGACCTGAGAGTAACTCAAAGAACAAAAAGGTTTGGCAGGTCTTGAACTCTCTGAAATCCCTTTCAAAATCTCCAGAAAATAAACAAGAGCACACTGTTCCCTGAGGTTAAGTCCTGCAGTTATAGGAAACTTTCTACAGCTGTTTCCTAAGCTGGGCAGACGAGCAGAGCAGGTCTGGAAATGCTCCTGACCCTTCCCTGGGCAGAGGAGCCTCAGGTCCAGCAATCTGCTCCCTGCTGCCCACCAGGCTGGATTGCCACAGAAAAAGAGCAACTCCCACAAGCAGTAGCCAAGAAACTCAAATTCCTGCAGCTGTGAAAGCACCCAACAAATTCTTGGAATTTCCACAGATGAATAGAGACTTTTGACTTGCCTTGTAAAGCCAGGATGGCTGATCTGAGCTGGGTACCCCCAGGTTTCTGGTCTGTATCCAATTTAAGTGCCCAATTACATGCTCCTCTTCCTTCAGAAGAGCTCTCCCTGAGATTATATGGAAGGAGCAGTAGATTCCTGTTTGTAGTTCTTTAGGTAATGTGTAGCTTCCAAGAAAATGCTCACTCTTTACATTAGCTCGGTCCCTACTTGTAACTTGGAAAGTAGTTATAGCTTCAAGAAAGTAATTATTAGAACAATTATTATTATTTCCTACCAGAAAGCAATGTGTTCATTTTCTCAATGCTGCTCTGTTTCCAAAGCCATAGTTCAAACTGCACCCAGAAAGTGTTACAAGGGTGTTTTTACCTGTCTCATACACAGCTTCAGCTACAGAGGTAAAGTGGTCTTCCACAGTGTACTGTGCCAGCTGGAGTGTGTCCAAACCTCGAACTGAATCATTTCCTCTGGTCCAGTAAAATGTGACATCATTGATGTTATAACCCCCTGCAGTGAGACACAAGCCAACAATAGTGTTTATTTTACACAATAATTAATTTGTGCTGAGCACACTTCTGGTTCAGCTGTTTCTTATTTCTGTGCCTGAAAGTACAATTAGACATAAACAACGATGGGTTTTGGCAGATTGTAATGCCTGTTCATGACAAAATTTCCAATAACATGCAAAGTCTTGTAAGTTAACAGCTGACAGTTTTGGAGGTGGTCGCTTTATATCTTCATTTCAGTATAAATGACAAACTAATAAAATAGATTAGCACCACCTGGTTTTCTAAAGGCAAAAGCTACTAGGCTTTAAGAAAATAGAGCATTTATGAATTACTGCACTTGCCAGCATTTTGACTACACATGAAATGTGCTGTGTTTTGCATCCCAAGATGCTGTTCCTTGGTGCTCATTCCCATAGAGATGAAGGGATGAGGAGAGCAGCAGAGCTGCTGCTCCCTGGTGCTGTGCTCCAGCCTGAGCTTGAATCATCACCTGGGACAAGGTTTTGGCTGAGGAGCTCAGATACTTGCCAAGGACACCAGCTTGGAAGCTGATGTGTCTGCAGGCTCAACAGCGTGGCACGCTTCAGGGGCCCCAGGAGGTTCCCTCTTAACCTTCAAGCAGTAATTAGGGGCTGGATGAATCATCTATCAGAAGGCAACTGTGTTTTGCACACACTTGTCAATGTGCAGCACAATCACAGCTGAAATACCTCTGTAGCTTTTCCCCATTATATAAAAGGCAGCCACTTTACAGACTAGTGTATATGATTAATTCAAGATTATGTTAATGTAATTTACATGTTAACAGGGAGCATTTGAGCATCTTTTTTCTTTAGCTTACTTGGATCAATCATTTTTGTATTTGACAGATTTATATTGTGCAAGTTAATAGCTCAGCTTAGGGAACAGAAACATGAGCTGATGATTATTTTTAGACTTCAGTCAACTGTAAGTAAATTACAGTGAGACAATAATGCAATACATTGCACAAGGGTATATGCTGCAAAAAGAACAAAGCTCTAGAATCACAGAAAAAAAGAGAGGTATTAAAAAAAAAAAAAAAAAAAAAGTCTTTTTAATATTTTTAAGTTATTGGTGTTTTTTCTTGCAATGGCAAAACAGAACTCATTTCTCCAGCCATCTCATTTAGGAAAAATAGGAGGTCATAGATTTTATTGCAAGGAAACGCTGGGCTGGTTACCTATTAAATGACAATTTCATCTGAAAATTCTTTCTCTGCTCATTCTTTAAATGCAAATTTTGTTTTCACTATCACTGGCAGTTATATGAAAAGGTATCATGGCCTGAAATCTCTGCTCACATTATTGCATTTATAGCAATAAAAGCCAAAACACTTTTGTGTCAAAAGACTAAGCCAAAAGTATATGCATCCAAGCTAAGTTTTCAATTCCCTAAAACCACATGCTTGGAAATTTCCCAGATTTGTGAGAGGTAAAATAGAAGTAACATTTTCTATAAACAAATGATTGCATTGTCCTTAGTCAAAACAAGGAGACTTATAAAACCAGTTTTTATGCATGATTCCAGCCGTGGATTCGTTTTACTTCCTTTCAGTATAAATGAACTGCAGACATTTAAATAAAGTCCAGAGAACTAGAGAGTACCACAGTACATTCCTTTTTGTTTTTATAAAATATTCAGCCTTCCAAGTTCTTGGTGCCCACATGAATGATAACGAGCGTATCTTGAAACAGAGGTTATTTTGTTTTTGTTCCAAAAATATTCTCATTAGTAGAACAATTAGTAGGTTTGGGTGATCCTTCCTATGAAAATTATTTGAATATAATAATCCCAAAACTCTTAAGAAGAATTTTTATTAAGAAAGCCTTCCCAATAGTCAGTAAAGTTAAATAGTACAGGGCTCCCTCTGTGTAAAGTTATTCTTTGTTCAAGGGATTAATATTTTACTAATTATAAAACATTTCAAAAGTTTATAGAGACAAAATCCTTAAACCCATGTTATTTGGCTTTTACAAGAAATCTCTATTCTCTTTATGTGACACTGAGTTTTTATCCTAGCTAATTCCTCAAGCCCAGAATGTCTCATTCCTGTACATTGTTGATAGAGTATGAGCTGCTAATATCAACAGGGTTAACTACAGAAATAGTAAACTTGGGATTAAACATTCATAATGCCTGATACAAATTAGTTTCTTTACCTTTCTGTTGCTAATTTTAATTTTCACTGATTGTCAAGCACAAGTTAAGTGCCTTCACATGGCTCTTCACTGAATAAATGATAAAGGACAAGTTCAAAAAGAAATAAAATTTCAGAGATGGGCCCAAGACATGAATATGTATTTGGATTAGGACTCTGTGTGAGGGAAATGTGAGACAAACCCTTCAGTCCAGCAAGGATGCAGGGTGATGTTTCCTGCCACATGGCAGAGAGGAGGAACCCCCCCCTTGGCAGCACCAACCAGGAAAGGAGCCCTCCACTTTCCCAAATGTCACAGCACCCATATCAACAGAGCCTCAGAGTGGCAAGTCTCAGTTTCCTAACATATGACAGCATTACCTTCCAAAATGTTGCATAAGGGGGAAAAAATCCAATGGGCATGTTGCCAAAATGTGTTTTGCTATGTAAAAAGTACAAGTCAATTAAAGTTACTGACCAGCAATAGCAGAAAAGTGTGTTGGGAAGGTCACTGGGGAAGCTTTATTGTGTAAAGTCATTACTTAATAATATATTACATATTTGTCTTTATATTAATAATCATTTAATAAAAGCCTAACTCTGTTTCAGCTCAAATATTTGCTATAGATTTTACTTTTTATTTATAAGCATCAATATTTGTGCAGATGTGTGTATGTCTGCATTCACAATTCTTAAACCCAGGTAATGGTCTTGGCAAGCAGTATGGTAGGAGGATGATGACATTATTCATTTATAAATTAACATAGCTTATCACATGGGGAAACAAACCCCATTTCCAGTCTACCCAAAAGAAAGGATTGCAGTGCATTGATGAAAAAAGGCCACAGCCCCAAGGCACACTCTTTTCTTTTTTGTATTTGTTGCTTTTATCTGTTTTCCTCAAAACTAAACACTAATGTAATGGGAGCATTTGTTGTGACACAACTGGGTTTTCCCCTTGGACAGGAGACACTTGCGTGCTGTTGAAAAAGCAGATGGAATCAATCTGAAAAATGCTTGGTTTTAATTACATGGGGAATTCTCTTCTTTATTTTTTTTAATCCAGTCAAATAAATTGTAAATTCCTGTGGGAGATATATTTCATTCTGGAACTAGAGAAAATACTAAACAACTCATTAGGCAGTGCTGTTGATTTAAATTCATACACATTGATTTACCAATGTGCTCTTCCAAAGGAAAATAAAGATAAATCCTAATTCCAGTTCAAATCACTGTTTGTTAAACAGATCTCATAAAACTGCTTATTCTAGAGGGATGCCTGAGTGAAGAAAGTTTTGGGTTCATTTCCTTTGTGTTTCTGTCTAAAATGAAACTCTGTGGCAATCTAACTAGTCATTAACAAGAGATGAACAACACACACACAAATTTCTGAAAAGATACAAAATAAAACACATCAAGTACCAAAAAGCCTTCCAAAATATTTTGAGCATGTATTGACATGTATTTTAAATATATATTTTCATCTTACAGAATTGGTTATTCTTCTATGTTATCCCATGCAAAAATTATTTTCTAGAGTCTTGTCATATGAATAATAGCAAACATAACTACAAAAGTGCATGTTTGTGTGTTTGAAAAGTAACCATGTCTACAAAGTACTAGAGAACCTATTTCAAATAAATATGAGGATTGATAAAATTGATATTTGAGGATTGAGGATTGATAACATTTATTGAGGATTGATAAAATGGAAAGAATATATTTGCTCTTGTCCATCAATTGATGACATTTTTTACCAGGGCACTGACACAGACACAAATAAGAATATTACATATTCTCTGATAGGGAAAAAGAAATTATCTCATCTTTGCTTGAAATTGTCTGCTCACAGAACTCCCTCTGAAGACCAAGACAGTAACTGCAGCATGCACTGCAAAACCAAGCCTGTGAGAATCTCCAGGGATTCTGCTCAATCATTAATTAGTACTGCAGGATTTCAGCACTGCCATGCTATTTCCAGAGATGTCATGTGCACACATGTGCACACATCTTTGCACACAGATACTGCTGTAATTCAGCAGGGACTGGCCACATAATGTCCCCTGCCTTCTGTGAAAATTCCAGCCCCTCTGGTAATATCTAGCTGAAAAAGATCACAAATATTTTTCTAATTGTATAAAAATAATAAGGATTGTCTTACAGCTCTCCAGTTGCAAAGTACACGTCTGCTTATCCATTGGATATTTAGTCAGATCCATGCTGCATGCAACAGTTGTGGTGACCCTTGGGGAAAAAAAACAGTTTTCTAAGTATTAATGGGACAAAATTGTTTATCAGTAAAAATTAAAAATCGCATGTATCCTTCTTGAAATAATATTTTCAGCCTCATATCTACTGTGAGGAAAAAAAAAATCTAATATTTACTGGTATCTAATGTACAAGAGTAATACAATCCCAAATGGAAACCACTGCAGAACAGCTGAGTTCAGTGACAGTCTAAAAAGGCCACACTTTGCTTCCTTCTCACTTACAGGGCACATTTTCCTTCGTTTTTTGCAATATATTTTAAGATTTTATTATATTTATAAAAACATCTTACAAAGGGTAATTCACAATAAATCAGGCAAGTCAATAATCACAGCTTGTTTTCCCCTGTGATGGTTTCATTGCAATCTGGAATGGCAGCATGAAATTCCTGTGTTCAATCTGCATGAAAGCAAAAGGGTCGGTTTAGGGAAGGAGAACTATTACTAAATTTAATAATTTATACATATTGATCCAGAATATTATATATTCATCAAACTACAAGACCCTACTTTTACAAACAGACCCATTTTCTTAAGCAGAACTTGAAAAGTTTTAAACATAAGTAGATGTAATCATAAAGGCTGATATATGGTGTTTCCATACCTTATAGCATACAAGACTGTTCCATTAGGATATATCCTTATGAGACGATTCTCAACTGTAACATCATGAAGAAAAGACTTTTTTGAGTCAACTATAAAGGTATCTGGCACCCAAAGCATTTCCACGAGTCGACCATCCAAGCTCAAACTCTTATTGCCATCGAAACAAAGTCTCTCATCCGTCCATCGCTGCCTTAGAAATATGGTAGCTGTGTAGTCCTGGCAGAGAAAAAACAAAATTATCATACAAAGGGAGCCTGTGTTGTATTGTCTTTTACAGAAGTATGTGGAAACAGCTGCTGGGCACAAACTGTGATTCTCCATGCCTCTGGCACGCCAAGAGCAGCTGTACTGAATCTTGTTCTGCCAAATTTTGTAGCACTTGATGTGAGGTTGGTAGATTTTGTTCTTATGGTCATTTACAGTAAAAGCTGCTGGCCTAAGTCTGGGGCTATAAATCAGCTGAAGTCATTGGAGCTTTGTAAGCAGATAATCTGGCTCTGTAAACCTTTAAGTTTTAGAATGATTTGTGTGAGTGGTTCCAAATCTCATTCTGTTCAGATAAGCTAATAAATGAAGAATTTTTTAAGAACACATTGGAAAAAGTTGAATAAATTCAGATAGACAAAAGAAGTTAGTGAAAAAGGAAAGGAATCTTTTAGCACAATTTCTCCTTTTAGCATCACAAAGGAAACAGTGTATCAAATTTATCAAGACCTAGAACATAGCACTCAGTCCAATTCCCTTCCAATTTAGATATGCCTTGCAGTCCTGCATTAAGATCACACTATTTCTTAACACATTTAAAACAACTTTTGATTTTATGGTCTGTTTTTATCAATATTATAAATTCATCTAAAGTTCTGACCTTATTTCCCCTTTCTAAATAGTAACTAATAATTACTAATTACTAATCCACTCATATTTAATATCTGATTAATTATTTTCCTTTTAATTTCTGTGTACAAATGGAGGATATTTAAATAGAAAAGTACATTCCATTTCATAGTTTGTTCAAAAACAAATGATACAAATTAAATGAAACACAGCTGGAATGAATTAATGTGTGACAGCAACAATAGAAGAGAAAAACAGTCTCAGTTCAGCTGTGTCTAATCATAGGGAAAGAGGGTGGCTTCAAAGGCACATGAATATATCTTTATTTTTCTGAAATGCATAAAGATTTAGACATTTCTGCTGGAAAATAAGTACTGATCCACATGCTTCTCATTAACATCAATACTCATTAAGATTAATAAGTAGCAGTTTGTATCTGTGAGAGGTGGGATTTGCAGCTGCATTTCTATGCTTATTATAGTGTTATAAACACTATGTGTAGCGAAAAAGAAAATTCCATCTCCTAACCCATACTGACTTCCCAAGGAGACAAGCCTGAAGTCATATTGCCAGCAGCTGTAAGCACAAGACATCAGCTTATCAACAAGCAAAAAAAAAAAGAAAAGACTACAAAAACTACAGTACCATATTTATTTCTGATATTGTGTCAATGCTTGCAATATCCATACTCATCCCAACTGACACAGGACCATCTGCAAAAAAAAAAAAAAAAAGAAAGTCAGAACGTAGCTTATAATTATTTAATACTCAGTGTTCATGGGAACTGTCTACAAAGTCTTTCCATATCTTTTTCTAAATATTTGGAAGCTCTCTTAAATATTCCTCAAGCACAGATTATGAAAGAATTTTCACATTATTAACCAAAATGTTGTACTTCTCAACTAAAACTATTTTAGTTTTCAGAAGCAGGCTTTATTTCTAAAATACTTTCTCGTTTATATGATTTTTTTCCCCAGAAAAAAAAGTGCTATGGAAAATGTTGTGCAATAAGGTGTGGAATCCCCATGGCACATCACACTCTTCTGCTCCAAGGTGCAGAGCAGTGGAAAGAATTCTTCCAGTTGCAACATCTGGTCCATCAGATGTGGGTAAAGTAAGAAGTTTTACCTGGCAGTGTCACGTGGTTAATATCCAGATGGCATAGCTAAGTGACTTTCTTTACTGCCCATTTAAGAATTTATATAATCAATTAATTTACAGATATATATTTATTTATTTAAATTTATTTATTGATATAATTAATTTACATTTATTTAATTTATATATTGTATCATTGCCATTTAATATCTTGCCTTTGCCCACAAGCAGGAAACTTGTGATTTAAATATTTGCATTTATAAAGGAAAGCTTGTCATAAGCTGAAGGCTTATTCAGTGTATTTAAACACCTTACCTAAGTAGTTGTTATTATAATGTCAGTATGCTCAGATTCCCATTTCCTTCTGAATGTGCATTTCACACTGTTGGAAGGAAGATCACCAGCTGTGCATCTTAAAATGCAGAATTTGTGCAGAGCTTTGATAGAAACATGACATTATTCCTGGTTGAATATGTGCAGAATAATTAACAGAGTGCTTGTACAAGGAAATTAATATTAAATCAGTGCATTTTTCCAAGCAATTGAGAAGAAGAGAACACAGTACTGAGAAATGCAGGAATACTTTGGGTAAGATTTCTGTAGCTGGTAGTGCTCCTATCTCACAGGTGCACAGCTGAAAGCCCTTCTTGGTTCCTTGCAATACATTTTGTAGAAATTTCCTGTATGGCCCCAAATGGCAGCCAGAGGAACATGGAGTCCAACTTCACCCCTATGAGTAACACTAAAGAAAAAATGTATCATTCTAAGACATATAAGTTTATTAGTACATTTATTTTTTTCGAAATATTTTCTATTTCTAATGCACATGTTAAAATCATTACACATCTGTCACTCCTGAAAAAAATCTTTCAGTCCTTTGTTCTGGACTCAGTTGAAAGTTTAAATATAAATCTCCAGCTTAAAAGAGGATTGCAGGTTTGCAGCATACCCTGCTGGTAATATGGGTGTTTTTTAATACTATTAAATTATACATAGGGTTTAGAAACTATTGTTCATATATTGAAAGAAGACTTTGGAGGTTAACTTTGGAAAAAAATTGACTGAAAAACTCTCAGATCATTGATATGTTGTTCTTCTGTTTCTATCCATTCTTTTCATGTTTTGATACTCCATGAATACATTTTTTTTTTCTCCCTCCAGGGTTAAAAGCTCAACCTCTATGAAACTCATCCCAGCTACACAGGGTGCAACAATTAATACTTACAACTTACCATTGCAATATATCATTATTGCAGGTACAACATTGCCAGCCTCAAAAGATATGTCACACCCACAAAAACCATTTAATTTTAAAAGAATGTGATTTATAATCCATATTCTGATTTATGTCTTCCTAGAGATTCCTGTGTATGACTGTGACAGAGCATATTATTGCCAACTATGACATGATCATTTGGGGAGAACCCCATCCAGCTTAATAATGGACCATCCCAAGGAGAGGACAATGCAGTGTTCAGATGATTATACAGGAATCATGGCTGGGAATAATCGAACTCCTCCTATTCTATAATGATTTATTAGTAGGAGCTACACCTATCCTTCCCTAGTAAGGTGATACAAATTAGGGGAAAATGTCCATTAGCAGCAGTTCAGCATCATCAGTGCTAGGTTGTTACACATGGGAGGGGGAAAGCTGACTTTCCAGAAAGATTACTGAAATTAAGCAGGGGTTCATTTCTCTGGAATCTGGAAGACAAACAGGACTTTGTAGATCCTTTTTTTTCTTTCCTGCTGAAGTATTTTTCAAAATATTACTGAGTAACACAACAGCACTGCAGTGTTGGGTGGCTCCCAAGCACCACAAGACGTCTGGCTCAGGTTAGGATGTGCTTCAAGCCCAGAGTGACTGAGCACAGACCTGCCTTGGGCTTCAAGAGCCAAGGAGGGCCAGCACAGTCAGGACAAAACCATCCTACTCCCCTCACCCCAGCCAGCAGCTCTCACTGCCCCAGCGCACCCAGCACCCACAAAAACCCAGCAGAAAATTGCATCACCCCAGACACAGCAACCTGCTGAATGGGAGGAGCTGTGCAGGAAAACAACAGCTCTGGAAAGGATCTTTATTAACACAATACAACATACAAGAACAGCTTTGCTGCAGCTGTTAATTAAATCTGAACAACATTAATAGTTTCTTTTTTGCATGTGAGGATGAATGCTTATTTAGTAAGGCACTATAAATTTTAAAGTATTAATAACAGAAAGAGTCTGCGCATGATTATTCACCAGGGTTTCCTCTGAACTTCCTCTGAAAGGTCTCCTGTTGACAGTGTCAAAAACTGGGCAGCAAACCAGATGAGGCAGACATTTCCTACATTTCCATATGCTTGGCAGAAGTTATATGCATAATGACAACATCAGAAGAAATCCACCGACCTTCAGAAGGAAACTGAAGTAAATCTGTCCTGCACTATTGGAGGGAATCTTCAAAGCTCAGCAGAGGATCACCAAAGGCAGTGCCTGTTACAGCAGGGGCTGTGCCACCCAAGGAACACGTTTTAGTTTTACCAGAATTTGTGCACACTGCTCCTCTATGCCCATTATAGATATTGATAGGGATCCCAAATGGGAAAGCGGCCAGAAGAGTGGCAGACAGCATTCCTAAAAGTTAAATTTGGATCACTGCAATGAGCCCAGTCTGTAGCAGCAAAATAAACCACCACTGAGTCACAGGTGTTCCTATCACTGCAATGGATCAGCACTTCCAGTGCTGAGATGCTAGCATGAGCCTTTTTCATTTACTTTAAGAAAGCTCAAAACAATTCTTACATTCAGCAAGGCCTCAGAAAGGGAGTGAATGGCTTTTTGAAAGAATGTCTCATCTTTCCAGCAATTCTGGATAAAATATTGCAAGCAAACAGAAAATTAGAAGGAAAAGTATCACTAGCATAATTCATTATAGCGTCTTTAAAACCTCATTTTGTCTCTCCAATTGCCAGCTTTGCTTTGGAGTATTACAGAATTCTTACATAATGAGATATATAATGCTTAGATTTTTTTTCAGTGCATTTAACTTCCCGCCACAAGACATCTTTCTTGACAAATAGTTACATGAAGAAAGTGGACAGATTAAGACAAGCCTTCTGACAGATCTCAACTATAATTCTTGATTTGAAGGCATCAGAAGACAGACCCGTTTCTAGCACAAATCAGTTTCAATCCTATTTGTTTCCATCAATAATTTTAAGACATTGATGTTGCTTTGCTGGTGCAGTTTGTGGACAAGACAAAAATTGGTGGGGACCACATTGACAACAGCTTGTTAAATCATTTTCAAACCCCCCATGTTTCCATGCAGCCAAATGCAAGCAATTAATGTGGGAACAAATAAGACAGGCAGCACATACAGGATAGGAAACTCTCTTGGCAAGCAGTGCCTCTGAGAAGGATTCAGAGGCTGTCACAGATAATCATTTTAACATGCTCTTTCCATCTTATGCTTTGGCAGCAGCATTATTGCAATGGGGAGTAATGCACAGAATTAAGTTATCTTGCAATCTATTCTGTATTGGCAAGACTGTTATGACTGTGACAAGATTTGTTTTCCACATTTAAATAAAAAGTGCAAACAGCAGACAGTTTGGTTGAGAGAAATAATCCAAAAGACAAAATCCTGGAAGCTTAGTATAAAGTCCTGTAACATAATAATCAAAGAGCATTGTTTACTCAGTTCCACAAAGAGAAGTCAGAAAGATGACTTGTCCAATGTCAGGAAATGCATATACCAGTTAGTTGTGCACGTTGTTTGGCAAAGCAAAGTAAGATCCCAGTTTACGGAAGCTGGAGCCAACAGGAAATTTCAAGTAAATTGATCTTTTTGCTATCTGAACATAACCACTATCTATGATTTAGAGTCTCTGGAGCTAAGCCTTTGGAGGCATGGGAGAAGCAGGGGAGAACTCAAAATCCAAAACCCAAACTGGGTTTGGTGGTAAACAGATGCTCATAGTCTCTGAGTTCTCTGGGAAAGGAAGGAGAGGGAAAATCTCCATGACCGTGTGTATGCTGAAGTTTACAAATTCTGGGCTTTTTGCTCTTCTGTAAAGTATTAGATATTGGCTACCTGGGACTTCAAATAGTCTTTAGATGATGGTTATTTGGTATTTCTTTCTCATGTTCCCTGTGAGTTTGCCTCACTAAACTAAAGGGTGTTAGACACAGCTGACATTCTGATATCTCTTTGCTTCTTTTGTACACTTCTGAAGACTAAAATACCTCCATTTCATTAAATTTATAGAACTTAATATAAACAACATTTGAGGAAAAAAAAACCATGATGACAGGTCTTAGACAGAAGGTTGGACCCAAAAATTTTATTTACTTTAAAATTTAGGTCTATTAAATGTATTACTAATTATGAAGGTAACGAAAAAATATTTTAAATGTGATTTAGAATAACTGATTTAAGCATGACACTTTTCTGTACTACTTGAAAGCAGCTTTCATATTCAAATATACTTAGCTGTGACCTTTTCCTAGTCTCTCTCCTTTAATTAGAACACTTAAATTATCACATTCAATCACAGATTGATACAAATCTATTTGTATCAAATTATTTACAAGATTTTATGCAACCCTTAACAACCCTATGAACTTGATCCAAGGCTCACTGAAGTCTGCAGGAACTGCTCATTAGTTCAGAGTTTAACACAGCAGATAAAGTTATAAAATTGATCTACATGGTTCCAGCTGAAAACCTCAGGTGGAAATCAACTTGTATTGCTGAGATAAAGTGTCAGGGTAATGTAGCACATTTAAGGGAAATAACTGTTGATTTTTAAATCCCATATGCCAGCTTTTCTATAGGAGTGTTCCACATATTATTACATTGAGGAGTAATATCTACTAATCTTAGTATAGGATTATTTCATATTCCAGCCCAAAGAATTGTTAAAATCATTCCAGATTAGGGTTTTTGTTTTTTCTAAATCTTTACTGCAGCTATCTGCTTAATTTATGAAGACTTGCTCCATTAGGCAGCTCAAAGAGGGACATTAAAGTGCTATAGATAAGGAAAGAGAATATTCTTAATAGCAACATTCAGATGAGGGCAGAGCTAAATAACCAGCCCTGCTGAGATTCCTCTGTGCTAACAGTGTCTAAAATACCCTCAAATTTGGGAACTGGTATGTGCCACCCACCTTGGGCAAACATAAAACACTCTGCCAGTTTTACTTGTCTGCAGACCTCTGACAGACTAAGGCTGGCATTAACTAATCCAACTTTGGGCACCTGATTTAGGTGCTAGAGGTGGGAAGGCCAGTCTGTGTTACACATAAATGTTTGTGAAACCAGGGTCAGAGGGATAACCTGTGCAGGAGGAGATGAACAAAGTGAGGTGAGATAAATTAGAATTAAAATCTAGAAAAGCAGTGGGTTCCATCCTTGCAAGGAGAGGAGAAGACAGTTTTTATGTTGTTATGCAGTCATTGGACTAAAAAAAAGTATTTCTTCATAGTCCCCTTGTTAATGACACCACCCAAGTTGTGGTATGTGGTTGGGATATTTCCAGTCATCTGCCAGTCCTAGCACAAAGATCAAACACAAATTAACAAACAAATAGAGGACTTATAAAACTAAAAATTTATGAGCTACCATAAATTTCACTTGACTAGTAAATATTTCTAGGTTTTTTTCTGGCTTTAGGAGAAAGGAGCTGTCATTTTATGAACATTTGTTTATATGCAACTTGATTTTCAGGACTAAAACTCCATTTTGTTAAATATTAAGGAGTTCAATGTCACTGATTTTGCAAGAGTATGATTATATCTTGGCAACAATCATCATGTCAAAATATGCCATTTCCTGCCTGAAGAAAATTTTCAAGCACAAGTCTCTTTGAAATTACTTTAAATGAGTTTATTTTAAAATTTATCTCACCTCTGGCCCTCTCACACTTGATAAAAATCCCATTTCAGAGTTCCATTATGTTAAGCTTAAAGCACTTTAGATGCCAACAAATAATACCATCTAGATTTATGACAAATTTCTTCATGCATATTTATGAGTGTGTGCCTAACCAAGCTAATAAACAGAAATACACATATTTTTGAAAGCAAAGGAATCTTGGCCAAAACTAAAGAAAAAGAAGCCAAGAGTCCTAAAAACGCTGGCCTTAGCATTTTTGGGGGAGATATTTCTGTTTATCAGCATACACATACTAGGCTCCCATTTATACAAATCCTTTCATTCAAATCAGCAAACATAGATTGTCAGATGCATATCCATCCTTTTCTGTTCATATTTCTAGAAATACAAGTCTCTTTCTCAGAGTATATCATCACTGATAGGTTGCACAATCAAGACTATGCAGGCTTTTACAGTGGCTGATGATACAGTAGCTACCAGAATAACCCAGTTTATATTTTCAATGTGCATTTGCTCATTAATCTACTCGAGTCTAATCAGCTGTTTGACCTTGAGATCCATCTCTAACTGGTCTGCCTCTCACTATTAACATGAAAATATCATCCCAAAAAAACTAAGGGTCTGGGGCAAGGGGAAGTCACAGACGAGGTATCAATGACTAATTACTGCTCTGTCTTCATCAGCTCTTTGACAGCTCTGCTGCAGCCATTGATGCTGTTCTGATAAAGCCATTTCCAAGAACAGACACAAGGTACACCAGCTGCAGATAAAAAAACCATCATGTAAATCAGGAAGATACTGCATGGAAGAAAGCTAGCATAGCTGTGGTCACCAGATAAATACATTCCACAGGTTTGTTAAGGTGAGGATTAAGCTGGTTTGCTAGCTCTGCTTCTGAGAAGAGCAACAGCTTCTCCTGGGCCTTACTCTCTTATATAGTGTATCCCATCTTGCCAGTAATGGAGAGAGGTCAGGGCTAGGCTGTACCACTCCCCAGCCCAAGCACACATTTTTCTATAACAGGGAAAGTGATCCCAAAATGATCTCACAAAAAGCTACAGGTTCAAAAATCAGGAGCATTGCCTGAGTCATTCTAACTCAAACTATTCCTACAAAGAAAGTAATTTCTCACAAAACCACCAACCCTGCATTTAGAAGTGGCATCAATAAATATATTCTTTTCAGAGTGTCATCTCATTCCTTCAGCACTAGAGGTAATAAAGATCCATCAAGGATTTCTGAGGCAGTGTTTGCCTGTAGTGAGCACCTGCAGCAATGCTGGCACTGTCTGGAGCTGCCAGACTGTGACACAGACTCGATCCCTGCCTCAGCTCCTCTGGACCTTTCTAGGCACACCTTGGCATCCCTCTGAACAAAACACACAGGGGAAAAAAAACAAACAAACAAACAAAAAACCAACTAACAAAAAAAAAAAAACTTGCTGCAGTACAACAGCTGAGGAAAAGAGATGGAGCAAAGAAAAGGGAGATTTGTAACTCAAATATGCTTTATGGTCTTAATTGCTGTTAGAGGATTTTGAAATGAGACTGTTGTTTGCCCAAGCACACTCATCATGGCAGAGCCAACATATCTCTAGTACCAACATGAGGTAATGAATAAAATATATTAATGGCCACAGAACACAGTTATTTTACATTATGCATCATCTACATTGAGGAAAGGTTAGTTTATTTATTAAAGTTACTTTTATTTTGCTGAAAATCTCCTTAGAGTATTAAATATTTTATAGCAGTTTTATAATCATAAATACAATCATTTATAACCATAAAAACAAACAGATTAAATAGTCTTCCCCTTCTTTTTTCAACCTAAAATACAGATATATCTTTAAATTATTATAAATGGATTTAGAAATGGCATATGGTGTGAGGCATCCATATAGAACCAGGTATTTGGATGGCAAGAGTTAACAGTATGGTCTTAGAAACTCAACAGTCATTTTTTAAAGTCATAAGTCGTTTTTCAAGCAGGATATAAAAGGATATAAAATATTTCATTTGACATTCATACCTCTGACATTTCCAAACATCTAGCTTAAGAACTATTGCCAAGCATTCATGCTACAAGTTTGTTTTCTGACAGACACATGGTGCTGAGCTTCTTTTCAATATTCAGAATATTTTCCTCTACAGTGTTCTGTACTTTCTCCAGGACAAGTTCTCCATGCCACTTCCTAACTCCTCAGTACTTCTGATACATGCCTGACTCAAATAAGGAAGAAGTTTTTCACTGAGAATTCAGGTGTCTGACTGCACTGCAGGGCAGTAAAATCAGCCTTGATGCAGTAGACTATGTGCATCTTCCAATCTGGTGACCACTGGCTTCTGATGCAGGGAATGACTTTTTTATTAATTTTCCCTTTTCAATTCATTTCTCCCCCACAATTTCCAATAAATCTGTTCAGTGGCCTTTAAGTCCTGAGGTGAGAGTAATTTATTAAGTAATTCTCTTGCAATCTTATAGTTGAAGCACATAGTACTTTGCATAATAATGGGATTTGCCTGTGCTGTTATGAACAGCTTGATATATAAAGCTTTCAAATCTTTAATGAAAGCTTTTTATAGTTATTATTTAGGAAATTAGAGGAAATTATGCTTTCAAATAGATAAGATGTTGCAGCTTATTTCATGAAGACACATGCAATGATAGTCAAGTTTTCCAACAGTCTGGAAGTTTGGCTTGCAAGTACTTGGAATATACAGGTTTCACCTTGGGCCAGAAAAGCTATTAAACTCTATCTTATTATATCACAGAACATGTATAATCAGATCAGTGGCTGTCAGATATCAGAGGAAAAAAGTACAGAAAAAAACCATTTTCTCTCACTGCTGAATTTTAGACACCACATTATGTTATGACTCAGTCCTACTGAAAGAGCTTTTCTACTTACTATCAAAAAATGGACGTAAATACTTGTTGTACCCTTTTATTATCTTTTGTATAGTTGGAGGTAGAATTTCACTGTTTCCTTCAGCTTCAGGAATTTGCATTGACCTAAAAGGAATTGAAAATAAGGATTTTGTAAAAGGACATAGTAAAAAAAATTTCCAAAAAATATCAGATTCCATAATCTGTATTACTCTCTTATTGGAAAAAAAAATCTCTTTCATACTTTAAAGTTTATTATTTTTTTTAAACCTTAAAGTCTACGTCTATTTCTTTTTATACCTTTATGTTTATTTCTTTTTATGCCTTAAAGTATATTTAGTATATTAAAGTATATATCTTGACACTCAATCTGAGAAACAATCTTCTTTAATACTTTCTATGCAAACAGGGCATAATGTTTATAATCTAGGAATGTGGAAGGGATGCTGATTTTTTATGTCAGCATTTAAAATTAAGCTTCTTTTTACATAATTAAATACATTATATTTAGGTTTCAGAGACAGAAAACCTCAGAGACTAGTGCATAAAAACACTCTTAAAATCCTGCTTTCACAACAATTTTTAAACAGGTTACAGAAAAAATCCGGTTGAGCAAAATCAGTGAAACAGAATGAGAATTCAAGTACTTCCTTTGTTCAGAAACAGCTACAAATATAATCCATAAAAGTTATATATAAATAATTACAAACCCTTTCTGCCTAACCCCAAAAGGTGAGCACCCCAATACTGTGAGCAGGATGTGCTCTTCAGAGAGCACAGATGGTAGCAACTACTTGTTCCCAATGGTTTGGGGAAGGTGGGGTATGAATTATAAAGGTGGGAAGCAAAGAGTTAATCGACTTGGTGAGCCCAGCTGGCAGAGGCATTGTCTGGAGCTTTTAATCCTTGTTCTGGGAATTACTGACCCTAAAAGTGACCAGCCCTTCTACAGTAGGTGCAAGAGCTGTAGCTCTGGTGATTCACTCCTAAGGAGAAGAATATAAGTATAAACCATTAGGTGAGGGGCTACCAGTGTTTCATGGTTTTTCCATATAGTGCTAAATCCTCACTGAATTTCTTAGTCTCGGCTCTTTCTGGAGCTGCCACTCCAGAAAACTCTGCTTTCTCTTCTGCATTATATTTCTGGGTATCTTGTAGCTTTCCAAAGCTTGATTTTTTTATTTCAATTTTGCTGTTTCTGAGAAAGCTTTTGTCAGGACACTGATATTTTCATTCACTAGGGATAATCCAGTACCTTAAACTGGCAAAGCTTAAATGCTAAAATGATCTTATTGAATGCACGTGGCCAAATCACACTGTGGGTTTAACTGTGGTGTCCACTGGCTTGAAAAGCTGCTATTGCTGAATAATTTTTTTATTCACCAGACCCTATTGCCACAGAAATATCTGGTTTTCATTAGCTCCCTTATAATTAAAATATCTTAGCTATTTGAATGATCTTAATTTTTCCCTTCATTTTTTCCTCATTTTTTATTTCTATATTGCCAAGTAATGATGTTGTTACTTAAGTATACCCTTGAGTAATGCCAGCATTGAAATAAGGGAAGTTTCTGCTGTGAGTTTTTTCTTAAAGAAACAAACACAGTCATGTTGAGATGTGAAATATAAATAAGAAAGCCAGTTTTATGTTGCAAAGGAGTGTTAAAATTGGAAATGCATTTGAATGTAATTAATTTCTTAAATACTGTACTTGGAATAGATATCTCTGCTTTTGTAATTTACATATAAATTTTAGCTAAGTGTTCAGTGAGCTGCATGAGTTTAATTTCATAGCTTTACTGGATTGTTCTTGAGTAAGCTTTAGATGTTGTCTAAATGTTAAAGGAAAACTTTTTTCTTTTCTGCTGCAGGGGTATATCATTGTTCTGCTGATCAGTATGCAATTTCAGAGTTGTCTGGTTCATTTTCATTAACCCCTATTTTCTAAAATATATCTTTAAAATTTTCATGGAAGTCCTTCCCTTAAATGACCTGTGGTAATTAATCATTTTCCTCATTAACACATGATGTGTAGCCTCATATCACTGTCCATTGAGTTTTATGGTTAAGTAAGCCTGGGAAAGCTGTTGTGGTGTAATTGAGGCTGTGAATTAATGAGGCATGGTCCCCTGTGTGCTGTTTGGCCACAAAACCTTAGAGAAGTCCTGTCACAGCAAGCCAACAAGTGAGAGAAACCTGAGGTCTCCTAAATGTGGGTGTGTGATGTCACCAGCCTGCTGACTTTGGGGGATGCTCAGAGGATGCTGTCAGTGGTGAAAGGGAAGGAGCCCAGAGAGGTTCTGTGCCTGAGGCAGTTTGGGGTTTCTGTGTTTTCAGGGATGATGCCTTGTTTCCCTCAAAGAGCTCTTGGGTCCACGTGCTCCACTCCCAGCTCAGCCACAGTGAGCTCACAGCTGCACACATTTGCAAAGGATAGATAAAAGTTGAGACTCACTCCACTTAGGCATCTGCACCTTCTCATCAATGCATCTAAGCTGCTCCTTTAACCAATAATTGTGCTCTTATATTTAAGTGTATGTTTTATAGTTAAGGGAAGCTGTTAAAGTTCCTGCATTTCCTTCATGTATGTGAGATACCTTGCCATACATCAGATTATGGAATTACCTTGAGACACATGTTCCAGCAACTGAGGAGTGAACAGGCTTTTACAGAAAAAAACTGATTATATAATTATTTTTCAGCTGAGAGTATCTATCTGTTCTGATCTGTCAATGCATAATAATTTTTTAACTCATCAGGTTCGATGCCCTCTGCTTGCTTTCATAAAAGCTGAATTATAATTATTTATTTTCCTAATTCATTCTAATGGCTCAAAACCTGTGCATTTTTATGGTTTTGGCTAAACTTGAAAGGTAAAAAAACTGCTTGTTATTTAAGGTACTTTCAAGTTAGTGCCTTAACAGAATGGGGTAACTGGGGGAAGTGGGGGAAGGAACATTTGCCCTAAACAGTAGTATATATCATTTATTTAGGCAAAACTACAGTCTAGACACATGTACAAGAATATTTTTCTGGCTATTTTTTGTCAGAAGTTATGTATCATGAAAGAGACAGAAACACCTTAGAACTGTGAGAAGATAAACAAAATGCCAAATACAGTCTGAACGAGCTTTTGAAACACTCCCCCCAGGAAAACAATATAATAAGAATTATAATATAATAATTATATTATATATTATATATATATATTATAATATAATAATTCTATTATAATAGAATAAGAAAAGCTTTTTTTCCAGGCAATTCACTGACAGGTGAAGGGCTTACAGATGCAAATAAAGTTATTTCTTGTTCCATACTCGTGCTTAGTGATACTGGGGTTTATATGGTCTTTGCAGATAAACTGTAGCAAAATCTACTACATCACTGATTAATTCTCTGCTTTGAAACAGACAGTACTGTCATCGAATTTCTTTGTTAAATGGTGAGGTTGAAGCTGTAGCATCATATTACCAGATGCAAGAACAAAGAGTGAAGTACCATAAATGCTTCTAAGCTCAGGCAAAAAAAATAGAACATTTCATAGAATTTTCTGTCTCTGATTCCATAAGCCCAGGCTAGCATTCTTTAAGTTAAAAACACCTCATCTGAAACAAATGGCAACTCTTCTTCAAACCAAATAGCATACATTTACTTAAGCTGATTCCAGGTAATAATAAATTTGTCTCAATTTTTTCATTACTACTTTTAAAATTAAAAAAAAAAAAAAGAAAGCAATCATCTGGGCAATTCCCCAATTTAATCCTAAAAAGGGGGCCATGATGTGATTGTAATGTAATTTAGTTGTAATTGTAATGTAATTTAATGTTAAGTGAAGTGAAGAAGTGTCATTCAGGCAAGGAGAGATAGAAAGGAAGAAAACAACCCCATACCATTACTGACTGTAAATTTTTCAGTAGAAGAAACTCTCTTCACATGTTGGGCAGAGCTTTTCCAAGTGGAATATCTAAGGGACCATTTGGCAAAAAATTATGGTCCTTGCTTTGGGTGCACTTCAGCCCCTGGGTTTTGTTTAGAAATATTTCCCTGTTTCAGTGCCAAGCAGGGTAGTTTTTGTTTTAAACGGCACTTTCACTAATCCCTCCTGATTCGTGCACTGGAAAAACACATTTTTGTGCCCAAGCATCATCTTGTCTGTGAGATAACCAAGGGCCAGAGCTGCCTTTCAGCCTGTGTCTGGATTTGGGTACAGCTGACACCTCAGCTCAGTGCTGTACAGGTGCTGTGTGTGCCCCAGCCCCATGGATGGCACTCAGGAATGAGCTGCCTGTGCTTCTGGGCACTCACAGCCACATCAACTTAGAGGATTCACAAAGTCTGCCTGATAATGATGAGTGTGTACCACAGGCTGAGCTCCTGGGGAAAGAAACTTTGCCTCCTTGTTACTTAGATATGTTGGTCTCTTAGCAGTGTTTTATTATGGCTAAGCCATGAGTCATCCACTTATTACCATGTGGCAAGTCCCAGCTGATGAGGAAAGAAGGTGGAATTAGAGCAAGGGTGTGTTTTAGAAGGAGATCTCTCTATAGGACTGGAGAAGATGCTTTAAACTCACTTTCAGGGGACAATTTCACCTGTTCCCATTACTAAGAAAAAGCTTTATCTAAATGGGTGTTTGCACATCCACTTGAGTTCAAGCTTAGACAGAATCTTATCCTGAGAAATGTACTGTGAGATGAAGGTTAGGCAATGCTAGAAAAAGAATTGGCTCACAGAGTTTAAATACTTCAGTTGAAAGTAGTGATTAGAATGTTTAACCTGTTCATGCTTACAGTTTCTTATTAGAACTACTTGAAGAATATTTTTGCCCATTTTTACAGAAGGAATATATTTTAACTGCTCCATTTCTGTATTTTTTGTCATGGCAGCTGTACTGTTAGAAGGGTCATGCGTAGCCAGAGGGGATCATTTTCACTTTTCAGCTTAATGCAGCTTAGATCTCCTGAAGACTTCATTATTTCATAACAGAGAATAAGAAAACAGTGTTTCAAATAAGTAATTTTTTAAAGATACTCTCCTTTTAGTGCACAAGGATGATTTCACTGTCTCAAGCTTGTAGTAAATCTGGGTGGACTGTGTGCTTCTGTCCCTGGGCAAGGCACTGTGTGCTCCAGGCAAGGACTGTGTCTGCCTGAATTTGTTAAGCATCTGATACAATACTCACTCTGAACCCAGTAATCCTTTACTTGAGGGTTCATATGCTTCAAAAATTCCATTATTTTTCTTCCTCATCAATCTTTCCAATTAAAAAAATCTGTTAAGGCAGCTGAGATTCATGAAGCTCAGGCCTTATTTCTGTTATTAATACCCAGGTTCTTTCATTTTCAGAAGAGGCAAGATTCAAATGCCAAGATTTTACTTTGTTAAAGTAAAATGCCAAGATTTTACTTTGTTACCTGGTCAGATATGACTCTAATTATAATTAAATTTATTATAACCCAACTGATACAATAATATATTGAAGAAATATTTTTAGCACATACTTCTTACCTACAGAGCAGCAACAGGAAAAGGGCTCTGAGACTGCAGCACTTAAGACTGCACATGGTCACAAGTCCTTTCAGAAGCTCTTGCAGCTCCTAGAAAACAAAAGGTGCAGAGGTAATGTTTTACAGCACATATGCATTTCTAATGCATGAATTTCAAAAGGTTTTAAACACTAAAGATATTGCATCTTGATTATCTTATTCTAATGTATTAGTAAATATCTACATCAATTAAAAAAAAAAAAGTCAAAACTTGAAAAAAAGAGGTGGCATCAGGATTAAACTAACCAACAGAAGATGAATTCCAGTACACTACAGCTTTTTCATTTTTACCTCAGTCCTTTAAATATTAGGAGAAGTAATTGCTGCAAAAAATAATGTAATCCTGTGTAGGAGAATTGCAAACACTGAGATTTGTCTCTTCTATTCATGCTCTGGCATATCAGTATCTCTTCTTAAGGAACAACACATGACCCCATCTTAAAACACAGAGCAATCTAAGAGCAACCTCTCAGGTCCATGTGTAGCATCAATACCACTGATAGATAACCTTGGTAGTCTTTTTGTTAATGAGAAAGAAATAAACTTAAGGCTTCTATCCCTAGGTATTAAAAAAAATCCTTTGTATATAAATCATATATAACCATCCATGTTCATGAGAATGTTTGGCTGAGGCAAAATGTCTTTTCTGAATGGGATTTCTTTGCTTTTGTCAGCATGGTTCACATCCATAATAGTTATTTTAAGAAATCTGTCAGCTCTGTAATCCATTTCTGGATGAGAAGAGTATCAATCCATACTGTAATGCAGTCATGCAACAGATCTGAAATGCACAGACTGTGCACACTTTTGCTGTATTTCATCAGAGTACACAAACCTTATTTGTTAGACCTGCTTCAAAACTCTAAAAAAACCCTACATGTCAGGAATGCTACCTACCCAGGATCTGCAAGACAACTGTTAAATGTTATAAATGAAGATGAAATATCTATTTTAGGTTTCAGGAAGGGACAATCAAGCACAATATTTTCAGTGTCCAGAATGAGTTTTGCAGAAATATCTTGCATTTCAATTTCCCACTAAATTGCTAATAGTAAAGAATTTGAAGTTTCACAGCCTGAAACTTTGTTTCAATATTCTTTAGTGACCAACACAAAATGCCAGCAAGCCATTTAAAATCCAAAGTAATTTTTCTTTCAGTCTACAGTTCCAGTAAGAGCAAAACTAGTGGTATTTACCTAAATTAATGTCATATGAATGGGATATGACTTTTATGTAACAGGGAAGGGACAAAATAACTTGTTAATGTCTCCAAAGAGAAAGGAAGGCCATTTCAATGACTTTTTAAACAAGCAAATATTCTCAGCATCTTTAAGCATACACCAGCCTGGTAAATACTAATGTCAAAATAAATCATACACTCCTCCTGACTTCCACAGAAAATCATGCATGAGACATTAAGAGAGCTGGTAATAGACAAAAACAGTACAAATGAGCAGATGGTGTTGTCAGAACATTGCTCTCAACATGCTGATTCTCTAACACTCCTGCTGCAGATCGTGGGATCTCTTTTGCGTATCTCATTTTGGGTTTGGATGTTTCCTACATTGAGCATCTTTATCTCACAGGAAAATATGCTAAAAATAAAAATAGTCTTATTGACTTTATAAGTACTTCATAAAGCTGCTTTTATATTTAGCCTTCCAACTGATACTATGAGCTCCTAATATGACTGAAGATCCTTTATAAACTGATTAAGGAAACCTATGGATATTTCTGTACTTGTTTGGGTTTAGTTTTTACAGGACTGAAGATGAAAAGAAGTGGGCTTATTACTGATGTCTTTCTAAAGCAACTGCTTTACCTTCAGTTCTTTACCAACATCCAAGACAGCAATTTTATGGGAGGGTGCAAAATTTAGGTATTTAACACATGAAAGGTCAAATCCATCCTATGGTACATGCATTATTTCTGTATGCTCAGGAAAAGAGAGCATGGAAGTCAAAGAAGGGAGAAGATCTCTTTACTTCAGCATAAGAAACACTAATCAAGAGATCTAATTGCCATGTCAGCTGGCTTGCCCTCACTGCAAAGAGACACTCTGTGCCAGCCAAGGAATAGAACTGGGTGACTACTGGAGTCTTAAGCTATTTCACAGATAAGATGGATATATAAACCTCTGCTGCATATGTGTACATGCTTGCATGCACACACAAGTTTTCTCTTTGCCCCTTTTTCATGGGGCTTACTCAGCTGGTTTGTTCTGCTGAAAAGCCTGCCTCTTGGCATGTTTGCACATCTGGACTCTTCTTGTCACACATTTCTTCATCAAATACTACACATTCACAGCAAGATTCCTTCCTGCATGTGTGCACCTATGAACTGCTGGTATTTAAAACTGGTTTGGCAGAACTCATAATATTTTCCTCCCACCCTAGAAAAATGAGCATAACCTGTTTTCTGCATAGAATATTAAGCCATTTGGTTTAACTAGACAGACTGCCTGCTGTCCAGATTATTGTGCACATATTGACACATCTTGTTCTAAACATTTAATTGAGGTGAAAGTAACAAATCTGCCCCAGATTCTCATATGATGAGACAACAACACTTTCCTACTTTTATTCAGATCAGATTAAGACTGTAAAATGTCATCCAATGTTTTGACATTTTTCACGGGAATTCAGTTATTTGTTATCTTCAGCATGACAGGAAAAGTGAGTTATAAAAGTTTCACAAACCTTTGAGGCTGAAATGGCGTGAGGCAAACAGCTGGCAGAGGTAGTAACAATATCCAAAGTTTTCACTGGATGTGAATTTTGTGTGAATTAATTAAAGGATAAGATGCCTATTATGCTGAAGTACTTTATGCACAAGTGGATGCAGGGGAAAGACTAGAAATTATTAGATAATACACTTTGTCATATGGCAGTGGCCATATGCCTGAATTCCCATGGCTGCTACTGCAGGCATCTAAAACTGTGTGTAGAATTATCTTAAAATGAAAAGCAGATGGTGGGTTTTAGAATATAAACCAAATTAGCATTACAGTTGCATTTTACTTCCACATCCAAACTGTTGAATGACAGTGCCTTTAAGTGCTTGACTGGAAGGCAGAGAGAAGCTCAGGAGGGATTCACCTGAGTGCCAGAGAAGTACAAACGCCTCCCCTGCTCTGGATTCTCTGCTTGCACTATCTACTAGAACTGCAAAGTAACCAATGAACTTGTCTGTTCTTGACTTCATCCTCTGTTTATTAGATCAAAGTGAACCAGTTGGAGGGGAAACAATGGAAAGCTGGAAACACTAAGGACTCTGTGGGAGAAAGGGAGTGGGTATATGGAAGGCAGTCACAAGATAAGCTTTGGAAGCAGAGGGGATGTACCCCTTGGGTCAGTTGGCGTCAGCTGCCCCAGCTGTGCTCCCTCCCAGTTTCTTTTGCCACACCAGCCTCCTTACTGGAGGAGTGGTACAAGAAGCACAAAAGGCCTTGACCCTGAGCAAGCTCTGCCAGCAGTAACTAAAACATCCCTGAAATACCAACATTTGTGTTGGCAGCACGAATCCATAACACAGCCCCATTCTAGCCACTGTGAAGAAAATTTACTCCACTTCAGCCAAAACCACCACAGCTTGGAAAAGCCAGCTGCATGCAACACATTGGCAGTAGTCACTGACAAAGCACTTTGTGGAATAAAGTGCCATGGTATCTATCTGTCTTTGGGTTAATCTGGTTGCCTGCCTATAATGGCTGTAGCTTCATGGTACTTCCTAACACTCCCTGAAAGAGAAAGAAATGCAAAATTTTCACGCATTCAAATATTATTTTAATGTTAGGATTAATACTACAGAGACTGCAGCTTGAGTGAAAAGTATCAAGAAGGGGATTTTTAATGCAGCAAATTGAGAAGAAGTAATAAAACCAAGTGGCAGCAAAACTCCAGGTCTAATTGGGGAATTGACTGATGAAAGCAGACAAATACATGTGTCTGCATCCTGTTACAAGGGGCACTCTCTTATTTGGCTGACAAGTGGCTTTTGGCACACCAGCTAGCTTGTTTCTAAACCCTAGGCACATCTGATCTTGCCTAGCATAGGCAAAACTCTGCAAGTCTCCTTGGGCAAGTAATCAAAGTTAGATGTCCTTGGTCCATAGAAAGGAGCTGTCTTGTCCTGTTTTCTCTGTAGACAGGCAGCACAGGGGCCATCTGTTATGACAGTGTTATGTCAGCAATTGAAGGACTCTTAGGTCTTTACTGCTGCTGTATCTGGCAATAGTTCAAAGTAAAACACTGGGTTCCAGTTATGCTATGATCTTCTGATCTATATAGTTGTCTTGTGTGCCAAGTAAGAAAAGTGTCATTTTCTCAATGAAAACCTTGGGAAGTTGCTCCAGACTGAAAGCATCTTCCCAAGTTCTGTACTCTGAGATGTTTTTGTCAAAGGTATTTTTCAGCAACAGAAGCTTATACTGTGAAATAAGTAGGATGAATTTAAGATTCACCAGAAATAAAAGCTGTTTCTCTGGTATAGCAAAATGAGCTGTAATTAAAACTTCATAATTAGAAATTGTTTATATAGGTATAGGCATTACATGAGAGTCTTTAAAATTATCCCAAGTAAATCAATATGACAAATACTTTTTATTTAAAAAACCAAAATGACCATAGCATCCTTTCAGACTATATAATCAAAAACCCAGTGATTTACTTCAAAGTCCCAAATAATGTACAAGTTTGTATCTAAAATCACTGTCCTGAAAATACACTGGAAGGTCAGAATTGAAGTCAAACAAATCTATTGTTACAGCCTTAAAAATTTTTTTAGTATCAGCACTTCCAGCCACCAAAGGAGTAGGGACTAGCAGTATGCTGCTAATACTTAAATAATTAAGTGTATGTGAGACATTTGGTGCCCTGGATTAAGGTCTTTATTTCTCACCAAGTTCTCTGTATTATCAATTTCATGAACATCAAAGCCCTAGAGTAAGTTACATAACCTATGATAGGATTATTTTATGTTTTCTGTTTTTTGTTTTCACTCTGTGCATTTTAAATACAGTACATATTGTGGATTAGCTGGGAAATAACTGGCAAGGATGCTCTTAGCATTATGCTGTTTTTCTGGAAAATTAATTTCAGATTTATAAAACCTGGGTGCTTAGGATGACAGTATAATTCTAGGAGTTACCTTCATGGAGCAAGTGCCAGATGTCCTGCTCCCAGCCAGCATAACACAACTGAAAGGTTTCAGCAATGTACAGAAATGGATGCAGTAATAAACATTCATGGAATAGATTTGAAGAAATTAATGTGTTCATGTGACTGCTTAAATGTTCTGTTTATTACAAGCTCTGCTTATATCTACAGAGAAATCTACAAAAAAATGTGTCCCACAGGTTATTTTCTAGTTTAAAAATGCAGAGAACTAAGTAACTTCTCTACACCTTGTTCCTAAACATGATTTTAGATAGCTGACACACAGAAGTCTGGCATATTAGTAGAGTTTGAGTCATGGCTGATGATTACTGCCATTTGTAATTACTCAAAGGAATCAGAGGTTTATGGCACTATTAATGGTTGGGTTTATGTGCATACAAGCTTTTTAAAATTTTTTGCTTTGTGCATCTCAGTTCTGCCATCTGGGCAGCTGGACCTCAACATAAATCTGCAAATGTTTGAGTCCTCTTTCACCAAAATCCAAATCTCAAATCTGAGACTTTTACTGGCTTTTTAAAGTGTTTGTCAACACTCCAAGGTCCTCTCACACCCGATCCCACAGACAAGTGGGTATCACCTTCTGCCACACCAGATTTACAGTCAGAATTCAGATCCCACCCATGTGGTTTCAATAGGGCAAAGAGGCTCAGTTTCTGTGCAATTTAAAGAATGAACATATTTGAGTTGGGTCAGAGAGGTAGGTAACCTTCAGAGGCTGCAGCTGATGGATGAAACCTCAAAGGCACCTTTGGAAAGGCTTTGGCTGTGCAGGAGGGTGCAGTCAGTTGTGGTGTGGCAAACACTGATGGCTTGGGTGGTGTCCATGGACCAGCTCAGAGCTGACAGCTGCCTGGCTGAGCACTGCAGGTCACCAGGGTTTTGAAGGGCACCCACAAGTGTGGGCTGGAGGCAGACACAGCACTCCTGCAGCACTGAAACCTGCACTATCAACACAGACCAGGATAATGGGGTTTTATTGCCTAGAGCAACATGGAGACAGTTGCCTTTGGGCACTTCAGCCTAGATATGATTAAGATAAATAGTTGAAAATCCAGGAAGCTGGACCAGATATGCTGGTTCAGATTAAGAAAATAATGACTTGATTTGGAAAGACAAATAAAATGTTGCCTTTGTTGTGCCAGTTTAAATTACTGTTCCTAATGAAAATTAGCAGCTCTAGAATCTTCCAGCCATTAACCTGGGGCCCAATCTCCCCACACAGGCCATGATGAGTGTGAGCTTTGCTCAGCATTCTCACTTTGTAGAAACTATCCAGGACCCAACCAATGTTCCTGCAGTTTCCCTCCGTGCAGCCTCTGGCCCTGGGGAATGAGGGACATCTCACTCTGTCACTGAGCACACGCTGGAGGCTGCGAGGCAAAAACAAGGGCCCTGCAGGAGCAGATTAGGGTCAGTCATATCCATCTTCTCTCCTCATTGACTGTTGGCCAACATGCCTTGAAATTTATGACAGAGAACAGCCACTTGGTCTGCAATTAATTTTATTTTCAGTATTCTTGTTAGTTTGGGGGCAAAGGGGAAGATGGAAGGGAATACCCCAGCTGTGCCCCTTGTTTTCCATCTAAGTTATGAATTTGAATAATTTTTGATTATTGTTATGTATATCTGAAACCTTCCAGAGAAAACTTTATTTTTCTTAATCACTAAATATCTATTTCTCAGTTTGAGTCCAAGGTCCTAGACTCAAATTCATTAGTATTGTTAAGTGTCCTGTAATCAGGTGATTTACAAACTAACCGTTCTGAGCAGTGCCAACAGAATGAAGGACTGGGAAGGAGAAAATCAGTTTTCAGAGCAGTTTTGGCTCTTTTAAAATCTATGAAACTTTTGTATTCAAAATTAATTGGTACAAATCAATAAAATTAAAATTACTGTGTAGAATTACATACAGTAATCACAGGATATATTGCTTTTAATTGTACAACCATACAAAATGTACAAGTTGAGTGTCCTGGGCTCAGCTGTAAGCTTTTGTACCTGTTAAGGTTGAAGTCAGAGGAGTTATTCCAACTGAGATGTGGAGCTGAGCTCAAAGTAATCAGGAATTTGGTCTAAGAGGAAATCGCATGAGGAGCTTTGAAAACAAGAAGCATTTTACCAATAAAATATGTATCTTTTTTTTCCACAGCTACCACATGGAAAGATTACTTAAATCTGTAACTCTGTTGCAGGATTTCCCTTTTCCTCCAGCACAAACTGTTTTAGCTTTATTCTATGACAGGTCATTAGAATTACCTGGAGTATTCATGACGGACAACAACCTTTAAGAATCCTGTTTATAAAGTTTGAATAGCTATAGAAATTGTGTATATGGGATTTTTTTTTTAATAATTAGAAAAAAATAACCTCCTAGAGAAATAAAATGTTTTCATTAAATTCAAATATTCCCTTTCTTCATTACTCAGTCCTCAATAATAGGTTTAATCAATGTGATCTACTTTAAATTTTGTACACTTTTTAATTACAAGTGCATTGTTCATCTATGCATTGATTTGAGGTGAGATGCAGATTTGATGAGGAATTGGAGGAGGGGAAATGGGAACTGGCTCTTACATTATCTTTCGTGGAGAAGTTTCTCCACGTGCCACTCACTGTTTTTAAAAGCAAGGTGTCACAGCCTTTTGGGGGAGACATATCTTCCATTTGACTTATTAACTGAAACTTGAGCTATTCTGAGTTATTTTTATCCAACGGCATAATGACAGTAATATTTTTAAAAGCGGTTTAAAGGGCAGCAGAGCGGAGGGGGAGGGATGAGGAGGGAGGTTGGGTGCCGCGGTCCCGAGCGGGCGCGCCTTACCTGAGCGCAGCTCCGAGCAGGGGCAGCTCCCGGCTCCGATCCCGGCTCCGATCCCGGCTCCGATCCCGGTTCCGAACCGGGCTCCGGGCCCGAGTCCGCGCTCCCCGAACCCGGCTCCTCTCCCGGTTCCGATCCCGGCTCCCGCCCGGCCCCGAGCCCGCCCACGGCCGCAGCGTGGGCGGCACAGGCGGTGGATGCTGCCCTGTTGATGCTCGCCCAAGCCCCCACAGGAACCTCTTAGCCTTGCCCCTTCCCTGCCACTCCTCCTTTGCTTAACCTCGCTTACCACCCCTTTTCACTTCCAGGTGTCACCGGGGGAAAGGATGCCAGACAGAGAGGTGGCGAGGGATCCCCGACAGACAGAAGTCAGGGCAGCACTTCCCATGGATTCTTTCTCTGCCATACCTCTGTAACAGAGCTTGCATGAAACTTCCTGCTGATTGCCTCGGTTTTCTTCTTGCAAATGTCACATCCCAGCTACTCTGGGTAGAGAATTCCACCCTTGTTCTCTATTTGATGTGGAAATACATCAAATTCTGGGTGCCTTTGAGTGGCGTTGTTCAAGTCTTTGCAGAAGTGCGAAGTGTTAGTTTTGGAGACATTGCTTTCCTGTCTGATCCCTCACTTCAGGAGCTGTTGGCATTTTTTAGAGAGACAAAAGTATCACTTTCTCTGGGGAAGCACCATTCCACAAAACTTAAGATAAACCACTTAGGCAATGTGATTCCAGCAAAGGTTCCATTAGGAAAAACCACTTCAGACAGAATTTAACATCTGCTGTCAGAAATCATTTCTGGTGACTACAATATTGTGGATAAGGGAGATACACAGGAACACACCAAACCCTTCCTGATGCTGTCACCAGTAGTAAAATGTGGTGGTACTGGTGCAAGGTGGGAAGCAGAGGACAGAAGATGATTTTGATTATTTCAGTTTCAAATTCTGCTGTTTCAAATGCTGTTTTTTGGGAGTAAAGAGTTGATAACTTCTGAGGAAGGAAAAGGCTGAGAGGTCTCAATCCTCTATCTTGTAGCATAAAAACCCTCAGGTTTTTCTTCCTAGAACATGCTAGTCTCAGTTCCTGTTGTTTGCTTTTTCACAGAATTATAGACTTATTTTGGTTGGAAAATACCTTTAAAGGACATCATGTCCAGCCCCCTGCCCTGGGCAGGGACATCATCTGCTGGATCAGGTTGCTCAGAGCCCCATCCAGCCTGGCCTTGAACACTTCCAGGGATGGGGCATCCACAGCTTCTCTGGGCAACCTGCACCAGTGTTTCACCAATGCCATAAAAATGTCATCTTTATCTAGTCTGAATCTACTTCCTTTTAGTTTAAAACCTTTACCCCTTGTCCTGTTTCTTAACTTTATTTTAAAGCTAGTTACAGACAGGTTGCCTTAAGAGGCTGTTTGGTATCACATGTTTTCTGTGACTACACTGGAAGCTCCCCTCAGGTTACAGAAAATGGGAAGTTCTGAGGCTTAGACTAGGAGAGGAAAACCACATCTCTACATGGCAAAAAATGGAACAGATTTCTCTGCTGTTGTTTGCCTTTGTATTGTTATTGCTAAAGCTCTTATTTGTTAGTGCATCTGTAGGAGGGAGAAATTAAAGAGATGTAAAAACCATTCTTTCCTGCACATGTTGAATGTTGATCCAATTATAAGTCAAGAATATGTGCTGAGTGTGCCTGCTCTGGGATACTTCCCCCCATATCTCATTTGAACAGTCTGTCTAACTCTATGAAGTATGAAGTGTTTATCTTCTATTCATCGGTCAAGCAGAAAGAAGCTGAAAACCCAGTGGGAAAAAAAATCCCTGGCCATTTCTATTGCAGAACAGCTGCAAGTGGGAGAATCATCAAGTTTGGTCTCATGTGGCCTTTTGCAACATTAAAACTGAGAAAACAGCTTTAAAGTGAATTCTGTAAGCAGCTGGCATAGAAACAATGCTGATTGTTATTCCCAATAGAACTCCAAGCACAGGTTTAGCTAATGCACAATATCAGAAATCCTCAAATTCCCAGGGATCTCTTCCTATTTGCTTCTTTAAAACCTCTTTCAAGTTCCCACTAATTGAAAGTCATAGTTCAATGAAAGCATTCTGTTTGAAAATGCAAAACATCAATGTGATGTTGCCTGTCTCAGTTCACAGTGCTCAGATGGAGAACCCTAAATTCCCACTTTAAGACATTATTTTTCACCACCTGTCTGCATTTCAAGGCTCTAAGACAGCTCTGATGCACTTGAAAGTCTGGGGCAGGACATATTCTCCTCTTCATACCAGAGCCCTTGAGCAGCCGTGGTCACTGGGATTTCGGGTCACCTGAAGCAACACCTGGGCTGTGACTGCTGGAGACCAGCAAGTCAATGACAACACTCACAATTAATTGCTGTGGCCTGTAATGTTAAGGCTGTCAGCAAAACCTGTTAACATGAAACTAAAACTTATGCTGGTCTATTGTAAAGCTTACATGGTCCTTCAGAGTGCCTACAGTTCTCAGTTCATCAATTTTCTGCTGAGGTTGCTGCAGCCTCAGCTGGGGTGTGATAGTTCAGGAGCAGCTGGCTGTAGGAGTCTGTCCCCATGCACAAACCTGCCCTGTCACCCCGAGAGTCAGCTCCTGGACACCCTTGTCCCCTTTGTGCTCCCTGCAGCAGTGGGATCTCTGAGGCACCAGTCCCACCTCCTGCCCTCGGGCTACTCCCAGAAGGGGACGGCTCAATTATTAACCCAAAGCTTGAGCCTTTCAATAGAGCCATTCATTCATCAGCTGGGAAAATCAGCTGACTCCATCCTCAGGCTGGTAGAGAGTAATGAAATTGTTTCAGAGAACAGCTTGCAGAAAATACTACTTGAACACAAAAATCTAGATGCCCACGGTAAGAAATCGTTTAACTCCTTTGTGCACTTAGTCCTCTGCATCTAGATTGGAGCCCGTGTTGGGTAAGTTGGGTTTTTCAGTAGATTTTCCTTACACTTTGTAACCTCAGAGGGTGGTTGTAACATTTACAGCACTGATTAAACAACATTGTAATCTGTAATGGCTTTCAGCAGCTGTAATGCCAAAAGTAAGAGAAAACACACTTTTGGTATTCCAGGGATTCCTGGAGGTGTGTTAAATTCTGATCAACAGTCTGGGTGTGAGATTTTTTTGATAATTGAATTGCTTGTCCAATAACATGACCCTTACAAATGAGCCAACATCAGCATTACCACTTAAATATTATATTGACACATAAAATGGGGTGTATCATGAACCAAAATTTTTAACTTGATTACATTCACAATTACTGAATATTATTTTGGACATCTTAAAGTAATTGGAAATGCTTGGAATGCTAATTAAATGGAACACATGCAGTATTGAGTGAGGACCTGAAAATTAGACCAAATAATACAATATGTATCTAAGCAAAAGACAAAGAAAGTGAGAAAACACACACTGATCTATTGTATTGATTTAATTTTTTTCAATTTTAATGAGGTAACAGGTAACACTAATGTTTAGGATTTTTTAAATCCACTAATAGTAGAGTATTGATTTGAAATTACTATAACAATTCTGTTTCATTAATCTATGTCCCATAGGATGTAATTTAAAGAATGAAATGTGTTCCACCTTTAGAATTCTTTAGGAAATAAAGTTTTCCAGTTACTATAAATTTTGTGAAGCAGAGGATGAATCAATTAGCATTCTAATACAAGGTCTACTTTCTAAAAGAAATGTTTGTCTATGAAAGTCTACATTCTTATACTGAATGAATGGTTACATTTTAAATTATTGTAATAATTATCAGTGAGCTGGGGGCTACCTACTCTGCAGCTCTTACAGACCGAGTAGAAAGTAATGAGCATATAAAATGGCTCAAATTTAACATTCATGCCTTTTCTTTTTTGCATCTTGTTGCCCAGTCACACAAAAAAAAAAAAGCCTTTAAACATTACCTGTACCAAGAGTAACTCATAAAATGTAATCCATTTTTATTATTTTATGTTTTTATTTTGTTTTAGACCCATCTTGAACTTAAATTTTTTCACCTCTTGATAAGCCTTTACTTGTCAAGTGAACTTCCTTTCTTATTTCAGTATTTGCTGCTTTTTTCACTGAAGTAACTGAAGCTAAACAAATTATTTTAATGTTCATCTGACATCTTGTAGGATCACTCATGCCAAAATCAAAGCATATTCTTGTTGAAATTGAGGTCTCTTGCCCTGAGCACTCTGGCTCTGTTCCCTCAAGAATTTTTGTTTTTTGCTGTTACAGCAGCCAGGCTGTACCTTTAACCCAAACATCTTCAGCTCAGACTGTGCTCAAGGCACTGCTCACCTTTACTCTTGCCATGGGCTGACAAAGCACTTTAGGATGAAACCTCCCTGGGAGCAGGACACCTTCACCTGAAACCACCCTTTCTCTAGAGGCTGTTTTGAGAAGCACATATTTGTGGTTGTACCACTTGTCAGTTTATCTTTAACAGCCCGGCTGTGTTTGTCAGAGCTTTGTCAGCTCTCACCACACTATTGAATATGTCCAGGTGCTGCCTTTAATGAAGCACTTTTGTTCCCATTATGCCTGCAATAATGTCAATACTCAAGAATTAGATTAAATGAATGAGAGAGCTGAGATGAAGACAGTGGATTTGGTTATCTCTGGTAATTGATTTTCTTTGCATGACGCTGTCAATGTCTGAAAGGCCAGGTGGATTAACTGTCAAGAGCAGGCAGGCTTGTGCTAGTCCTGCACCATCTACAATTTTCCAGTTTATTTTCAGTAGAAATGTGGAAATGTGAAATCTTGGTTTGATAGGACTTGGATTTGGGTTTTTTACTCACCTGAAATATTTATTTCTCACCGTGTTCAGCTATCAATAAAAAAAACTCCAAAGGAGAGCTACTGAGACACAAAGAAGCAATTTGGACAATGCCCCTTGCCACAGGGAGCTGTACAGACATCAATGACGAGTTTTGAGAGCATCACATGTGGAGTGAGAAAAATACACTGGGTGTAGTTAGCAAACCACAGTTTTAAGCAGGAATCAAAAAAGCTGTGAGGCACCAAGCTCCCTCTAACTGCCCAGCCAAACAAATTTGAGTTGCTGGCGTGGAGTCCTAGAGATAAATCTGAAATGCTGGGAGAAAACTGACTTATTTTCCTCAAAGAGAGCCTGGCATGGTGGCTGCACCTTCCCCATATTTCCTCTTGAAAGAAGTGGTTCTTGGGAAAGTTCCACTTTCTCCTGTCCACGTTCAGTTTGCTTGAAGATGCCACCAGAACTCATGAATATAATGATTATCTTTTCATCATCAATTCTGCCATGTATTAATTCTTCAGTACACCACAGTTTTGTTTCCTATGCCCTACCTGCGGTGAGAGCTGAGCAAAACTAAAACAATTGATGATAGAACACTAAAACTCTGCTTTGATAAAAAAAAGATGATTTTTCCAGCCCAAATGGAATCATATTGTGCTAGGAATGTGTACCACATGGTTACATCTGTTAATGGGTTAGTTTGTTCTGCTGTTCTCTATAAAAATATATTACATGACATTGGAGAGCCAAAGCTTAGAGGGATGTAGAACAAACAAATCTATTTTGTTTATAAAAGGAAATAATTTATTTTGCTTCTTCCTTGTATTTTAAACACTAAATTCTTTACACAAGAGAGTTTCTGCTATTAAGGTATACTTTACTGTTTTCAAAGCTTACTGAAGAAATTTTTTAAAAAATCCATTACTGTAGCTGGCTGTGCACTACCCCACAATCTGACTCCTACTTACACTAAACGTAGGCTTCAGTAGGAGCAGTGATATTTGTTGAAGCTTATCAGCTACTTATAAACTAAAACCAAAATTTAAAAAAAAATTGGCCAATATTTCTTTTGAATTTTAAATTTAGGAGCAAGCATGAAGAAAAGTATTTCTAACAGGCACTTGTCAGGCTTTCACTTACTGTAAAATTATGCAACGAGAATAATAGCAAGCGATAACAGTCTCTTACATGCCACTTAAATTAAGATGTCTTAAATTTAACCAATTAAAATGTAATATCCACTTCTGCCTTAAAAATATATTGTGTATGAAAATCATTATGCAGAAATACTTACCCATAAGTATTTATACCATAAGCTGGTGAAGTTAAAATTTTTAAGCTCATTCTAAGTATGTGATGACAATGATAATTTTTGAATGGAAACACCTCTGTGTAAGGCTACCATATTTGGAGGAAAAATTTACAGAAGAAAAATGATTTTTGCTCTCAGGAACTACACACTCACTACAAGCTAAGTGGCCCTTTCTGGGACTATTACAAGGGGGAAATTGGAAGTATCTGGGTGAAATTAGTGGTGTGCATTTTCTAGTGGCTGCCCCAGCAGTTCTTTGGAATACAAGCAGTGTACTCATCATTAGATGCCTCCTGTAGTTTTCAGGAGGCAGGAGGACGAAGTCCAGGCAGGGCTGGAGAAACACAGCAGTGGCAAAATTCTCAGATCCCTATAAAGAAATTGGTATCCTGATGTTCTGGCCCTCCTCAGTTGACTGTTGTGTAATGGGGGGAGGGCATGTGTCTCAATGCCTGTGATTTTTGGCTTTGGAATTCCAGATTATGGAGCTAACTGGCAAGAGAATGAAATAAATATAGAATATTGAGCTAGGTTTCCAGGCCTAAGTCTAAATAGCCATGTCCTAAAATCCTCTAAAGAGGCCAAGAAAGTTATCATACCTTAACATATCTGCAATGTGGCTCATGAGAAAGATTTTCTCATGTTCCTATTGAAGTCAGAAGTAAAATTCTAATCTGTGCAAGACCAGACCTTATTTTACAGAAAAGGTGTTATCTACATTATTATGGGGGCTAAAAAGTTTTAAATTGCAAAAAGACCATGTGAGAAGTGTCTAATGCCCAAATCCTTTTTCATTTTCCTCAGGAGTGCATGGGGAGTTGTTTTAATTCAAAAGATATAATCCTTCTGATCTATTAAATGAGAAGAAAAAAATAAATCTGAGCACAGAGAATGCCAAAGGCTGTTCAAGAAGTTATAGATATATATGACATGAAAATCTCCTAGCAAAAGTTAATGCAAGTCAACATGAACAGTGGTCTTAAATGCCACATTGATTCAAAATCACACAGTAACTGATGAAATGGGAATGGATTATCTTCAATGTCTCCTTCAATGAACTTAGAAAAGAGTTTTGTTCAAATGGTCCTTGGGATGTGAAATTCTGAGACTCAGAGCCTCATAAACCCACTGGTTTTTAAAGTGTGTGTGTGTTTAGAGTAGTCCAAATGCTGGTTTTCCTTATTTTGTTTTTGTTGTTGTTCTTACAGTACTGATGCTGCCCTGCATTCTTCTCCTCTGTTCTTTAAATGTATTGCACTGAAGTCTTGATATTTAGGTTAAAAGTCACCCTTTAATACTTGAAGTTATGCAACTATTGATCTCCTATTGGTCTGATTTGTGTTACTTTATGATCAAACAGAGCATTAAAGTTGCATGTAGCCATTTTACAATGTAATTATCAGGCCAGAGGAATGCTATGGCCCTTCATTGCAGGAAAAGCCTGGAAATTCAATGTAGTTGGGCAAAATGTTCTACCCTTGGCTGTTCTACCTGTTACTGGGCTCACAGTAAACACCTGGAAAATAAGATTGTATCTAATATTTTACTGATGAGGAACAGGATTGTGAAAACACAGTTTCTTTATTTGGACCATGGCTGAAATATCTGGTGTCTAAAAATATGTTTGGGCTAATGCTTTTTCCTATGACTGAAGTATCACCAACTATTTAAGGGCCAGAGAAAGTTTGGGATTTTGCCTTTTTTCTGGAGCAAAGGTAGCTCACCCCATCTGTGCTAAAACATATGCTCTCTTTCTATGTTTGTCTGCATGAAAATTTGGCTAATTCAATGTATTTGAGAATAATTATCAAACCTGGGGCAAATTAAGGAATGCCCCAATGCCTCAAGAAAGATTATGTGGCAGCTAATAGATATCAGCAAATAGATAACTTTATTTCCTTAAGCAAGTATATTGAAAACAAATTCAAAGCTGCAGAAACAGTAATTTCAATTTCAACAGCTAAATAGCAGTTAAGGTTTTGTCAGCTCTGTAATGGCAGTATGATTGCACAATATCTAGAATTAAGTGTGATAACTTTACTAGCAAAAGTGCTGATATTTTTGAAGAAGCATTAGGTTTATCTCTGAAGTAAAACCTTTTCAGGAATTTTCAAAAAATGCAAACAAAGAGAAATTTATCGCTCTTTGTACAGGTAGAATTTAAGAGAAGGGTAACTTTTTGCATTTTAGGAAAACAGTTATGCAATACATGTTCTATAGTTTAGTTATTAAAGTATGTATCAACTAAAAAAATGGGTAGCTGTGAACCTAGAAAATTGAAATTTTGAGGAGTTGAATATGGAACACTGTCTACTCTCTGTAAATAAAATTATTTAAACCAATTCATCTACTGCCACCACATAAAATAGCAAGCTTTAAGAAAAACACCACTAAGAGTATAATAATATATTTTAGGTTTAGAGTACAACATCAGCATGAAATTAGGGGGGGTTGGCCCAAGCTGGAGCGCTAGTTTGCTCTGTTCTGCCCGCTGTCTTTCTCACTGAAAGCACATTAAAATGCCTGTGGAGCTTGTGGAAGGAGGAGGTTTGTGTGCAGGACGGTGCTCTGTTCCTGCAGAGGGTGGCAGTGTGGTACCAGCCTCGAACCCCGGAGCTGCTCTGCTGCTCCAGCATCCTCCTGGATTTGGGGACAAAGGCGCCCCGTCCTGCCCCGCCCGCCCGGGAGAGGGGAATTGCAGGTTACAGACTCGTGTGAGAGGGATGGTCCAGGTGAGGCGTGTGCAGCATCTGTAAATCACCACTAAAGAAAAGGAGTTTTTAATGGAAGATTGGCCAAGGCAGGTTGTGTGGGTAGTTCATTATCAGGGATGGTCATTCCAACCGCAGAAAGAGATCAGGTGTGTCAGTTTTTAAACAGATTTTAGTTTTCTGCGGAGCTGGTGGAAGGAAGGGTTTTGCTGCCTCGGTAGCCCTGAGCAGCTGGAGGGGAGCACACAGAACCTGCCGGGGATGTGCAGGGCTCAAACCAGCACACCTCAGCTTGAAAGGGTGGATTCACCTGCAGGAGTGGCACAGATGACAAGTTACAGAAGCAAAGTTGTGTAAAACCTATGGGCGGATGTTGGAAATATGCAGAGCAATGTAAAACCTGAGTCTTCCCCCACATTGAATGCTGATGTAACAGGGTTACAGATGTAATGACTTGTTACAGGCAGCTGCTCTATGTAACCACAACTATTTCCTTGTCTTTAGCTATCTCTTATCTAATCAGATCTCTGCATTGCATAAATAACCGTGCTTGATTGAATGTTGGTGAGTGTTCTGGTAATTCAGAATGGGATTTTGAATTCATACCTTGGGGTGGGAAAAAAAAGGAAGAGAAAAAAAATAGGGGGAAAAAAATCAACCGCTGCAGTTGTCTTCAAACAAAAGATTAATTACTAGTCAGGATGTGAACAACATTCTGTAGCTTAAATGAGTGGAGTTATCATAATGCCCTTAAATACTGTAAAAACTAAAGATTTTAAGTATCATCCTTCTGCAAGTGACAAGTCAAAGTAGCTATTATTTTTTATTGTAAATCTTGCTATATGAGAAATGCAGGCCAAAAAACATTTTCATAAATGGGTGCATTATGCAGTAGATCTTCTGCTTGTCATAGATGTCCATTGCTGTTGCCATTATTATGTACCAAAAGGAGTATATTAAATATCTGCAGGACGTTTGCTCGATCTCTGTTATTGGCAGTCATTCAGAGCAGTGATGACAGACTACTACAGAAATTATGCAACTCTAGTACACAGTATATGCTGTCAAATTTAACTTACTCTTATAGACTACATCTGGAAATAATTTAAAGGAATGTTACTGCAGCTTTTTCTAAAGTAAAACAAGTCTTTGTGCTTTAAACTTGGTTTAGCAGCATTTCATTCAGAAATTCTTAGGCATAAAAGCACACCAATGGTAAGAAATAGAAGACACCAAATCCTCTCCAGAGAAAAGAAACAGTTTAAAACCTCAGGTGAAAAAGCCTGATGTAAAAATATGAAAGGATAAAGTACTTTTAGGAGAAAAGGAGAAATGAGAGAACACTTAAAAGAGAGAAACCAATAGATGGGGGAAGGGTGCAAAGGAAAGTGAAACATTAAAAAATCAAAGAAAAAATGTTGCTGAGGCAGGAGGTGAAAGATGGGAATGGGAACTATGCAAAAAAATGCTAACAGCCTGAGGTTGGCAGTGTTTGTGTTTGTACATGCTCATGTAGCCTACCCAGGCCCCCACCCCCTCCTGAAATTCCAGGAGCTTGAATTTTGAGCAAAAGGTTACTCTGGGAAAATGCATTTTCCTATTTCATAGTTCTAGGCAGGCCTGTGTCACAGCAGTAGGTAATACTTTTCTCTGAATTCCAGACTGTTCTTTGAAACAGAATATAAAAAAAAACCAGTAATAATGAAAAGCACTCTGAGCAAAAGAGAAGCAGAATAGACTGGTGCTAATCTGCCAGCACTCAGAGGAAAAAAAAACATTTTTCTCTACCACAAAGAACCCTTTTGTTCCCAAGTTAAGTATTTAATTTTGCCTGCATTTAAACCAAGCTGTCTTAAATTCTGTTTTCTTACAATGGGGAAGCATGTGCCAGTTACTGCAGCAGTGTTCAGTGGCTCCAGGGAGGAGCTGACCTCTGTGATTTCCAGTCCCTTCAATTCTTCTCAGCCTGCTTAAATTGATTTTTGGTAGAGGAGAGTGTGACCTGCCCTTAATGGCTGGGAAATCTTACCACCTGTTCAGCTTGTAAAAATTAGAGTTACAAGGAAAGAAGCCTAAGAGAAATCTGAGCACCTTGGGAAATGTTGTGTATAATGACTGTTACCCGCATACATCCTTCTGGTAAATCTTATTAATGAACCTTCAACACATACACTTTCATATAGGCTTTGTCACTGTGTTGAAACTCCAATTTTCATTTGTCCTGAGCTAGGAAATTGTTGTGTGCATTCTTCATGTAGCTAACACAAGTCAGGCAAGCATCACTGTGCAGTGCATTTCCCTGCTAGAGTGTCAAGTCACGGAGAGTCTCTTTCAATATTAGAAGAATTTCTCCTTAATTTAGCAGAAATGAGGATGCTATTAATATAAGCAAGCTGTTATTAGCAGATAGTTACTCACACAGTACTTTGAATTATTTCCTCCTACAGTCACATTCACTCACACTTGTTACCCAGTGAGGAGATGGAGAGGGTTGGGTGCTGCTGTGTTTGCTCAAGCAGCTTGGCATGTTCCTAAGAGAAGAAATGAAGAGAGGAGCATGGGTGGGACTGTCACTACACAAACATTTTTAACTGGACCCAATAATGTGATTGTTGTTGCCATAGCACTCCTGCACAGCACTTTTGCCTGTGGCTACAGCCCGAGGACATTTAAGTTTTGAGGAGCACACAAAAAAGCCCATGGCACCCAGAGAAATTACTTTAGTTGTCTTCAGGTTTAGGTCACCACTTGAAGCTCCTGCTGCCTATATTGCAAACTATTTAAAGCAGTGAATGTTGTCTTGAAAGCAAGTGAAAAACTCTGCTTTTATTGAGCCAAGCTCAGTTTGTAGGGATAACATGCTTAAAATTCTTGTACATCTTCACATGTCTGTGTAATTTCTTTGGTCATATGGAGTAAAAATTTGTAGGGAGAAAATTGTTCCAGAGTAATTTAGTTTAAATGTATTGTAGTTTAGACCTTAAGAGGATAAAATATCTGAAATCTCCAAAGTGTACTGACCTGGTATATTTTTATATTGTGTGGTATTGTTGCTTGGAGAAGTCTCTTGATGCTAAAAATAATAATTTCTAACACTGTTTTCTGTCTCCAAGGTTACTAAATCTTTTCAACCTGAGCATAATTAAGATTATACCTACAAAATATATTTTTAGCCTGTTAGATTTTCTGTGATGTAATGTTCTAGTAGATGCAGCAGAATTAGAGGAAGTCTGCTCAACAGGAGAGAGAACTGTAGAAGTGAAATCAGTAGTTTCTACAGGCAGTTGTTCTTTCTGTGGCTTTTTGCATGGGTACAAAAATTTTATGTAATGACTCATAGGTCTTCAAAGACCACCAACCAATTTAGAGAAAAAAACCAAACCTCTATGTAAACCCTTAAGAAATTTGAAATCTGTATTAGTATGTTTGAAATATGACATTTTCTAATGGGTTTGAAACAAGAACTATTCACTAAGTTCCCTTTTTTTGTACTATTTTCTTGCTCCAGTGTCTTTTAAGAAGTAGACTGAGAATGAAAAAAGTTAGTTGAACAGATGAGCCTGTTAGTTCAGAATATTTCAGAGGGCTAAAAACTTCCTTTTATTTTTTTCTTTTTCAGCATGCTGTATTTTAATGTCTAGGTAAGTAATGGATTGGTCACATGAACACCTGCTGAAAGCCTGTGATCCACACAGCAGAGCAGCTCTCCTAAAGGCCTGACAGCCATCCTGCAGAGCACTTAAATGAATATCTGCTCACAAATGACAGCTTTGATTACCCATTCCTCACAGGGCCTTGCTGGGCACAGCAGGGCTGGAGCTCCAAGGGCTGAGCCAGGGAGCTCTGGCACAGCATCCTTTCATTTCCCAAGCCAGGCTGCTCCTGCTGCAGCTCCACCATCCCTCCCCACCTCAGTGTCACCCAAGGCTGTATACAGCTTTTTGCTTCTTTAATGCAACTGCTGCCATACAAAGAAATCTCTGCTGGCAGTGTCACCAGGAGAAGCTCAGTGGGTGGTAAATCCTTATTCCAAGTGTGGCAAGCACACCTGGGAAAGGGTAGCACCTTACAAATAGGGTTTTGTCTGCAAATGAGAATGATTTCAGAGCCTGCTAATTTGTAAGTGAGATAGTTAAGGTATCTCATTTGTGATAAAAAAACTAACCAAACAAACAAACAAACAAAAAAACCACTGTGCCAGAAACTGTGTTGTGCAAAATCTTTGGAAATGTGACAGTTTCCTTGGAAAGGAAACTTCTCTGCAGGAATTCCTTAAAAAGACAGTCAAGCATATTTGTCTAGTCCTTCTTGAATCTTTTCAGTTGGGAATATTTTCTCAGACCTCAATCTTTCCTTTATAGGAAAAGGTATCATAGGTATTCCTGTGAATATCTATTCATATCATTCGGTTGTCTTTGTAACTTTCATTTTTCAAAGAATGCTTGAGAGAAATACTGGCATAACTCTTTCACATACACTAAAATAATGCTGAAAAATACTGAAATTTCTTACTGTAGGAAACAGCTTACTAAATGGAGAATTGAGTTAACAGAATTTTTTTATTGCTGGTGTCAGACAGGTCAGTTTGTTTGGAGAGTTAATGATTTAACAGCAGACTGAGAGAAACAGGGATATTTAACTTAAGAAAAACTCTTTTCAACTTGAAAAAGCTCAGCCATCTGATGATGCTGAGAGATGTAGAAAGGCTATTTCTAGAAGCAAGATTGTTGGACAAGAATATACTTACACATTTAAGTAGGTGAAGACACTGCTCAGTTTATATGGGGAAAATACTGACAATACAAATGACAGTTCAAACTGGATGCCAAGTTGGAGATGTGTTCATGGGGAAAGTGGAAGAAGGACGCTTCCTGCATGCTGAATGATTAAAGCACATTTTGGAACACAGAACAGCTCAAGGAGAAAATGTGCTTTGAAACAATCTGTGTATATTTAGTAAGGAGGCAGATCTGAGAGTACGACACACTGTTGTAGTTAAAAACTTGTAGTCAGTGGTGGGAAAAGGGAAAACCACTATGGGAAATAGAAGGACTGAAAAGCCATTTATATCATGTAGTCAATATATATGGATTTATGGATCTCAAACCAATCCTCCTTTATGAATACATGCATAAACACTTCATTTCATGAAGTAAGTCACTCAATTTAGAATTAAGAATGAATCTTGACACAACTGGAACTGACTGATCTTAACCTTTTTCCCAAAAAATTTAAATCAATGCAAAGACTAAAAAAAAAAAAAAATATTGCTTGCTTTAAACATACAGTTACTTTTTTCCAGCTAATTCAAAGAGAATTGAAATGGGATGAAGAAGACTTTATATAAAAAATACATAAAAACCTCAATATCAATCAAAAATATCAATCACCAGTGAAACTGAGATATATTATTTCCTAAATTTTGGGACTTGTTGAAGTCTCCTTTCTCAGTCTCTTGAAGTGCAAAATTAAAGAGCAGGAAACCTCTCAGAGACTAAATAAAGATGACCACACTGAAACGCATGTAAAATGAAGTCATGTAAAATGTACATAAACCCACAGGGAGAAAAATCTGGCAGTGAGAATCCAAAGGCAAGTGTGAAAATATCCAAGAGCTGGCATCTCTATAGATAGTTATTTTTCCATGGTGCTGGTGGACTTGCGTAAGCTCGGCACGGGCGCAGGGGAAGGGAGGTGGGATGTGAGGAGAGCAGCAGGCTTTTACTGCCATGAGGGTTTTCATCAAGGATAGTAAACAACCAACTTCATTATCTTCCAAAGGAAAGTTTCCATCTGAGGCTTTCTTAGAAGGGAAAACATTTTATGCTTCTAGAGCACAGGAAAGCAGGTGGTGATTTATCATGGGTTTATTTATGGCTGTGGTTAACAAACAAATGCAAATTGGAGATGTTTGGGGGTTTTAAGATCTCTCCCTTTTTGCCAGTGTCTTCAGATAGTCTTTCTGGATGGACACAGCCAAATTCTCTTCTGCTATTAATTGAGTGACATCTGATGGACAATACATCAACATGCTGCCAGTGGTTTCCTCTGTGGATGCTCACTTAATAAAGACCAAATCACTTAACAGAGGGTGAGTGGGTAGTCAAGCTGAATTCAGACATGTAAAAAGCATTTATTTTAAAGTTATTCTTTTTCACTTTACGTATGTTTTCCACGTTATGTCTATGTTTATTCTTTTGAAGAAATACTAAGATTGAGTGACAATCTGGTCTAAATATGTACAGTTCTTTTTTTGGAAATATTTGCTTTGAGATGGTTCGTATATTTATTTTTGCCTTAGCTACCAAGGTACTGCATGATAAATTCAGATTTAACAAAACAAAAATGAACTTTGGTCAAAAAAACACTGAGATGAGTTGGTAATAAAATGGTGTCCTTTCTTCAATCTTAAGGCAGCAGTTATTCAAGGCTCATATGCATGCTGCTGATTCACATTTTCTTATTTTCTGTCTTTAGTTTACCAAGTTTGGGAGATTTAATTTACCTGAATGTTAGATGGGGCAACTGGCACTCACCATCTTCCTTTATTAATTCATGATATAGTTGTCACTTATTGTTCTGATACTCTCTATTGTTTGGGGGTTTTTCTTGTTATTTCTCTTAGAGCTTTGAGGATATTTTTTCTGTGTTTCCCCTCACTTTTTCGTTCTTCTCCTGGACTACATTTTCATAAACTTTAACTATTTCTTTTTATAGAGCTCCTTTCTCTTCTAGATATTGATGGCCCCATAATATTGAGTGTCAGACTAAAGGTGTTATTAGTTGCTCCCATGGGCTTCCTATCCTGGGAGCATTGGAATGTTGGAAATTTTTGCTTCAGTGAGCCATTATTAGGGGTTGTCTGCTGTTTCTGCCAGATAAAATAGTTGGCAGATACAAAGAGATGCAAGCTGTAAGAATAAAAGATAAAAAGACTTGAAAATACCACTAGGACTTGTGTATTTGCTAAAAAACAATAACAATAGCAATGCCTAGCTCTGTTTGCAGTTGCTTGGAAGGAAAAACAAGAGCTTTGCCAGCAGGGGAGTACCCATGTCCTGGATAAATACAATGACTAACAATCTGAGCAGCAGAGTTTTGGGCAGGGTGTTGCTTATAATTGTAACTGTGACAGTTTTGTTAAAACTACCAAGCAAAATGAAGACTCTTTAAATTTGATTTATCATATTTACATCTGACATGGGTAAAGTAGCAAGTGCATGAAATAACCTGAGCAGAAAGAGTGACTGCTGTTTTGTTAACCAGTCAATGAACAATAACATTTTCCTTTTCAGGACACAATTTTTTTTTTGCACTAAGTTGTAGAGTATACAAAGACTAATTGTTTTCACTTTTAGCATGTTAATGTGTCTTTGTAAGGTTAAATGAAGTTAGTAATATAATCTTTAGTGATATTATGGGACTCATGTTGAATGTTGAACCTATGGAACAAGGCACTGCAAGCATGTTAAAGAGTTTCACCTAATAGACAATTTGCTAATAAATATGTAAGCTAGGTAGGTAGTTTAAGGTGTTAGAGAGTGGCACTTTGGTACTACACCTTTCAAATCATGTCAGTGCCCATCATTCATACTGAGCATGGGAAGTTGTCTGCATGTTTTGATCAGGTTTTGTGAATTTGTAATAAGAGTGTTGACATTTCATTCATTGTGTAAAAATACATTTTTTCTTCAATAGTTGAGACTGTATAGAAAAACAAACCTAGCAGAATAACTAGAAGATTGATTCACCTCTACAAAGACACAGGAACTCTTTCTGCCAGTTTCAATGAACATCACTAATTCTGTTATCAGAATTAATTGTGTAATCAGTTTTGTAGAGATCATATAAACACATTTGAACAGTTGCTCTGCAGATGTCATTTGAGACTATTATCCCTATATTACAAAAGTAATAAACAGAGATAGGCAAATCTCCATGCAAGGTTGAAATCCACAACCTTAGTGTTTTTAGCACCAGACTTTAACCAGCTGAGCTAATCTCAAAGTGCTCAAGGTGATGATACACAGGTTTTGGGTGACCATGCCTGTGAATAGTGGTATATAGACAGCATAGGAACCTTCTCTGAAAGGACAATTACACATATTTAAACCAAGACAAGGAAGTAAAATGATGGAAAGTAACTGAAATGCTTTTAATATATAGTGCATTTCATAAGTTTAAGGCTGAAGAGCCACACTTGTTTGCAGCAAGATGAAGCTGAAGGTCATCTCACCTTTCTACCTAAATACCAAAAGCAGATTATTTTTGTTTCCCAAGAATTGCATTCTTAAAAAGTAACGCTCAGTGCACTCAGATACTGTACAGCTCATTGTTGAACACGACTTCTGTTTCCTCGGGAGTCATCCAAGAGGTTTGCTTTACACAAAGGAGGTGTTTGGGGAATCTAAATCAAGCATTTGAACTTCAACTATTTATTTAGAAGAACCCAGAGATGTGGGGAGGACTTGGCCTACAGTGTTAAGAAAACTGTCAAGTGAGGTGATTGCAAGGTAGGATGGGTGGGCCAAGGATCTGGAAGCTGTAAAAAAAAGAAAATAATCTGGCACCAGGAATGGCTTTGGTTATCTTTCTCTTTTTAATGTGTGGCCCCTCTTCCCTGCCTTTCTTTCCAGTCTCTTGGATTGCTGTCCCTTTCCAGGGCATTCTGCTCCCTCTGGTCCCAACAACCTAACATGTTCACTGTTTTTCTGGAGACCTTCATCATTCCTGGTGTTCCAGAAATGCAGGGGATGGAGGCTGTGTACCTTTGCTGTCCCTTTTCCCAGGGCTGGCAGCTGCTCCGTGGTGACACGAGCCAGCACACTGGGAATAAATGCCTGGGAAAGCCCAAACACTTTTCAGACCATCTTTCACTCAATGTTTACATTTCTTGAAGCTGCCACTCCCCCCTTTTGCTTAAACACACAGAGTGATAAACTGTAATCTGAACACGTACCCTCAGGCCCTTAAGCAAACACAGACTTCAATATTGTTGAGCTTGGTGATGGGATGACCTGTTTTCATTTAAAATATTTCCAATTCCTTCATACCAATTCTTTCTGTGGAAACAAGTTACTTGTGCATCTAATGCCCATAGGTTTGTTTTCAGGATCCCTGACTCTTTTTTCCTGTGGATGTTTCTTTTGCTTGTCCCAAAGACAAGAGATTCTGGCCCTAAATTCCAGCATTATCATCCCAATCCCATCTCCTATTTTCTGGAAATGAAGCTAATGTGCTTGTGTTCAGTCACTCTTGCTCTTTCCCTGAGTCCCAAAGTCAGCATACCTCATCTGTGAAATAGCAAATTCTAGAGATCTAGGAAATTGCATAATTTTAGCCACAAACCAACACACACACAACTTGTGTAAACTTACAGCAAAATGACTGTAAATAAGTTCTTACTATGGCTAGGGAGAATATGGATATTTAAGACATACTTTGTTCCTCCAGATTTGCTCAGGATGCTCAGTTTTGTCCTGAGAGTAGAAAAGTGGCACTCTGGGTTTTTTGCTATTCTTACCTCCTGCTCAAGATGTGTGGAAACTACATCCTGAGTTCTCTGGTTTCCTCTTTTTATTTGTGCTTCAGGCTTCCTCCTCAGCTGTCTGGAGCCTTATCTGAGTACAAATGCTGGCCTCTGGCCTCCTGGGCTGCTCTCTTTTTTCCTCATTTTGTTTTCTTATGGAAATGACTGTGACACAGAATCTGCTGTTGCCTTCTGCTAGTTTGTATATTTCAGACAGAGGTCTGCCCAAAGGCAGGAGGATCAGCAGACAGAACCAAACTGCTCTAGCAAATGTGGATTTCACCCTTTATGGAAGGGGAACTCTGCATCTCATGTCACATGAGGTTAAAAAGTCTACTCCTCCCTTTAGGCTGTGACAGAGGATGGGGAAAGCACTTCATCTGTCTCTTACACCTAAACTGAGTGGCTGCAGGACACTGTGTAATGCCACCATTCCCTGATCTTGCAGCTGTGGAATACTACTCACAAGTGTATCAGTCCATCAGGTAAAGTAGATCATCCTCAGCACAGAAATCTATTCCCTGTGGCTCTGTGAATGACCTGGGTATTTTTAGGAGTTGTAGACCATCACTGTTCACAGCAACTCTTCCCCACAGGGCCTTCATGTTCCAGGTAACAATTGCCTCTTTTGAGAAAACACAGTGTGTTGGTCACTGGCTGATAATATATCATCCTTCCCCATAGAAGTTTCACGTGTCTCAGTTTGAAGGTGAACTTTCCCAAGAAAAAAATAAACAAAACCCTGTCACTGGCAGACTGGCATTAAAAAGCTTACTGTGGTTTGAAAGGTACATTTAAAGGACTTGAAATACACAGCTCTGGGCATCCTAAGAGGTGTTCAACATGGTGTGAAAGCATATTTATTTTTCTCTGAGGGGAGCTTGTACATATCTTCCACTTGTTAATTTTGGGCTTCTCAGCTCATAAGTGAGCTCAGCAGACTGAGTTTTTTGAATTTCTGCCTGTAGAGACAGTGAGTCTAACACAACATTTGAAAAATCAGTCCTGAATTCTAACTATTTTAAAAACTGCTGTTCAGTTTAGTTAATTTATTCAATGTGTGGCATTTTTGTATATATTTAGTTTATTTCCTGTCATGATACTCTACCACCAAGTATTCTTTAGGGAAGTCAGTGTGTAAGCTGGTACATAAGGACTCATACTTTTTCCAAGTTTGTTTGGTTTTTTTAAAAGTATTTCTTACTGATGTATCTGTGCAGTTGATATTTATTCCAGTTTGAATTGTTTCAAATTTGCGTTTATTAACTAAGTGTTGCACCAACTACACTCCTATTTTTTCAAAAAACTGATGTTCTTACCACTGGAAATAAGATCAGTTTTCTCTTACACTTTCCAGACCAATTTTTCCCATTAAGATGACAAACACTCAGTGTCTACCTTCATCTCATGAAATGCTCCTCCTTGGGCTTTTGAACCAACACTGACAGTAATTCACAAAGAATCTAATCACTAAAACCCAAATTATCACAGAATCACTAGGTTGGAAGAAACCTTTAAGATCATCAAGTCCAAGCCCTGCCCTAAAACCTCAACTAAACCACGGCACCAAGAGCCACATTCAATCTTTTTTTAAACACATCCAGGGATGGTGACTCCACCACCTCCCAGCAGACAATTCCAGTACTTTACCACTCTTTCTGTAAAAACTTTTTCCTGACATCCAACCTAAATCTCCCTTGGTGCAGCTTAAGACTGTGTCTTCTGGTTCTGTCAGTGCTGCCTGGAGGAAGAGACCAACCTCCACCTGGCTACAGCCACTTCTCAGGGAGTTGTAGGGAGTGATTAAGGTCAGGTATATTGTTTAATTAAGTTGATCCCTATTTTCCTGTTCCCGGGAACATTATAAATGGGGGTGTTGTCTTACCAGCTGGAGCAATACAGGCCAGGTCAATGTTTGTGAAGGAGCTGCAATAACGAAAGTGATTTGAAACCCCAAGTCCAGAAGTCACTCTCCAAGTCCCAGCATCAGGATCCTGCTTTTCTTGTCTCTCCTAGGGGCATGAACTCTGGAAGCTGTTGATAGGCACAGAGCTGGATGGTGTCCAGGCACAAGGGAGAAAGTAAAAGTGGCAGCTCTGAGAGGGAGAAGTTCTGGCACAGGCGGGGCAGAGCAGCAGGCTGCAGGTCCTGGTGGCCTGTGCTCCAGTGACTTCTCCCCCTGGGTGACCAGCAGGGAAGATGCTGAGAAGCTGGTGTCCACTTCTCTGAAAAGGAAGTGAAAGAGCCAGAGTGGTTCACAGCTTCCCTTGCAGTGGGAGGCTGACAGCTCTGGAGGCAGCAGCAGAGAATAGAGGCACTTGTGGTTCCAGGAATGGGACTGCATGTCATAAGCTATGGAGAAAAGTTGCTGAGACTCCTCCAACACTACCCTGTATTTCTTATTTGTGGTGAATCAGGGATAAAAAGCAGTGGAGAGTAGGATCCCTTCCAGGCAAAAAGTCTAAAATTGGCTCTTTCACGAAGTTCCCCAGGAGATGCAGCCAGAGGTGTGAGCTCGTTCTATGGGACAGGTAGGTGCAGAGAATGACTTTCCAGCACTTATTGCAACTTTGTCTCCTCTCATGATTTGGTTGAGTATTTTTCCTTTAAGCTGGACTCTAGAAACAAGGAGGACTATCCCTTCTCAGGACACTGGCATTTGTGTGCCTCGCTAGTGTGGAAGGTATCTTCTCAGTCTCGTGCGATATAAGCAAAAAAAAACCAAACATAAACCACCAAAAAAACCCTACCCTAACAAAATACTTTCTCTTTGCAGCCACGATGCCCTTCTGCCCCCTGAGGCAGGGGTGCAGTCCTGCTCCAGCGCCCTGGCTCTCTCGGTAGCCCCGGGCTCGCTGCGCTGGCCCCGGCCGTGAGGGACCCCCGGGCCGTGAGGGAGAAGCCCGAGGCGCCGGTAACGTGGCGGCTCGGAGGCGATCCGTGCTCTGAGAAAAGCAGGAGGTCAGCCGGCAAGTTACACGGATTGAGTCATGTAGAGTTAAACTAACCCCTCCCACAGCCATGGACCACTAAAGCGCCCATTTCCATGAGCACCTCTCACTAAGGCAGCTCGGAGCCGGCAGAGCTGAGAGAGGAAGGAGGGGGAGCGCGGGAGGAGGGAGCGAGCACCGGCACTGATGGACGAGCCAAAGGGTAAGGACACAGGCGACCGCCGCTCTCCGGAGCCAGCCCTCGCCGCCGGCGAGCTGCGGGGCTCGGCGGGGAGCCCCGGGGTGGCGGCGTCCCGGGGCCGGCGCTCGGGGGAGGCTGTGCATATTCATGAGGAGCTCCTTCGGGATGTGCCAGTCAGGCGGGAGCCGCGGCTGCGGCATCCCCGGGCGGCGCGTCCCTCCTCCGCGCCCGCGGAGCGCTGCCGGCGGTGGGCGAGCGCTCCGCGGCGGGGCTCGCCGGGTGGGCGCAGCCTTGCCGCAGTCCGCCCCGGCTGACATCATCTTCCAGCCGCGGGACTCCCGGTCTCTCCTGAAGGGACAATGCCGAGTTGTGGCTGGGGGCCGCGGCTGCTCGGGGGGAGCCGGCGGTGGCCGCGGGCTGGCTGTGCCCGGCGGTGCGGAGGTGACTCCGCGCCCAGGGCTGCCCCAAGTTTGTCCGCGGCGGAGCGAGGGATCCCCTCGCTGGGCGGGCAGGAGCCCCGGCCTGTCCCGGTGCGAGTCCCGGGCAGCCCGCGCTGTGCCCGGGCCGGCGCCGCGCTCCAAGGGCGAAGGGGGCGGGGAGGGCAGAGAAACACTCAGAGCAAGTGTTGGCTGCTCGGAGACCTCGGGGCAAACAATAGCTCTGGGCTGGAATAGCGCGGTGCTGGGTGCGAGGGGCTCGCGGTGCGGGCTCGGAACAGGAGGATTCCCCACCGGCAGCCTGGCAGCCCTCCGGCCCCAGTGCGGTCCTGGGCAGCGGGGCAGGCAGCCGGCAATAGCTGCGGATGCTTATTGCACCGGGATTTCTCTACGAGATACACGTCTTGTACTTGGCTTTGCCTTTTTTAATCAGCTGACACGGTGCACGTAACAGCACTAGTCACAGCGTTTGGCAGAAACATTTCCTAGTTTAGTATCAGCTTTTTTCTATCTGGGTGCCTTACCCTCTGTTTACAGCGCCTTCTGCAGCGCGGTCCGTCTGTCCGTGCTGTGACAGCGCTGCGCTCTGTGCCGGGCTTTCAAACACAAAGCTCGGACTCGGACAAACACGCAAGAGGCAGTAAGAGAGGAAAATATTTGGGCAGATAGTTTCTTGTTCAGTACCAAGGGGAAGACTCTCATTTATCATTGTTATGACAACGAAGAAACAAAATGTGATTTCTTTTTCCTCCCTAGAATAAACAAAATGGTAAACTAGACCTTTCCAACATTTTTTCTTTATAGAATGTAATAAATGGCATGTGAGGAGAAGAAGCATTTTCTCAGTCTGACGTACAAAAAAATTTAAAGCAAAGACTGGCAGAAGGAGAAGGTTAGCTCATTACTTTACGCAGTCATGAGTGAAGCTGGAAATATTTGGAGATAATTTGCCTCTGTTGAGGATGGAGATAAGAATAGCTTTGAAACCAGTGTTTTGAAAGTTTCATTCCAAAAATGAAATATAATGCTTGAATAGAGATGTCTTTTCTAGTGGGTGAAGAATCTCAGGGAAGAAACTTGGATAATGAGAACTGATTTAGGAAAAAACAACTGAGTAAGCCTTCTTTTAGAAAGTGGAATTTTAAAGAGACAGAAGGAAGCTAAAGGAAACTGACAGTGCTCAAGTGAATTGCAGATGAGGAAATGATGGTTCTATAATGGGCCAACCACAGAGCGTGCAAGTCTTGCAAGACCCTATAGAGAATTAGTGCAATAAATGGCAAGGAATTGCATTTCATCTGTGTGGGAAAAGAAATCACCACACTGTTTCTGAGAATGCCTCTCGCAGTATCTATTCCAGAGGTGGCAGTCAATGGGCTCAGCACGGGGCTGTCTGGGGCAGGTGGTATCTGACAGGGAGTAGGAAGGTTCCACCTTGAAATGAGACACAAATGCACACCAAGGGCATGTCCTTTCATCAGAAAGGGATTATTAGGAAGTGTTTCAGTAGGACACCTGTTTCCTGTGAGCCATGTCCACAGGGACTGTAATGAATGCCTTTGGAACACTTCTCTTCAGTTTTAGGAAGCTTGTTTTTAAATGCTGATTCTGTCAGCTCTGCTTTGAAATTTTGATAAATATGCTAACATGGCCAAGAAAGAAATTCCGTTTGGGATGTTACATAGCAACAGGTTGCATCATTGATCACTGAATACTTTCTTGGGCAGAAAGCAAGACAACCTAAAAATACATGTTACAAGAAGATACATGGGTGTACTTCTGTCTGGCAAGAGCATGACGCTGATCTCATGTAGACAGCTGTGAAAATAAATAAACCATATGAAATTTATCTATTTTAACAGAAAAGGTATTCATGTAGTAACTCTGATTTGGAGGTCTCTATATACACAGAGATTAATTAATCACTGTCTGATGACTGCTCTCTATAGATCATTCCAGCATTGAACAGTAATAAAGCAAAATCTGACAAGGAGAAAAAAATAAAGGAATGTGAATGGAAAAATCACAAATTTAAAGAAGACATACTGAGCAGCATATCAAAACCAAGAATGAAGATGACTGATTTGTTCATTCAGGCACTGAAGGCAGCAAGTAGAAGTCAAAACAAGTAAATGAAAAGGAAGTGGAGAAAGAGGAAGTGGAGAACATCTGATTGAAAACATAGACTCTCAGTTGGGGAAAATTATTTAGAGAAAGTAAAGATGTCAGGGGAAAATTTAAGTTTATCAGGGCTAGGCACAATTCAAAGGAGGCATTTAGTATGCCTCAGGAATAAAATAATGTGTGTTGATCAATTGCAAGATCGTTATGGAGATGGACAGGGCAAGATTTTAATGATGATGCAGGATAAAAACAGAGAAGTGTTGATTAAATACTTTTCCAAAACTGCGAGGGGAGGAAATTAATTCTGATATGAAGGAATATTTAATGGGTGTTAATGGAAGTAGTTTGTTTTGTACATTACTGTTTTGGGGTCAATAAAGTTTAACAACAATTTGAAATTAAATGTGCCCAATATTTACTGAGAAGATCTGTATGAAACGATGTTCATTTTCAGTAAGCTGGAATGTTATGAATGACCCTGGTGATGGGAAGAATGTTATTGTTCACCCAATATCCCAGCAGTGTGATGGTGGGTATTCTGGAGAGCTACTGACAATTTAGTTTGACATCAGTTTTATATAAATTATTGAATAGATCTCCTCAGTAACCAAGTCTCAATAGCTAGTTTGATTATATTCTTTTGGTTTTGTAGAGAATAAAACTTATCTAAGTAACTTTCAGAATAATATTGTAGAAATGGGTAACATTGTCAAAATGGATAATGGAATGAATGAATCAAAAAGGAAATCACATATCCCAGACAGAAGCAATCTTATGAGTTCATGTGGCCCCCTCAAGTGAGCAGATTGGTCTGCATCCTAGAGCGGAGAGAGTCCCACTTTCAAGAGTCTGCAGCAAGAACTTCAAGGAATATGTTTCTTTGGGGTTTGGAACTTGGCTGCAGAATGCACTTATAAGAAGGAGTGGTGGGAAGTATTTCAAGTGCTGGTAGATCTTTTAATCTGTCTTTGCTTTCTTGAAGGCTCTTTTGTTTACACAGTAAGTCAGCTGACTTAAAAATAGATGTCACACAAGCCTGGTGTGATTCCCATTCGGGAAAAAAAAAAAAAAACAGACTGCATTTTGTCTTATGCATATGAACACTCATTGAAGTTCTAGGGAAAAAAATAGGCATTCTTAAAAGCTGAGTGGCTGTTGACTAAACCTGGGCTGTAAGTTAAGGGACTTCTAAAGCCCAACTTTCCTGATAGTTAAGAATCACTACACAAAAGGGGAACTGGAAGAACTGAATTCCCTGGCTGGTATTTAACAGCTATGGTCTGGATTATAACTGTAGGACTGGGAAGACACTGGTCCTTTATTTTCAGACTAATTATTTGTACTTGTTTTATTTTCCAGAGGAAAAAAAATGTGGTTGAAAAGAGTAAATATGAATACATTCCATATTTAAACTTTTTCACAATAGATGCACTTCTGATGTTGTTCTGATTGCAAAAGTCTCCCTATGAGTCTCTAGCAAAGAATGAACTAGTGGATTAAGACCCGGATAACAATAGACCCTCAAAAATAGATATCAAAGGAAATAATCATGAAACAGCTGTGTTTTCAGAGGTATTCTGCAAGAGGCCTGATGGCATTAGACATTTCCAATAATGATCTAAAGAGCATAAAATCATTGCTGATTTGCAGATGGAGTTTGTCAATGCTAGGAAGACCAGTACAAATACCAATTAAGTCAGAGGAAAAAGCCTTAAGAAGCCAAGAGTGGTTGGAAAGATAAAGAGCAAACAAAAGGCTTTAAGCCAAGCTTGTAAAAGCACAGCTAATGTGACTTTGTTAGGAAAATTGGACATTCAAACACTGAATAGACCAGAAAGATTTCCAGACAATGTTGTTCAGAAAAAAAAAAATGTAGAGGTGTGTGTATGTATGTGAATGTCTATTAATATATATATATATGTCTGGGACAGCCATAACTCAGAGGTTTTTGGTTCTTCATTACCATGGAGGGAGAAGGTTGTCCTCTAGTCAACCTTATTGTAACCACTGCAATCTGTTTGCTCCTCAACTTGTAATTACCAGAAACATGTAGAAAACCCTTGAGGAATTTCCAGAGGAGAAAGAATAAATTTAAGAGGCTGAACATCTGAAAAGCAAAGGGTGACAGAAGCTATAATAATTTATAATATTTTTGATTTTACCTAAGTTGCATACTGGCATAGTGTAGTGTGAAAATATCATGCTTAGTTACATTCCTTCTTTTCCAAAGACATCTTTCCACCCATGGGTTTGAGAGCAGCTAGGAAATGAAACTTTTGGGCTAATACCCTCTGGGTAGGCATTTTTATACCTTCTTACTAGCCCAATGCCCAATAACAGTGTTCCACAGAGCTGGATGTGGTTGGAAATATGTTGTGACAGGAGCTGAGCTCTCATCTTAGAAATCATCTGTTCAAGATGGTTAAGATGTGGTTAAACACAGAAGTGTTTAGGCTGAACTATGATGTAAAGTAGGTGATACTGAAATTGCTTTGGAGAGCCATATCATGAGGGATTAGTATTGCCTGAGACTGAACAAATTTAAAGATTTTAGATCATGTTCACAAGAGAAGCACTGCAGTTGGTTTTCTGAAAGCTGAGTTAGATAGGGACTACTTATAAAGCTCTATTATTGTTTTGTCATCTAGGTGTGAGAACTGGCTTTAAGTTTCAACTCATGGGAAACCTCCCTTTCCTAGCAGAGCTGAAGGTTTATGGCAGGCATTTCTATCAGTGTCTCTTAGTCACAGAGCTGCTGCCAGAATGCTCATACAGAAAACAGCAGAGCCTGAGGATGCACCTCTACAGCTGGTGTCATTTGATATAAATCTTGCTGCTGAAAGAAAAAAAAAAGACCTGTCCTTGTCTCTAGCCTTGTTCTTTTTATTCTGTGATAACTTTCAGCTTGTCTAACTTAAAAGTCAACACTGGCCCAAGCGAGAGAACAGAATAAGGGTAAGTAAGGGTAAAAGTAACTTCCATTAAAGTTAGGAGGTGCAGGGGAAAAATCTTCACTGCAACACAAGGAGAGATATGAAACAAGCCCTGTGCTCTGAAACACTGCATTAGCAGTACAAATTAAGAAACCAGCTAAGGGAAAAAGTGTGAGAGACCAGATGGAAGGGAACAGAGTCGGCTAAGTGTACACTGAGCAAATTCATCTGCTCACATCATCTCACGCATTCGCTGCCCCCAAATGTGAAAAATGCTGCAAAGATCTGTTTCCCAGCCTGCTCCTTGGGCTCCTTGTCCCTCTGTCCCTAGTGCTGCACTGGCTGCTCACACTCAAGGGTGATTGATGCAGGCAGTGTAGTGGTCAGTGCAGTGGTCAGTGCTGCCACTGCTCTGTTGGTGCTTAGCCACCGCCAGTAATGCCACAGCTCTGCCTATTATGGTTCTTGTCTGAAACCTTTGGGGCCCATACTTGTCCATTCCAGCTTGGGAAGAGCTTTCACTGAAGATCTGCAGACTGCTTCACTGTCTTCCTTCACACTGCCTTTCAACTTCCCCTTGTGCTGTAGACACTGGGATTAAATTTCTGGCGTGAGACATGGATCCATCAGTCTGACCCATGCTGCTCCTTGTGACCTTCACCCAGCTGAATGCTACATCTCTTCTGACTAAAAAGTAACCCTTACAGGGTAACTGACTGATTTACAGGCTGGGACTTGCACCTTTGAGCAAACACTTTTATGTTGCTTAAATAGAAGTTAAAGGCTCTTAGTTTGATTTGCATTCTCCCCTTTGTTTCTGATCCTCCTGAGAATCTTGGCTCTGTTTACAAATCATGGTGAATGCCAGAGTGCTCTTGATGGAGAGAATGCAAAGAAAATGGACTTATTTTTACAAAGAAATGAGATTTAATTTGTTTTTTCTTTAACTGTCTGCAACCTCTCAGCTGAAGCTCAAACCATCCCTGGCCTTTGAGCTCTGTGTGCTGACTGGAAAAGGTGAGTCAGCAGCTCAGGACTCAGAAACCACTTCAGGCTCTCAGCTGGTTCACAGCACTGTCACAATCTGCTTGTGGGGCTCCTGAGACAGAAGAGACACAAGAGAGGCTGGTTCAGCTGCTGTGGTTTCTAACCAGAAGTCACACTGCAGCTGGGGGCAGGGGAGGCAGCAGCATCACCTTCCTCCCTGGGCTTAGCAAGAAGGGGTAGACTCCTCCAAAAGTGAGGGATGGAGGGAATTTGGAATCTCTTCAGTACAGCTAATGGATAGAAACCTCCAGAGTGCATGGCAGAGCCCAGGGAGCAGGCATGCAGTGGGAGGAAAGGTGGAGCTGCTTTGTGCAGGGTGGGTTTGGTGGTGGGGACAGGTAACAGAGTGGGATTTGTTCCTCTGCTGCAAACTGTCCCTCCCTGCTCTTTGCCGGGATGGGAGTGGGCAGCTCCCATTCAGCCAGGAGAACATCTGCTCTTTGCCACAGTCAGCCCCTACCTGCTGGCTCCAGATCCTTTAGGGAAATGCACTGGAAATCTGCAATTTTGTCTTGAGTTGAATGTGCCAAATAAGTTGATCTAAAGCTTCTATGTATTTAGTCTCACTTCACTGAGATAGTATAGGAAGCTTAATGTTTGTCAGCTTTGTTTGAGACTGCAGTAAACAGCGGAAGCCTAAAAGAACTTTATTCTGGTAAATCTAGTGGTCAGGCTCTTGTTTACAGTATTTAGAAATACTGCTGTGACTGAAAGCATGAAAGTCATATGGAAAAGGAGAAAAGAATGTTCCAGCAGGGCTCTTTAGAATTTATTCTACCATTAACTGAAGAGAATTAGGACTGTATTTGAAAGGTGGAACTATGGCATAAGACAGAGGTAGGATAGTCCCTTTTTGTGGCAGAGCAAACAGCAGTTGAGCAAACTGTGAAACTAAATCTCTGCACTTCATCTTAAAAATAGTGGTTTACAATAGAACCTGGCCCCATGCTATGAACTCCTTGTTAAAGACAGTAATTTCACAGTTGCTTTTTAGGTTACAAAGCGTGTCTCAGCTACAGAGACTAGTAATTTCTCTACCAATTTAAGAATCTTCAGTCCTGTGGCCACTTGGCACTTAAGAATGTTAACTGCATCCCATAGGCCTTGCTGGGAATAGATGTCCTTCTGTAAATAGGGATTTGGAGGACTTCTTTTGCCTCTCTATTTCTCAGGAGACTGTAACCATAAATTTACACATCTCGGGAATTTTTGTGTGGTGTAGTAGTTAGTCTTTAGTTTATTGGCACCTTTATAATGTAGCAATGATTTTTTTAACTCTGCTGGTTTCTCCTTCTTCCATCCCTGAAGTTAGTGTGCAGGAAGGAGACACAGGGAATGCCTTCATTCCTCCATGGGACTCTGATGCCTGTGTTTCTGTTTTCCAGCATGTTTCTTCTAACCTAAATGACATTTTCAATTTTTATTCCCTATTTTTAAAGTTGTAGCAGAACTGCATAGAAATTGTAGCATGAGTCATGTGTGTACTTTACTGGGCCATTAATCTCCAAATTGTTGTTAGCCTGGCAGAACATCAGAGAATATATCAAAATGATGGAAGATGAATTTAAGAGTAGCTGTAGCCAAAGCGTGCTACTCTTTCCCTGGACCTTGGGAATTCTGTCTCTCTGCAGAAGGGAGTATGCTGCAACCCCTGGTCCATGAGAGCTACCCAGACAAGAGGATGAGGTGGTCCACAGGGCAGAGTATTGGGGTGTCTGCTGTTCTCTTATGCTTTTTTATTAACTGGGGGAATAAGGCTAATGGTTAATAAGGCTGATGGTTAATAAGGTTAATGGAATAAGGCTGACTTCTGTAAGCTCCTTGGCAATGTATGGGTGAAAAGCACTGTGTCAAATTTAAGTGTTATGAGTTGTTATTAGGGAAAGGCTGACAAAAGTATGACGGGGCCTCCAGCATTACCTGTTTTGTATTAGTTTCCCATATGATGTGGGCAGACAGGGCTGCTGGGAGCTGGAGTCAGCTGTGAAAGCCACAGAGCCAAGGGAAAATATTGGGAAGGTAGTGAGAGAGTCCTGGCCTTGCTTGGTGTCTGTGTGCTGGGAGAAGACTGGACTCATGTGACATGAGAAAATGTGAGTGCAAAAAGCCTCCTTGTGGGTGCTGTGGTTCTGTTCTGGGATAACTGCAGCCCCTGTCTCACAGGAGCCTTATGGGGAAGCTGAGATTAATGCCAGCCTTGCCCTGCAAGCCTGCATATAGGAACAGTACCAGGTTTCAGCTACAGTGGTGACCATGGTCTCACGCTGTACTGTCACAGGGAGCTGCTCAGCAGGTGACAGGTGAAAACAGCTCCAGCTCTAACACTGTTGGTGAGATCTTGGTTGTAAACTACACAAAACCCTCTGTGGTGAGTCTGGTGGTGGCACTCCAGCAGGGACAGGCTTCACTGTTGCTCTGCAGGATTTCAGCATCCTCTAACTTCCCAAAGTGCCACTGCTGCTGTGCTCATGAGTGCTGTAAGCTCTGGGCAGACCTGGCTGCATCTGAGCAGCAGAGCTGCATGGTTACTACAGCAGCCCTAAAATCTACTTCCTGTGCTGTTGACAAAACCTAACCAAACCAGGAGATCCAGCTGCAATGATGGCCTGTGAAAGCACACCATGCATAAGGTAGGCATGCAGCTGGAGGAGCAGAAATACTGCAGCTGGCCTGGAAGAAATGTGAGTGGAAATATGTGTGTGAGAGAGAGAAGAAGCAACAGATCCAGGGGTAAAAGAATGGTCTGTATTGATAATCAAGGATGTAACTGACTGCACTAAAACTGGGTGAGTGCTGAAAAATGTGTTTGCAACAAGTCTGGCTGCCTGTGCCCTGATAAGCCTCACATGGATGGCTTGACAGGAAAAGGCTTGGGGGCTGATAAAGCTGCTGTGCAGACAAGTCCTTGGGGAACAAAACTACTCAAGTAACAGAAGGATCACAGTGAATTCACAGCACATCCTCTGTGCAGGTCGTCCTTCTCCTCTCCCAACAAGCAGACAGACAGTGGGAGCCAAGGTGGCCAAAATGAGGAGGGGAAAAAGGCACTGAGCAGCCACCTGTTCTAGATAAAAGGGAGTTCCAGGCAAAAAGATCACTCTTTGGTAGCCATTAACTCCTGAAGATGGCAAAAGAGCTGCTCAAGAATTTGTAGCTTGCCACTGAAGAGGAACCCAAGAGGTGCAGTGAGGATTTGGCCTTTGGTCTCATCTCACACAGGATCCTGCTGGAGCACCCCAGTGAGCTTGGTGCCTGTGAGTATGGAGGGAGTGAGCATGGGTGAGAAAATGGGACCAAAACAATTTTCCAAAATGAACATTGTCTTCCTGTTTTGTAAGGTCATGTGCTGTTGCTGCATTAATTTGCTGCATCCTAGCTACATTAAAAACTTCTCCATTCTCAAACAAAACTATCACATCTTTTCTTCATTTATAACTGGTATGACCATCAGAGTTTAAGAAGCTTTTGTTTTGGTGAGATCAGTGTAGCAAAAATATAATCAAGCCTAAGCTGAGCTGGAAGAGGCTCTAAGGGCTGAAAAACACTGGATAAAAATATCAGACAAAACAGGAGGGCAAGGAAAGTTCTCTGATGTTTTCAGTGATGGCAAGTGCAAAACTAAAACTGCTCCCAAGATTTTGACTTCACTGTTCCCACCCAAAGTAAGTTGACTTCCCACATGCCTGCGTAAAGGATGAGCAGGTCATGGCCCAGGAAGAGACCTACTGCTGAGAGTCATCTGAATAAGACTGCTGTGGGAGCCCAGCCAGTTTATAAGTGGATTTAAGGCTAGGGTTCCCACATTTTCTCTGAGGAAACAGCCCCAAAGGGTCACTGTGCAGCTCCTATTTCACCTTCAGCTGCTAGCCTTCACTCCCGTATTTCACATCTCCTTAAGTGAGCCCCATCTCTTTGGGATCAAATCCTGCTTTCAATTAGTGTTGTTTGCCTTATGAGCATCTGAAGTTTGAGTTATTTTTCTCTTATTTGTCTTTTTCTGAGTTTAATTGTTTCCTGTATAAGATGGTGGTTTCCATAGATACCTTGGACATCATTTATCTCTCCTTCTTGGACATACCGTTCCTCCCAATGAATTACACAACAATTTGCCATATCTGCTTGAGTCCTTGGTTTCTTCATCCATATCACTGCTATACTGAGCATTTTTACACTGTTGTTCTAACAGGTCATCTTGATAAGCTGCCTTGTTCTCTTTACACAGCTTTCAATCCACATGATGGAACTCTTGTCCAGTCAGTTTTAAATTCAAAAATGGTACATTGCATGTCTATTTTGGGATTTTGTACTGATAATTGTTGGAAACTTTAGCTCAGCTTTTCTCTGCTATGGGTAACTGTTAAACAGAGCAGTGTTTTGTTATTTTTGTTCCCCTCCCCCCCGCCCTTGAGAAATGTTATCAAAGAACAAAGTCTGGCAAAGTATTCAGGGTTGGTGTGCTCCTAAAGGAGAGCTGAGATAGCAGTGACGTTGTTCTTTCAGACAGCTCTAGCGTGAGTTTTCTCTCCTTATCCTGTCTCCACCTTGTCCCTGAGGAAAGTGCTTGTCCTGGATTGCAGAGATAGATGCTAATGTGAGTCACTGCTTGGTATTTAGTGGTGAGAAATTGGAGCACTATCAAACTCCCCAAGTCCTAACAGAAACAAAGAAAAATCTGGACATGGTGTAAGTTAGTGCTTTCTTGGGTGTATTTTGCTCTTATCAGGCTATTCCATGCACAAGTGGGGCTGTTCTGCTGATTCAGCATCACAAGAAATGATGCCATGGCAGCTCCAGGCCACACTTAAGGAATTACAAAGGAGACCATTAGAGTCACAAGTTTTCTCTTTAGCTGATTTATAAATGGATTTGCTTTCTTTCTTGCTCATTTGTCCCAGAGCTGTTAATAAATAACCTTTTCAATGTCCCTGCTCCTGCAGGAGATGTGAGGAAAATGTGTGCTCATGTGAATTTGCTGCAAGCTCTGCAGCTGGGCTGGAGACCCTGTGCTGGAAGCTTGGCTCTGGCTTGACCTCCCATCCCAGGCCAGAGGGGAAATGGTGCTGAAAGAGGCTGGGAAACACAGTGGCTCCAGGGAAGCAGCAGACCTGTTATGGGCTCAGAAACACACCCTGGACAGAACTGTGGGCTGCTATGACTGCCTCCCATGCCCATGCTGCCTTGTCCAAAATATTTCATGTGTTTGTATTTTGAAATATTTGAGGCAAGAATAGTGGGGGGAGAGGGAAGATTAATGGAGATGCACTAATTGAAGGCCAAACTATGCCTTGATTATAAATGGGTTTATTTTCCTGAGCCTAATTCTTCTCTCAGGATTTACTGCACATCCCAATAATAAGTAATCACAATTTTAGAGATTAATAGCATCCTGTTCCAGCCCATTCATCCAGCAAAACCCCTTTGCTGTTTTGTTACATGTCAACATGAGGCTCCAGTCTTTTCAAAGTGCTCCTCTGACCATGAAAATTTAGATTCATATTTACCTTATTACCTTTGTAACTTCCAAGACATATTTCTTCTCTTACGCTCAGGAACTTTGTCAAGGCCTGTGCCCCGCAATAGCCTTTGATCCCATGTTCCTGACCATTGGTTGTCACTAAAAATACCACAGGGTAATTTGTTTCCTGCTATTTGAAATGGAAATTGTAGCAGCATGAGGAACAGAGAATTATATTCATGCCAAATATCATGAGCGGAATTCTCCTCATGGTTTGTGGGAATCCTAGTTATTAAAGCTGACCTCTGAGAAATCAGTATATTTTTCCACAAGACCTAGAGAGTGGATGTGCTCCTCGGCAAGAGAAAGAAACTATTCCAGCTGTTCCTTGTCCTGTGCTCTGCAATGAGGAATTGAGATCGCAGTGCTGACAGCTGGAGGTAAAGGGGTGAGTTGGGAAGTGTTAAAGCAGAGTGCTATCTTTTTTTATGCATGCAGCCCTAACCCTGGCCTGCTGAAAGGAGGCAGCAGGGCTGCTGCCCTGCCTGAATAGCAAGGGGTCTTTGCTTCATCTGCTAGGATTAGCTACAGGGAAGGTGCCTACAGCGTTCTCTGCTGAAAATGGATCCTTATGCATGTTAAGGGAGGAAAAATGTACTGGGTACCTTATAGGACTGAGAAATGCTCCTCTAAGACAGCAAATAGATGTGCTGGAAATCACAGCATTAAGCGGTGGCACAGCCTGGGTATAGGCAAGATCCCAGGCACAGTTAGGCACTGCAGCTTGGGCACTCACACGTGGGACTGCTGTGGAATGGGCATCACCCCCAGGGCTTTGCCAGTGCTGCTGATGCTGCACCAGCTTGGAATAGTGTTTGTGTGTCTGTGATCAGTCTCCAGTGGTTTTTGGTCCTGAATGGGAAGTGAAACTTCAGGAGAAGTGCTGGCTGCTTTTCTGTGCAGAAATCATCAGGCAGCACAGGCAGCAGCTCCACTTGCTGACATGTGGCATTTTGGGCAGCTGTGCTGTTTATTTTGGAAAGCAAGGAAGTGAGCCCCTGACAGCAGTAATGTTATTCAACACACAAGGTGATCCCAGAAATCTACAGTTCAGAGAAAAACATCCTTGAGGTGTGGTGAGAGGCTTGGTGGCCTCAACCCCTCCAAGGCAGGAAAGGTTGTCAGTGGAGAGGGCACACAGGACAACTGGTGACAGCTGGGGTTGTAATTGGGCAACTGGGACTCAAATCATGCTGGGTGCAGAGCAAGCTATGGGAGATTGGGCATTTGGATCTCCTTCCTCCACAGTCATTCTCCATCAGAACCTCCTGTGGGGCGTTGCAGCATTTACAAATCTCAGGACTTTTTGTTCTCCAGGAAGTTTCTGAACTTGCTGGCCAAACGTGGGTGTTGAAGGGGGAGTGGTTGTTCTGGAGGCTGTTTCCTCTCTTTTTTCTATGGTAACTTGTACATCCCACTCATGTGTGGGTGGTTGGTGGGACAAAGGAAAGGGTGGGTCGTACTGGGTTGGTGATGTGACTCACATCACCCATCTTCCAGTGCAAGCTGTGGTCCTGCTGTCTTCAGTAGCAACAACAATTAAATAGTTGTACACAAACAATAGCTGCCTGGGGCTGGACTAGGAGCAAGAGACCAAAGCACTGAAGGTTAGTGCCCCTCACCAGCCAGGATGCTGGAGACAGAGAAGGGCATGGCTCTCTATATAGGGACAGGAAAAGCTGATATGATGGTGGATTTTAGTGAAAGACAAGGCAATTTCTCAGAACTGAGGGTGACCATCTCACAGTTTGCAATGCATTACTTCCAGCTCAAGACAAATGTATGTTGACCTCAGTCTCAAGAGAAAAAGAGGAATTTCTAAGAGAGTTTTGAATTATTATAAAAGTAATGCACACTTATTCTCTGTCAACAATGTCTAGTAGCTCTTAAAAGAAGTAACATCACAAAATAAAAAATACTTAGGCTGAATCAGCAGAGTATTTAAAATGTGGAAATGGGAATGCTAACAAGAAACAGCCCGTTCTCTTCTTATTTCACTCCACAAAAGCCGTAATCCAACTGTTGAAAGTTACCTTAATTTGAAAATAATAAAATCTCTTAAAGATGCATATTCAGAGGCAAAATAAAAGGAAAATAAGAGGAAAATAAAACTAGAGCAAATTTAAAGTTGGAAAGTGTAAAATATGGTCAAAAGAAGCATAAGGAAAAAATCATGGCCAGAGAGTTAAGAAGAGAAAGAAGAATGTAAGGATCTTGAACATAAGTGTAAGCACTGTTGGGCCATTGTAAGTCTGTGTATTCAAGCTATCAATAATGACAAAACTGAAAGGTATCAATACTTGATGCATCTCTTTTTTTACCCAAAAAGGCAAAGAAATGCCTTCACATCATGTGATAGTCAAGTATATTCAAGCAGTAATTTAGCTGGTAAGACAGGGAGGAGGGGAAGCCCCCTTGAACTCACCGGATATTTTCTGATGAAACTTCAAACTTTGTGGGTAGTGGCAATAAATCTTCTCCAGTTAAAATACAGTTTTGATGGTTAGTAGCAAATTAATACCAGAGGTTTCCTGACAGGAAGCTGCTGTAACTGACAACAGTATTCTCTTCTGATTTGAAAAACCACTTTGATGTGAGAATTGTCAAGAAATGAGTATGATTACAAGTAGGATACAGGCTTTAAAGTCCAGTAAACAGCATATAAATGTGAAAAATACCTATCTAAAGGTCATTGCATCAGCAGCATCCTGCCACTTGCTGGTTTTAAGAATATTGACAATCTGGGTCTGATTGCTGTGATGCAAGTCAGAAAAAAATCTTCCTGCAGAGAGATTATTTAATGAGCAGGCATTGGGAAGACTTGGTGTGGCCAGTGTATAACAGCAGGGAGATGGGCTGTGAGGCCAGGGTGGGAGGGGGTGTGAGTGCCTTGCAGAGAGCCAGGGAGGCTCAGCAGCATCCCCAGCTCTGCACCTTGGGCAGGTCTCTGACAGGGGAGTTGCTTTGTGAGCCACTGAATGAACACTTGACAGTGTGGCAATCTGGGCCACTGGGGCTCATGGCCAGAACCCTTGGCCATCACCTCTCCAGCAGTAACTCTGTGCCACAAGGCCACGGGGCTGTCTGAGCACAAAGCCCCTCTGAGCTGGGGGCAGCTGTGGAGGGGAGAGAAGGGCCTGTGTGCTGCCTGCTCCTTTGTATCCATCTCTGGCCACTACTGTCAGCTTTTGCTGCCTCCAGCCCTCAGCAGCTCTCCAGGATTGCCACGTGCTTTCTTTTTCCAGGAAAAGAGGGTTCTTTAAATGTGTCCTCTGCAATTTCCCAGGGTTGTATCCCAGCCACAGCACTACAAGCAGCAAAAGGATGAGGTGCTCCCACACCGAGCAGTGCTGCACACATGGACAGCAGACAGCAAACAGCACACAGCACACAGCACACAGCTCACAGCTCACAGCACACAGCACACAGCACACAGCTCACAGCACACAGCACACAGCACACAGCACACAGCACCCAGCACACAGCACACAGCACACAGCACCCAGCACACAGCACCCAGCACACAGCACCCAGCACACAGCACCCAGCACACAGCACCCAGCACACAGCACCCAGCACACAGCACCCAGCACACAGCTCACAGCAAACAGCACACAGCTCACAGCACACAGCACACAGCACACAGCACACAGCACACGGCACACAGCACACGGCACACAGCACACAGCACACAGCTCACAGCAAACAGCACACAGCACCCAGCACACAGCACACAGCACACAGCACACAGCACACAGCACACAGCACCAGCACACAGCACCCAGCACACAGCACCCAGCACACAGCACACAGCGCACAGCTCACAGCACACAGCACACAGCTCACAGCACACAGCACACAGCACACAGCACACAGCACACAGCTCACAGCACACAGCACACAGCACACAGCACACAGCACCCAGCACACAGCTCACAGCACACAGCACACAGCTCACAGCACACAGCACACAGCACACAGCACACAGCACACAGCACACAGCACACAGCACACAGCACACAGCACACAGCACACAGCTCACAGCACACAGCACACAGCACAGCACACAGCACACAGCACACAGCACACAGCACACAGCACCCAGCACACAGCACACAGCTCACAGCACACAGCACACAGCACACAGCACACAGCACACAGCACACAGCACACAGCTCACAGCACACAGCACACAGCACACAGCACACAGCACACAGCACACAGCACACAGCACACAGCACACAGCACACAGCACACAGCACACAGCACACAGCACACAGCACACAGCACACAGCACACAGCACACAGCACACAGCACACAGCACACAGCACACAGCTCACAGCACACAGCACACAGCACACAGCACACAGCACACAGCACACAGCACACAGCACACAGCACACAGCACACAGCTCACAGCACACAGCACACAGCACACAGCACACAGCACAGCACAGCACACAGCACACAGCACACAGCACACAGCACAGCTCACAGCACACAGCACACAGCACACAGCACACAGCACACAACAGCACACAGCACACAGCACACAGCACACACAGCACACAGCACACAGCACACAGCTCACAGCACACAGCACACAGCACCCAGCACAGCACACAGCACACAGCACACAGCTCACAGCACACAGCACACAGCACACAGCACACAGCACACAGCACACAGCACACAGCACCCAGCTCACAGCACACAGCACACAGCACACAGCTCACAGCTCACAGCACACAGCACACAGCACACAGCACACAGCACACAGCACACAGCACACAGCACACAGCTCACAGCTCACAGCACACAGCACACAGCTCACAGCACACAGCACACAGCACACAGCACTCACAGCACACAGCACACCAGCACACAGCACACAGCACACAGCACACAGCACACAGCTCACAGCACACAGCACACAGCACACAGCACACAGCACACAGCACACAGCACACAGCACACAGCTCACAGCACACAGCACACAGCACACAGCTCACAGCACACAGCACACAGCACACAGCACACAGCACACAGCACACAGCTCACAGCACACAGCTCACAGCACACAGCACACAGCACACAGCTCACAGCACACAGCACACAGCACACAGCACACAGCACACAGCACACAGCACACAGCACACAGCACACAGCACACAGCACACAGCACACAGCACACAGCAAACAGCACACAGCTCACAGCTCACAGCACACAGCACCCAGCACACAGCACACAGCACACAGCACACAGCACACAGCACACAGCACACAGCACACAGCACACAGCACACAGCACCCAGCACACAGCACACAGCACACAGCACACAGCTCACAGCACACAGCACACAGCACACAGCACCCAGCACACAGCTCACAGCACACAGCACACAGCACACAGCACCCAGCACACAGCACACAGCACACAGCACACAGCCCACAGCACACAGCACACAGCACACAGCTCACAGCACACAGCACACAGCACACAGCACACAGCACACAGCACAGCAGCTCACAGCACACAGCACACAGCACACAGCACACAGCACACAGCACACAGCTCACAGCACACAGCACACAGCACACAGCACACAGCACCCAGCACACAGCTCACAGCTCACAGCACCCAGCTCAGCAGCACACAGCACACAGCTCACAGCACCCAGCTCACAGCACACAGCACACAGCACACAGCTCACAGCACACAGCACACACAGCACACAGCACACAGCACACAGCACACAGCACACAGCACACAGCACACAGCACACAGCACACAGCTCACAGCACACAGCACACAGCACACAGCACAGCACACAGCACACAGCACACAGCACACACAGCACACAGCACACAGCTCACAGCACACAGCACACAGCACACAGCACACAGCACAGCACACAGCCTCACAGCACACAGCACACAGCACACAGCTCACCCAGCACACAGCACAGCTCACAGCACACAGCTCACAGCTCACAGCACCCAGCACAGCACAGCACACAGCACACAGCAGCACACAGCTCACAGCACACAGCACACAGCACACAGCTCACAGCACACAGCACAGCTCACACACAGCACACAGCTCACAGCACCCAGCACACAGCTCACAGCACACAGCACACAGCACACAGCACACACACAGCACACAGCACACAGCACACAGCACAGCACACAGCACACAGCACACAGCACACACACAGCACCCAGCACACAGCACAGCAGCACACAGCACACAGCACACAGCACACAGCACACAGCTCACAGCACACAGCACACAGCACACAGCACACAGCACACAGCACACAGCACAGCACAGCTCACAGCACACAGCACACAGCACACAGCTCACAGCACACAGCACACAGCACACAGCTCACAGCACACAGCACACAGCACACAGCACACAGCACACAGCACACAGCACACAGCTCACAGCACACAGCACACAGCACAGCACAGCTCACAGCACACAGCACACAGCTCAAGCAGCACAGCACACAGCACACAGCACACAGCACACAGCACACAGCACACAGCACACAGCACACAGCACACAGCACACAGCACACAGCACACAGCACCCAGCACACAGCACACAGCACCAGCACACAGCACACAGCACACAGCTCACAGCACACAGCACACAGCACACAGCACACAGCACACAGCACACAGCACACAGCACACAGCACACAGCACACAGCACACAGCACACAGCACCCAGCACACAGCACCCAGCACACAGCACCCAGCACACAGCACACAGCACACAGCACACAGCACACAGCACACAGCACACAGCACACAGCACACAGCACACAGCTGCACACAGCACCCAGCACACAGCACACCCAGCACACAGCACCCAGCACACAGCACACAGCACACAGCACACAGCTCACAGCACACAGCACACAGCTCACAGCACACAGCACACAGCTCACAGCACCCAGCACACAGCACAGCACACAGCACACAGCACACAGCACACAGCACACAGCACACAGCACCCAGCACACAGCACACAGCAGGGTGGTTGTGGCTAAATTATGTCTGAACGAAACCTGGAGCTTCGTTGGGCAAAGGAGGGAGCACATCTGTACAGCTGCATCTGTATCCACAGGGAGAGCAGATGCACTGCTTTGGCTTTGCTGCCTACAGCACAGCTTGTGAGTGCATTGTCCCCTTTGTGCTGAGTCCCCTCCTTCTGAACCAAGGAAACAGGGCTGGGGGAAAACCCAGAAGCCACCCTGTCCTTGTTTTAAGGACAGGTATCTGCCAATAAAAGCAGAAGCTTCTCTTTGAAATGGAGAATGTAAACCCTCTCCCTCCAAATTATTATAAATTTGAAATTATGGGCTCTCAGGCAAAGATATGGGAATTAGTAATAACAGCTCTTTACTGGGAAAATAGAAATACAGTCTTACAAAAAACCAATCCCAATCCTGACCCCCTGTCAGTCAGGGTGTTGGTAGCAGTCTGATCAAATGGTGGCTACAGTCCCCTGCAGAGGCAGGTGAGGTTCAGCTGAAGCAGTGCTCCTGTAGAAGGGTGCAGCCTTCCTTCAAAAGTCCGGGGATGATGTAGAAAGGTTCGGCTTCCCCTCTGGAATCCAGTGGAAAGAGGGTAACTTGCTGTCCAAGAGCTCCATTTTTATCCACGTAGGAAAAGCTTGGTTCCTCCCCCTGGCTGGAGCATCTCTCAATGGGATGATGTAATTTTATCAGTCATACAATGGGACTTTATGGGCCATCAGCAGATTATATCATCCTGGAGGGAGGATGGGCTGTGGAAAAGATAAAGGTGATTGCCCCATCTTATCTTAAAGGTGGCCCACTAGCAGATACTATGTGCCACAGAGATAAGGAATCACTGCCCCACCTGGTTTAACAGATGGTGATAGAATACACATTTTTGGCCACATCAACCCAACACACACCCTCATCCTGAGGCAGGATTGGCTACACCAGTTCTGGCAGATGGAATTGTCATTTGTCTGAAGACAGCTAATGAGCCTTCTTTACTCTTTTTTTTTTTTTTTCTTTGCAAACTTAACAATTCAATTCCTTCAGTCTTTCCTCAGGGTCGAGCTTTTAAGTTTGTGATCTTTCTTGTTCTCCTCTGGAGTTTCTCCAAGTGGTCTACTCTTTCCTGAAAAGCAGTGTCCAAACTTGGTCATAGAACCTCACAGGAGGATTTACCAGCTTTAGATGGAAGGAATGATTACTTTAAACTCTTATAGCTGCAGTAGTATTTACTCTGGAAAAGCTGCTAAACAGATTGCTCACCACACTGTCTTTGGATGATGGCTCTTACCTCAATGTCATATTTGCTTTTATCCTTAAGTGAGTTAAATGTTTTCACCAGGCTCTCACCTATTTGTCAAATGTGTTTTCAATTCCAGTCCTATGTGTCAGTGTGCTTTGCTCCCAGCTTGGTGTAACCTCAGATACAGGCACACTCTTTCAGCTCACTAATGCACAGGTATGTGTGCACATGGACCAGTTCAAGCTGCTAAGCTGTGTAGCCTAAATTAATAGGAGTCTGTGGGTTTTGAGACGTGTAGAGATGCATGATTTCAGTATCAAATGTCTCTGAGAGACAGCATCCAAAAAACCCATTATACTGTTTGGATTATCAGTTTCACTGACACTCCAGTGTTTGTACTTCAGCACTTATAAGTATTCCATCTGGAAAAATATAACCCAGTAAATGTGTATTTATTATTCTACATAGCACTACAAAGAGGAGCAGGGATCAGTACTTAGGCCACAGTCTTTGTCATATGAATAATTGAAACTTGGAGCAGAGTCTCCCACACTGTTCCATGTAACAGTTGTAAAAAGTGATGTAAAATCCTGATCTGGAGCTTGAATTCTAATTTCAACATGCTGAGTGTCTTGTTCTGATATTTTGAAATAAATCCCCTTACACCAAAGCCATTGACTTACACTATATGTGCTTGTATGTAAATTCTAAGACAAATCTGAGCCTCTTGACAGCCTAAGAGAAGAATTTTCCAATATGCTGAAACAGGTGGTTTACATTACTTTGCAGCAAAGTCTTCCTAGATAACTTGGATACAAGCAGGTTTAAATGAAAAAGGCAGATGAAGAATGAGTAAGAAGTCCATTGGGGACAGGGAAAATTTCATAAAAGGGTTGATAGATGAGGCAGTGTGGCTCTTCTGACTGTATATGCACTCAGATTTTGGTTGTGGTGAGTCTGAAGACAGGAGTGCCTTTTGGGTAATGTGCATCAAACCCTGAACTCTGCAAGTTCATCAACCCCACAGAATAATCAGTGAGATAATTTTGGGCAATTTGGCCTGAAAACTTAGTGACTACTGAAATCTCATTTTCACTTATCAGGAAGATGATGTGTGTGTCACCTCTGTGTTGAACAGCAGCACTGACTGCTCCCATGCCCTTTCCACACCATCACTGCCAGCAGATCTCCACAGACACAAACTCCTGCAGTTAGAAAATGTGCACAGACTGCATTGCCAGAGCCCCTCTCTCCTGGGTGGGTTTGCTGAGATTGCATGAGAGTTGCTGGGTTGACTTAGCATGGCCTGTGATGGTGGGTGACCATGTGTCTGAGGTAGTGCAAGTCCCCACCTCACTTCATTTAGGCTGGGACTGTATCATCTCCTGTGGAAGGGGCTCACTGCTGTGCAAGGCCAATCTCCATGCAGCTCTGGTCAGAATGCCCAAGAAAAATACAAGCAAGTAATTCTACTGCAGAGAAGTGATGCTGGACTATTCAGGTAGGCAGAAAAGCCTGGAAAAGACAAAAACCCAGAAAGGATAATTTCTTACAAATTGACTAAGATAATAAATTCTCTTAGGACTGATTGGGCATTGTAGAAGTTGTGAGATAGAAGTGGAAGACAGGCAGAGAGAATAGGCTGACAATAAATAAATTAAGGCTGAAAACAGGAACATTTCTGACCACAGAGTGCTGAGAGGATGAATGTGGTGGTGGGAATTCTCTGTCAGTGTGGCACTTGTGCAGTGGAAGAAGGGATGGCCTTGCAGTACAGTCTCTTGTGATCCTCTCTAAAATAGACTGAGCATGAGCATCCAAATGGAAGATAAAACACCAACATTATCTGTTGTGTGAAGTCGGAGCTTACAAAAATATTTGTATTTATTAGAGATGATGGGTCACAGTGAGCTTGTCTGAACCAAGCATGGCTTTGGTCTATGCACAGCATCTTCTCTTTTCTGCTTGACATTCCTAACATCACTCCTTAAACAGGCCTTGTCTCTTCTTATTGCATGTCTAAAAGCAGCTGGCAGCCTGCTTCCTTTTAACTTTTGTTCCTAAGCCTTGTTTGGTGAGGAGGGAGTTGAGGTGGGCAGCCTTGGCTGTGAGTGACACCTCCTGGCACACCGAGGTGCCAGTGAATTAATGTGGTGTTGGCTGGAGGGGCCATTTCCTTTTTGTCTCAAGCTCTGGAAGACCCAAGAGTCAAATTTGCTTCCTTGCCTTCACACAGAGCTGCCTCCCACGCTGGTGTGGTTATTCACTCAGAGAAACAGCAGCAAAATTGCTGCTGCCTGGAGTGACTGACAACATCCTTCCCAGTTCTCTGTCTTGGAGACAGAAAGGATGTTAGATCTGCTTATGTTTTGGGGCCATCACTGGATGGAACCAGCAGTAGCCCCTACAAAAAGCAAAGAGACCAAAATTGGAAGCAGACAGAGATGCCTGAGCAGCTGGGCTGTGCTCCAGCATCTGGAGAGTGCAGGGCAGGGCTCCAGCACCCAGCAGCTCTGAGAGCAGAAAAGCAGCACCATTTCTGTGCCTACTTATGGCCCTAGGGGATGTTTTAGTCACTGCACACAGATGAGAGAAAGAGTAGAGATCTGTCTCTGCTTGGATTCTGACTGGGCACGGGGACAGAAGATCGTGTCTGCTTAATCTTTAGCTGAGGAAAACTTCTAGTGGAAGGAAAACCCTAGGGTCTGGCAATCAGTCAAGTACTGCTCCACTTGGTGGACACTGGGGAGTATTTGCATGGCACTCAGCAGTGTGAATGTGACATTCAGAGGAGCTGGAGGAAGCTGGAATAACTTAATTCTTATTCCCTGGAGAACCTGCAGTTACACCTAGAGCTGATGGAGGTAACCAAGTGCACAGAAAAGGGAATTTATTGAAATACCTCACCTTCCTGAGCAAACAGCAAGTGAATTTTAACTACATTGAATCCTCTAGATGGATTGCCAGTGTTGCTTTTTGGTTTGGTTTTTGTTTGGATTTTTTTAAAATAAGTTTGTCTTTCTTAAGCAATTCTGTCAAATATTCAAGTTGTACACTTTGAGTGCTCTTTGGAAGGTTATTACTTGGTTACACTACCTTCTGGATAATGCTTATCACCTTGTACTTTTTCTTGTATGAAACATTGAAATAAAATGTTCCTTGGTAGCATAAGAGTTCACAGAGATGGATGGTCTGGTATGGGATACAGCAATGAAGTCACTTATCTACAAACCCCAGAGTCCTGAAAAGTGCTCATGATACTGAACTAAAATTCAGGCAAAAGTCATATTCAGGGTTAAGAAAATAATGTGCTTTGGCAAAAAAAATTATTAATCTCAGGCTGCAGGTGGGATAGGTAGGATGCAGACCATGATCATTATGCCTCTGCCTTCAGACAAGGGATTTGTAGCTCATAATTGGGATGGTCCATTACAGTGAGAACAATGTTCCTGTTCTGCTGCCAATGCTGGCACTTACAGACTGTGGCTGCTGAGAAGACATGGAATCTGGCAATACCCATCACAACAGGAAGTCTAAAAGTCTTAGAACTTGTGCAGTCATACATCCTTCACTCCTATGACAGCAAACACAGATTCATTCATGGTTGCCTCTAGGCAAGATCTCAGAGTAAGGGTTGCAATAATTATGTGGATGTGCAACTGTCAGCAGCAGTTTCAGTTTTCAGGCACGCTAACTTCATATCTATACTGTTCAGCTAATTTTACATTATAGCATCTACTTTAATTAATTTTTCTAGGGTTAAAATAATTTTTGTTCAACAGACATGCTCAGTGCTATTACAACTTGAGCCAACCACTCTCTCTCCAATAAGAAGGAAGGAATCCCAGCCATCATACTCTGCTGTTTCTAATCACTTCAAGCCCTGTGTTCTGGGCGTTTTTGAATAGGGTTGGATAAAATATACTCTTACTTCCTACAGTCTGGTATGTGCACTATTTTTTTAAGCTGCATTCTTGGAGATATTGGCAAGTATGCTGAGCCTCTAGAAGGCACTCACAAAGTGCAAGCATTACAAGGCTCCAAATTTCACAGTTAAACTCAGCAGATTTACACATGAGAGGGGTCAGAGCTCCAATTCAGTGGCACATTCCCAATGGGCCTGCCTGTGGCATCTTCAAAGACAGCTCTCCTGGCACTTTTAGGTTCCATTTTCTCTATGAAGGTAAGAAGCTGTCACCTGCCTATAGTTAGAGATTTCCAGAGTTGTGTTGCTTCTTTTCACTTCAACTTCTGAGAATAACTTGAGGATTTAGGGTCATTTGTAAGGTCTGGTAACATAATTCTGGAACCTGGAACCACCTCTCATATAATACCAGAGCAGTTAGAAGCTAACCCTGATCAGAATTTGAATGCTTTTCATATTTGCATGCATGATATGAAGTGCCAGGATGGATTTGGAACATTGATCTGGGTCTGGAAGTCTGAAGACCTCTGGAACACAAGTTCTGGCATCCAGATGCAGAGCAGGTTCAGTCACCTTCTCACAGTGTGCCAGTAGTTGGTGTGGTTGCCTGCACCAAAGTATTGCCATCCTGAACGGCCTGTAATGTACTTCTAAACATCTCCTGGAGTATTTGTGTCTAAGGACAAGAGAAACTATTTCCCATGCCTGTCAGATGATCAGTGCTTTTGAGTATGGAGCATCACTGTGGGTGGAAATGGATTTCATGCTATAGTGGGAGCATATGTGGAACTATTTGTTTGTTCTAAGTGTTGAATTTACATCAAAGTTATAAATCTGGAAAATACACTGATGTCCTTTCTAGAGCTCCATGTAGTAAGATGTTTTTTTTATTAAAAAGTTGCAGAAGAAGTTAAGTTGTGAATTGAGGTTTTGACTGTGAGATACATGAAGAATTATCCAAAGCAGAAAAATGTGAAGGACAGCATCATGCTAGCCACTAAAAAGGGCAAGTATATGTATATTGGTTGTGAAAGCTCAAATGACATATTAGTTATGATTCTCATCAGCCGTAAGCGGCCTTTTTTACAGAATTCCATTGCTAACCATGTATATTAAACCACAAAAATCTTAATTTGTTAGATAGGTTATCCCAAATATGCCTGCAACATTTAAGGAATTAGAGTGGTGCAAGTTCTGCAAAGTGTGTGACTTAGAACCATACTGTGCCAATTCTGCAAACACAGGCCATTCATAACCTGGTGGGCAAAGGCAGGTACTTTGTAGGGAAAAGGGACTACGGGAACATGCCAAAAGACATGCTTTGGGGTGTGAGGGAAGATGGGCTACTGGGATGCTAACACCCTTTTTCTGCTCTAGTCACAGGTACCAAACCAAAGATGTCCTCAACAAAAACAATTCTACTCATCCTGGGATTCCTCTCTACTTTGGCTGTAATTGCTTTAATCGCTGTAGCAGTGACCCAAAACCAGCCACTTCCGAAGAATATAAAGGTACTACAATCCCTTAGAGGTACCCTTAGAGGAGAACAGGCGGGGGGTTAGGTGTCCATAGTGCTCACAGACATGTCACTGCCCTTGCTGGCTCCGGCCAGCCTCTTTTTCTGGCTCCATGCACCTCAACATCTTGTTCTACATCTTTGTGGTAAAACAAATTACAGCTTCACAGGGAATCATCTCCCAAGTAACCCGTCCCAGCTTGGCAGTTTCTCTGCTCCTGTTTCCTTTGGCGGGAGTTTTGCACTGAGAACAGCAATGACAGTTCCCAGAGCTGGCACACAGATGGGCTGTGTGTGTCTGGTGCCCCATGTGTGGAGGCCAGCACACCCTGGGTCAGGGTGGGTGTCTCAGGTGTGGAATGGGCTCTGTTTTCCTGCAGTATGGGATCGTGCTGGATGCGGGATCGTCCCACACCAACCTCTACGTGTACGAGTGGCCAGCAGAGAAGGAGAATGACACTGGGGTGGTGAAGCAGGTGGAGGTGTGTAAAGTTGAAGGTAAGAGGAGAAAAAGGAGCTGGGGAAGGGGCGTGGGGTGAAGAAGATGTCATGTAACAAAAGGGTGAGGGAGGAGAAATTGAAGAGGTCAATAGTAGAAACAGTGTTACATCTGTGAGATAATGTATACCTCACTGCTTCCCATGGGGAGCTGTATGTGCCTGACCTTCCAGGGGAGAAAAATGGATCCACTTTTTCCTTTGTTTTCAGGGTGCTTGGAATTAATTGCTTTTTGGAAAGAACTACACCAAGGAATGTACTTAAATAAATAAAATGTCTGCATGCACTCTTGCTGAAGTGCTGATGAATGCAATGAGGACAGCATGGCTTGCTCTTTTTCAAGGCTTCTGTGCAAGCTATGCACAGGGCTTGTGGCTCAAGGTTGCTCAACTTATGCGTGCTATGGCACTTCTTTTATCCTATTTAATTGCTCTGTAGATACTGTACAGTTTAGGAAGGCATAAATGAAGCCCAGGGGTGCACACAAGGAGGAACAACACAACCATCAAGGATCACTGCATTCTGAGGTGTTGTCAGACCTGCCTGGGGTCTTTTCAGGGCTCTGCAGTGCAGGGGACAGCCCTACTGTTGCCAAGCTGCTGTGATGGCTGCTCAGTGCTGCAGCATCCCACGGCACAAGCAGCACACTGAGCACACAGCAAGCTGGAGCAAATGGGGCTCCACTGGTCCTGGCACAGTCCAGGGAACCAGGGGACACATGGCAGAGAGGGACAATGATTTTTTCCTTGGGTTATCATAAGACATAATAGCTGCAAGACACCCAGTGTTGTATTGTGAGTATAAAATACACAAACAAATGACAGTATCTGCCCCCAGAGGAGCCAGCATAGAAGGGTCAGGGATTTTCAGGCACAGATCCAGGGTACACCCAGGCAGACTCAGAGAAGAGATTGCAGATATTCAGGACATGCTAAAGAAATGGCTTGTCTCAGCCCTCACTGCTAGTTCACAGCCTGCTTTGCAGAGAAAGGGTGGCAGATGCTGGGCACTGTGACCACCCACTACGTGCATTGGGCTTAGTTGGTGCTGCAGGATTTCTAAAGTTCCTCAGGAATGGGGTGGCTGAATCTGATTGTGCTGCCTGTGATACGGTTTAACACACCTGCTCATGACAGCATTCTGGGATTATGCTTGGAGTCTGAACAATGAAGTGTCTTTACTTCTTGCAGGCCCTGGGATCTCAGGTTACTCCCACGCCACAGAGAAGGCAGGTCCCTCTCTGGCACAGTGCCTACAACAAGCAAAAGAGGTGATTCCCTCAGCACAGCACAAAGAGACACCCGTCTACCTCGGAGCAACAGCTGGCATGCGGCTCCTCAGGTACTGCAGGGCTTGTCCCCCTCTCCTGCAGGGCTGCACCTGGGACCACCCTGGATGTGCAGTGGGGACCTCTCAGGAACAGCCCCTGGACGTACTGCCAGCTCACACTGTGCCCAAATGCTGGGCACCCTCCTCTGCTGTCATCTCTCAGCCCCGAGTCCCTGCACTTCTCCATTGCCTCCCCACTCACTCCAACCCTCCATCATCTCCTGCACCCACGGGCAGCACAGAGACAGCAGGAGATCAGCAGTGCCCAAGCTGATGCTTAGACATCCCCACAATAAAGGGATGCTCAAACAACTCCATAGTCTGGTATTAGGCCTAATCCTGGATTTTTGAGCCCAAACATGTTGCAACTCCCCACAGAGGGCCATCAGAGGCTAAGGTAATTTAAAATCACATCCTCCTTTAATTACAATTTGTGATTTTCATGAGGGTGACCCAGACCTCTCCTGGCTAGGACAGGGAGATGATCTTAGGTATATATTGCCTGGGAAATCTTCCTAGGGATGTCTTCTGGATTTCTTCTCTAATGGTGACAGTAAAGAGTAAGAGGAGTCTCCACAGTGCAATTCCTATCAGGACACATTCCACAGAACAAAAGCTCTGATCTGTGCTCCAGGTACCTACCACTCTCAGCTGCAGGGTCTGTAAGCGTGGCAGCTGTGCTGCCAAGATGTGACTGAGAGGACCACGGCCAGTTAGAGCTGGATGACTCCTGTGAATGACCATTCTCTCATCATTGACACTTGATGGGGGGTTGCAGCCTGCCTGCTCAGAATAAAGCACATAGGGAGCTGTCAGCCAGAGTTACTCCATCCTTTCTTCCATTCATCCAGGTTGCAGAATGAAAGTGCAGCTGACAAAGTCTTGTCCTCAGTAGGAAACACACTACGCTCAGCTCCCTTCAACTTCCAAGGTGCCAGAATCATCACTGGTCAGGAAGAAGGAGCCTATGGATGGATCACCATTAACTACCTTCTGGGCAATTTCAAGCAGGTAGTATATCTGTAGCAAGCACATTTGAGTCATTGCCTTGCAGCATTTTGTTAGTCTTGCCTTGTAAGAAAGTGCCACAGGCAGTCTCCTCCTTTGTAAGCAATTTACCAGGGATCAGGAAGCTGCACATCTTGCTCAGCAGTTGCTGTGAGTACATGCTGATACCTAGTGGTATCAGGATGCACCACTATAGTCAGGCTTCAAGCACTGAAATAAAACACCAGCATCTTCAATAATCTTCTTGGGTACAGCATCCTCCTTACTTCCTGATCTAAAATATTTCTGTTTCTGAAAAGTTTGACTATAGTTCTTTCCTGTTGAGCTTATAAATCTTCTGAGAGCTGAAACAGTAAGTGGACTGTTTTTTCTCATAACAATGGTATTAGATTTCATATTCTTTGCCCTCCTGCAAACACTTGGACATGATCCATCTTCTGTATTTACAAGCTTGCGTTTTTCTTGTATCTTGCTCCAGGTCTCATCTCATGACCCCTCCAGGACTTCCCATGTTTCCTGTGTTCTGTGCTTCTGCTTCTCTCCTCATAGTTCTTTCTCTTTTTCATTTCTCAAAAATAAATCTTGTCCATGCCCAATATATCTGGTTTACTTTGATTTTTTTTTTTTTCCAAGTCTGGCTGGAAAAAGCTTCTACTCTCCCTGAAATCCTTAAGTGAGACATCAGGAGCACTAGACCTTGGAGGAGCCTCCACACAGATTACCTTTGTATCAAAGGACCTCTCTTCTGAGTCCCCAGAGAACCAGCTCTACTTCCGTCTCTATGGCAAGGATTACCAAGTGTACACGCACAGCTTTCTCTGCTATGGCAAGGACCAGGCTCTGCAACAGAAACTGGCCATGGATCTACAGGCAAGTATATCTACACCTGTACTTGAGCAATCCTGGACCCTCCCAGCTTTGGGATACTGCTGCTGTAAAAGCTGCTGTGTCCCAGCTCACCTCTTAGTCAGGATTAGGGAAATGTCATTGTTCTGCATACAGACTGGGCATGAGGTGCCCAAGGAGGTGGCAGTCAATACTTTCAAAAGCACTAACAATTTCAGATGCCTTGATTCTTGGGCATGGGATAGCAAAAGAACTGCATTTAACTGAAGTGCTCATGGGAGGTGACATTTTAGTATCTCTGAGAAACCCAAATCAACAGCACAGCCTCACAAACTGTGACTTAAAATAATTTGCCCAGGGTCCTACAGGGAGGCTGTGGCAGCACCCACATCTTGCCCTGCACAGCCAGTGCCTTAAGCCATCCTTATCCCTTTGACCTGATGTGTGCACCTGGATGTGATGTACTGTGACAAGTGCCACCCTTCCTTGTGGTCCTTTCCAAGGGTGTTATTCTAGAGCTAAGTGTAACAGCTTGGATTGATTTTTACTTTCAGACCATGGAGAGCAGCGATCTCCCCGACCCATGCTTTCACAGGGGTTATGAGAGGACTATAAATATTAGTGATTTCTTCAAAAACCCTTGCACATCAGACAAGAAAAAGCAATTACCTTTCAGCCAGCTGTATATAAAGGGAGAGGGGGACTATCAAAAGTGCCAAGAAAACATCCAGAAACTCTTCAACAAAAGCAGTTGTCCTTACAGCAGTTGCTCCTTCAATGGGATATACCTACCTCCGTTACAAGGGGATTTTGGGGTGAGTCTTCATTCATTCTTCAACTCTCTGTAATCCAGAATGTCAGAAGAGCAGAAATTCAGAGTAATGCTAGACTGCATACTTCACAACTGAGGCAGGAAATCATTTACAAAATGGCTTTTTGGATATGTAACTACAAAAATAGTGCTGCACTTGCTGTGAGGACAGAGAAGTTAAGAGCTACCCCAGTACATGCTGGCCTACCAGGACTGCACTGTTCCCATTCTAACCCATCTCCTTGGGGTGCTCTGTTTACTCATGTTTTAAGCTGTCCTTCCTGATGTCCAGCAGCAGAGGCAGAAGAGCCTGCTGCAGGCAGGAAAACTGCCTCTGCAAACCTTGTCTCCTGAGCTCAGTGGTGGTGCCAGATCTGAAATTCACCCAGCAGTGTCTGAGTGCTACCGAAACCAGTCAGCTCACCTGGCTGCTTCCCAGACATGATGAGGAGACAGTGCACACTCTGAACACACATTATGTGTGACACCATGCTGACCATCAGTCCTAGAGCTGCAAGAGCTGCTCAGTGATTGTGAGGCTTTCCATGGAACTGCTAATACAATCTTGACCTGTTCCTAAGCTGCCTCCTACCTATCAGATACTGGCTGTGGTCAGAGATGGGGTTTCTGGACCTTGGATTATTTGATGGGGGTCTGTATAATCCTTTCAGACCATCACTTCTGCTCTTTGTGGTGATATTGGTTGCACACTCGTCTCATTCAGCTGCCAAAATGGATTCATGGTTATGATGGCAATCAGTGTTCAGTGTGTGCCACTGGCACACGTAAAGGAGAGAGCTCACTGAAGCTCTTCAGGATATCATAATTCCTACCTCCACCTCTCAGCAGCTCTGAGCCATATGTCTCAAAATGAAATTACTCTTGAAAACATTCCTGCTCTTGTGTATGTGATGTTGCCTCTTATATATGTCTATCTATAAATAAATGCATTTTCTTTTGTGGGATTTGTGGCCTAGTCAGATTAAAAGAATCTTTCTCCTTCAGGCTTTTTCTGCTTTCTATTTTGTGATGAACTTTTTGAACCTGACCAGTGAACCAAACCCCCTTACCCTGAACAAAGTGACCAGCACCATTGAGAGCTTCTGTGCCCAGCCTTGGCAAGAGGTGAGCTGTGCTTGTTGCAGTACACTGGGGCTGCTGATACTTTTCTGTAGGGTAAATGGCTGGGGTTGATTTCCAGAGCAAGATGGGGAGATGCCCCCAGGAGCAGTGGGAAGGTTTGTTTAACAGTCTGATGATTGCCTCCTTCCCTAGGTGAAGACAGCATATCACCACATCAAAGAAAAGTACCTGAGTGAATATTGCTTCTCTGGAGCCTACATCCTCTCTCTCCTTAAAAATGGCTATGGGTTCACTGAAAATAACTGGCAAATGATCCACTTCCTTGGAAAGGTGTGTTTCATAGCGGGGAGGGCTCTGCCCCAGCAGTTCCCTGCAGCCTCTGCCACACAGCCTGGCCCTTTATCCCCAGGGGTGCCAGTGCTCAGGCAGTGCCTTAGGCAGCCTCACAGCACTGATTCTGCTCTTGTGTTTCAGATTGGCAGCAGTGATGCAGGCTGGACCCTGGGCTACATGCTGAACCTGACCAACATGATCCCTGCAGAGGAGCCAGCCAGGCCCCCTCTCTCCCACGGCAGCTACGTGGGGCTCATGGTGCTGTGCTCCCTTGTCCTGGTGTCTGTGCTCATGTTTGCCTGGCTTCTCTTCCACAAGCCCAAGTGCCTGCAGAAGGGGATTGTTTAGGAAGAACCTGAAGGAGAGAGGAGCCATGTCATCCTGGCTGCTCAGGGCTAGGAGACCCCAGCAGAGCAGGCTGTACTGCAGAGTCCCTCTCACTGAAGCTACTGACTGTACAACAAGGGCATTTATTTCTTCTGAATCACACTTGCACTGACAGATGTTGGGACATCAGGCTCGCCACCTTCTCTGCCAAGGACAGACAAGCTCGTGTCCCCTCCTTGAATGGGTCATACTTTCATTCAATGAAACTTTGCTGCTTGTTGGTTTCTGCCTTGTGCACAGCATTATAAAGAGAAAAGTGGCAGCAATCTTTGGGAGCCAGTGCTCCTGCAAGGGTTATCTCAGGGTCACACGTCCACTGAGCTCTTGGGAGCTGTCACAAACAGGGTGATCCTGCTCCTTCTCTGCTGAAGGTGCTCCCAAGAGCCCTTTCTGCACCAGCACACCTCTGCTCCCCTCCCTGCACCCTGAGCTCTCACAGCCCTACAGCTGGGACAGCTCTTGCACCTGGCTGGCCCCTGAAGGTGGGTCAGGCTCCCAAATGCCCCTCTGGGAAAAGAAGGGATGAGGATGAAGAAACTGAGCATGCTTGTGGTCATCAGCCCTTAGCTGGGCTGTGTCGGCTGTCAGCTCCTTTTGCAGGTGGCAAAATGCCTTTTTCCCACATCTTCCTGATGTTGCTGGACCAAAGCTGGCTCACTGTTGCACTGAGCCATTCCCACATCCCTAAGGTACATCAGGCCACAAGTTCCCAGCCAGGCACTGCTGCTTTTTGTAGGCAGAGCTTGTATTGGCCCAGGTTCCTTGGCCAGTAGTGGTTGTTTATGCCTGCAGGGACTCTGGTGTGATCAATGTGCCCTCAGGTATAGACCCACTAAAGCAATCCAGGGCCAGTGTGCTGATAACACAGCAGCCTCCAATCTAGGGAAAGTGTTTATTAGTTAATGGTCCTGTAGGCAGCTGGCAGCAGTTAACCAGCATGAGTACACACAGACTAAACCACTCTTTCCACCAGCAAAATTAGTGAAGGTTTGCCTTTCCTTTCCTCATAACACAGGCTTATCCTAATGGCCATAAGACCCAGGGCTTGTGAGTGCCCATACTGCAGCCCATCTTCTATCACACAACTAGGACCATGCCACTGACTGAGTTTATGAATCACTTTCTTCTGTTTTTCCATTTCTTGGTCCAAAAAAAAAAGAGAGGTAAGTCAGAAATCCATTTTTGTGAAAACATTCAGAAACCACTGGTGCCTGTCTACCTCTCACAAAATCTCAGAAATCTCTTCTCCTAATGACCTGTAGATGTGGAGGCAAAAAGAAAGCAGTTGCTGTAGAGAGGAAGGCATAGCAAACACACACCTGTTTCCCAGAGCAGAGGTGTAGGCAGTGTGGAGGGGGTCAGGATATGCAACCCCAATAATGCCTTCTCCTTTAGGCAAGTGCAAACACATAGCTCTCACAGTCCATCCCTCTGCATAGCCCAGGCTGGAAATTGTCACCCAGTTATTTCTACTTCATGCCTGGAAGTAGAAGCCCTAATATATTGAAGGACCTAAAAGTAAGGGAAAAATCTACCCTGTCCTAAGATCTCTAGGCAGATCATTGTTTTTCCAAAAATCTGTGTCTTATTTTTCTCTGAATTGGCTGGCTTCAGCTTCTGTTGGATCTTGTTCTGCCCATTTACAAAAGAATGAGTAACTCTGCTATTAAAATCCCTTTTTCCTTGTTGGTGCTTGCAAGTTGTCATTATATCATATGAAATAGATTGGTTTTCAGTCTGTAAAGTGATCTCTGCTGACCTCACTTGTAGTCTTGATTCCACTTGTCTTAAAAGTTTTACATCTTTCTGAAACGTGGACACCAAAGTTTTCAGCAGGTAGTAGAGTCAGTAATAGTGTATATATTGATCTATGCTCACCATTCATATATCTGTGGTCCAGGTCTGTTCACTTAACAGAAAGATTTTAGGCTTTTGAGTCCATCTGGACTATCACAACTCAATCTTTTTTCCCAGTCACTGCATCTCAGAACAGCCTTTGTCTCACATCCTACATCCCTGTCTCTCAATATGGGCCATTTTTCCTTCCGTGTGGCTCCACAGAAACACATATTATTCAAAGAATATTGCCCCAAGCAGATTATCCAGTTCAATCTGCAAATGACCCTTCACCAGCTGTGAGTCCATAGACCAGTTTTTGTTTATCTGCAAACACACTGTGATGTCAGAATTCAGCTAGGGATGCAGTCTTCCTTCTGTTGTTTGCAGCAAAGATAGGTAGATGAGAGATGAAGCACAGGTTTTGGCCATGGCTGGAAGGCATGCAGGAGAAATGTGTGATCAGAGCTGCTTCTGCTGCCCAGACAGCCTCATTTGCAGCACACCCCACCTTCCTTGCATATGAGCCTTTAGCAGAGCAGATGCCCTGGAGAAGCTCCCCAGGTGAGCTGGTGCCTCCATCCTTCCTGTGAACAGCATGGGAGCCTGCAGAATGGCAATTCCTCTCCTGAGACCTCCTCAGGGATCTGGAAGCTGCTCAATTGTGTCTATGATGAGAACTGGCAGATCCATTAGGACGTGTCAGAAATGGATGCAAAAACTTTATGTGGAAGTTGGTATGGAAAGAAAGCTTGTTCCAGTCTGCTCCTCTTGCCCATGCTAAGGATTTATGTCAAAGGAAAATGTCAAATATCTGGGAGAAGAGCTTTTACAATGTTTTATATCATCATTGCAAGTCCCATAGTATTAATATTAGCTCCTGATTCTGGAGCCAGGTGAGCAGCTGTCATCTTCACTCGCTCCTCCTGTCATAATTATCTCACTTTTTGGTTTGAGTTTTGGGGTTTTTTAAAGCTTTGAATGTGACTTGAGTGCAACCTAAAGGCCCCAAACTAAGATAATGCAAAATATGTTACAATACTTTTAAACTTTATGACTTTTAGACCCCATTCATAAATCAATCTTTATCCTCCAAGATAAGGACTTCTAAGGTGAAAACATGCCAGTGAAGCAGCCTGAGGCCCCAGAAATTGATTGACTGAAGGCATCCTGTCAGGATGAGACCATTGCATGTCACTGCCTGGTAGTGAACATTCACAGAACCACCTGTGATTGTTTTCTCTCCATCTCTCCTGTTATTGCAGGGCTTTATTCATGCAGGCTACTCAATATCCATGGTCAAAGAGTTCAAGTTTATGAATATTCATTTCTTTGCTTCTGTGTTGCACCTGATCCAGCTGTATTCAACTCAAAGGTGTGTTCCAGAGACACCCAATGTGTACATGAAGACCACTAACTAGAGAGGAGTTTCCAAATATGCCAGTAATAATGTATTGTTTCTCTTGTTAATACAGTTGATCTGCCTCACTGATAATTATCTGTGCCTTATTTCTAATTTGATATCTTCTGGCTTTAATTTCTGCTTTGCCATTTTGCTTTGCCTGGGTAAAGCATCTTTTAACGTCACATGTTTGTGTCTATCACATATTTACTCACTATTCAGCTGTGCTGTGCTGCCAAGACTCCAGACCTTGGTCTCTGCTGAAGAGAGATCTCTCCTGGGCTCCTAGGAAGCTCTGAGATGTGCTGCAGCAAGGTGGGATGAGTGTCTCTGGTTTGGGTTCAAATGCTGATTGGTCCATATTTGCAGAGGGATTTGATAGCTTTGCAGGGTGCAAGAGCAGCCTGGTCTCACTGGGGCTGATGATCTACATGAACTCTGCCATATTCAGCCCCGTGTGGGGCAGAGCTTTCAGAACTTGTCAGAAGAGAGAGCCTGGGCACCTGCAGCACCCTCACCTCTTGCAGGAAAACTGCTCCCCACCACAGGCTCTAAGGACCTTTCACTCTCCTCCCTGATGAAGCTGCCTCTCCTCTGTGCACAGCTGATTTCTCCAGCCCTACAGCAAAGCACAGTGGGGCCTCAACTTGGAAGAAAGCTCTCAGAAGTGGGGCCATCACCTCTGCACTGGAAGGCTGATTTGAAGCGTTGGCACTGGCCAGGGCTTTCCAGTTTGTCCCAGAGCAGCTCTGGGCGGATGTGTGCCCCTTCACTCTCCACCCCAGTTCTTCCCATGCCCTGTGCCAGGCAGGATGTGCAGGCTCTGCAGGGCTGCCAGCTTTGTCACAGGCTCAACAGCCTGTTCAGGAGGACTGGGGGGGGGAACACTGAGGACAACAGTCTCTGCCACCCAGGCCATGTGTTTTCTTTCCGTGGCCTAACCCTGAAGAAATGGATCTTTGTTTTGATGCACACACAAGCCTCTGTATGCTTATCATAATAAAGACTTCTGAACTGATGCCAGAAAAGTTTTCATGCTGTTTTCCAGAAGATGGGAGCTTGCCAGTAGTGGAATGGAGCTTCTGGCACTAAACATGGAAAAGTCCTGAGATGTGATTTCCTCCTTTGCCAGTTCCTTGATGCTCTCCTGGGCCAGCTCTGAGGCTCCTGGCGGATGGGTAGCATCCCCTCCTGGTAGAAAAAGGCACTGTGGTCTTTTCCAGGCTCTGGGCACCTCACAGAGATTGCCTCACTCCTGGGAAGGGTGCTAGTGCCCAAAACACATCTTTCTTGGCCTTAGCTTCATCCTGGCCTCCTCAAAGCAGTTTGTGAACTGGACAGAAGCAGTCCTCTGTTCTCATTTTCCCTCTCCCTCCACCAGGCAGCCCCACTGGCATCATGCTGGCACTGCAGCCCACCTTCCCAGCCCCCCAAACAGGTGAAGGACAGTGGACCTGTGCCCCCTCCTCACAGGGCTGCATGGCTCTGTGTGCAGCCACAGCTCTGCCAAGGCAAACAATGCTTGTCATAGTTGCTATTTTTCTTTCAGCATGCACTCCCCACAATTCGCTCATTCTTATGGTTATTGGCTTGAACTTTCCTCAAATTTTCCAATCTTTCTCTGTTAACAATATGGCCAAAACTGAAGTGAACCCATCAGATGGAGTCTTTCCATGGCAAGTGCCAGCAGAATCAGCTCCTTGCTGCCCTTGGCCATCAGCAATTTAACTGTGGGGGGACAGGGCTTGAATTCACATTCCTCTCACTCTCACCACAGAGCATTCCTGCTCCCCTTCTTTCTCCCACTGCCTCAAGGTCTCTCCATTTTTGAACATCTGGGTGAGGGTGGGGGAGTGTATGATCCATCCCAGATGTATTAGCCGTATTTTCCAAATGAAGTCTTTATTTACTTCCTTCACTGTTTCTAAGTTCTAATATCTTCTATTGTTTGTTTCTGCTTTCATCATCATTTTCAAACATGTTCAAATTTATTATTGGATTAAAGATCCATTAGGTTGTCATTTTCCTAGAATGTGTAAAGACCATGCTAGGTCAGATCAAACAGGCAGCGCATTGGGACTTGTCTCCAGCTGTGTGGTGGGCAAGAATTTAGAAGGATAGTTAGGGAAACAGGACAATCCTTTTCTTCTACCCATCAGGGGCCTAGGAAATTTCAAATTTTCTAAGATCAAATGATTTCTTCAAGATCTGATAACTGTGGGTGCCCCTGTTCTCCACATCTTATTCTCTTCATCTTATTCTCTTTTGCACTCATTTAACATTCAGCTTTGATGATGTAATTTCATGGTGTCTTTTGTGCAAAACTATTTCCTTTTGTATGCTTTAAACCTGCTGCTTGATAACAGGCTGCCTCCATCCCTGCACTGTGGATAACGCTGACTAACTCTCCAGACCTAATAGTGTGTGATATGTGTTCTCCACCCACAGGAGATTTTGTCCATGGCTCCTTTTTAGGCTCTAATGCTCTGGCATTTCTTTTTTTACTGTTGTTTCTCACATCCATCAGAAAGTGAGAACTTTCCTCATGTGTCCCTTGGCAGCACTGCAGTTCCAACTCTGCCACTGCTGTCCCGGGAAGGGAAAGGGGAGGGTGAAACTGGCCAACCACGGGGCTTGTGCTATTTTACTATAACCCTGCCTAACACTCTCTGGCTGCCAAGTAACACCGGGTAGTTCTGGAAACCTGCCCACGACTCTTTCACATGGCCTTCATTGCTGAAGCCTGGGGAAAGAGCAGCTCTGGGGAAGGCAGCAGCCCTGGGAGCAGGGATGTGAAGGTGATGAAGGCATTTCCCATTGCTGTTGTGGGCTGCTAGCTTTGCAAAATACCACCAGGCCAGTTTTGCTGTAGAGACAAGGACTGTCCTACCATACCCATGCTCACCATGCCACAGCTTCAGCTGCTTTGGTTTCTGGCATGTGCTATGGAGAAGCTATCACCTCCAGCACTGACTCTTGTTACCTGGCTACAGTGGGTGCAATGTCATTCCTGCTCCTGAACATGTGCTGCTTTCAGACTGGCTGACAAGCAGGGATGAGGGGGGGATGAAGCTTAACTAGGAGAAGGTATTAATATGGTTGCTGCTATCTCTATAAATGTATAATATTTTTCTTTTTCTGTTCATGCCTTCAAAAGGGCATTTTTCCAAAAGCAGGGGTTTAAGATGGAACTGTGCAGATAGGGCAGAAGAGCAAGAAGGCAAATGGTCAAGGAGAGAAAGGACCACTATGATGGTGCTAGGGCAGAAGAATGTTGGATGTGGGAAGGTCTGAGTATGCCAAGTCATGAACAGGCAATCCATGTGCCTCGACTGCTGTTTGCATCAGAGGCTACCAACAGCAGCTAGAGGCTATAAACAGGGACTCCCTGGTTTTACCACTGCTCTTCCTGGAAAAATGAGGTAGAAAGGCAGCAGCCCAAGCAGATGTGGAGAACAGGTAGGAAAGCACTGGGAGAGAATGCTTTGCTGGGTGAAGCAACCCTTGACACAGAAATTAGAGCAGTGCAGCACAGATCCACCACAAAGCTGCAGGGAAAGCAAATGTTTGGCATGGCACTGAGTATCCTGGGCAGCGCATTACTGATGGCCAGAGGAGCTCCTCTCTAGCACAGCCCGGACAGAGCAGAATAGCATGCTCGTGTTACCAAAGGGAACCTTTCTCTTGGCCTGTCCAGCCGGGATGGCAAATTTTTCAGCTGTTTGTGCTCATGGCTGGGCTCTGTATCAGGGTTGTCTCAGTAAATATCTCTGTCAGAGCCACTAGATTGCTGGAGTTTTAGCCTCGTGGGGCAAGGCTGCAAAGCAAGGCTGCCTCTGGCAGTGGGCAGAGTCCAGGGACCATGAGATGTCTGCTGCCCGCTGGGGTAAGCGTAGGAGATGGGCGGAGAGAATCAGCTTCTCCTATATCTAGAAACAGTTTGCAACCTTTTGTTAGCAGACAGCAGGACATTTTCATTTGTCTTTACGCAGTTAAGCAATGCCCTGGTGCTCAGTGCCTGTCAGAGCTCTTTCTCATGCCCGCTCTCAGAGCAGGGCGGGGTGATACCAGACTTTCGAGAGGAGCTCCCCGTGATGGTCCCTGCTCAGCAGACAGCTCCTGCATCACATCCCACGCTGCTCTGCCCTCCCCCTGCACCGTCCAGCTCGGCAGTCCGGGCAGCCAGCTGTGGCGAGGGCGGTGCAGTCCGTGCCTCTGTTTATCCCGGGGGCGATGGGATCGCCGGGTGAGCAGGGCCGGGCACAGGGGCCGGCTGACCCTCGGAGCCCGCGGCGGTGCCTCCTCGGCTTCCCCAGGATTTGGGGCAGGAGAGGAGGCGCGGCGCGGAGCCGGGCCCGGGCTCCGGGGCGGAGCGGTGGGAGGCAGGCAGGGGTCGGGCAGGGCTGCGGGAATGGTGCGGGCAGCGAGGCAGCCCCTGGCTCTCCCCGTCCCCCTCGGCTCTTGCCCCACGAGAGGGCTCGGTGACGGGCAGCCCCCGGCCCGCCGGCCCCTTCTCCTTTCCTCTCCTTTCCTCTCCTTTCCTCTCCTCTCCTTTCCTCTCCATTCCCCCGCCCGCCGCTCCCCGTGCGCTTGGCAGCCCCGACGCCCTCCGCCGCCAGTTTTCCAGCCCTGCGCTTCTTCTGCGGTGACAGCCAGTGGCTGCGGGGCCCTGTTTGCTGTCCAGTTAATAAGTGAGCTGGAGCGGGGGGAACCTTCTCCGCCAGGGGAGAGCGGGCTCGCCGGGGGCCGGGCGGGCGGGCGGGGGGAGCATTCCTGCGCCGCGGGGCCCCGGCGCGCCCCGCTCCCGCCGCCCCCCGCCCGCAGGTGCAGGGGGCTGGCACTCGGCAGCTGGAAAGAGCTGGTTGGAGTTTGCACTTTAAGCTCCCGGTGGGGAGGGAGCCGGGGCTGGGAGCTGGTCCGGGCGCCCGGCGCCGCGGGAGGATGGCGCGGTGGCTGCGGCCCCTCGTGGGAGCCCTGCTGCTGCTCGAGGGGGCGGCCGCCCTCAGCTTCCTCCACCATCGCTACGAGGAGCTGGTGCAGGCCCTGTTCCGCGTGCAGAGCCAGTGCCCCTACGTCACCCGCATCTACAGCATCGGCCGCAGCGTCGAGGGCCGGCACCTCTACGTGCTGGAGTTCAGCGACTACCCGGGCATCCACGAGCCCCGTGAGTACGGGGAAGGGACAGCGGCTGGGCAGCACGGGCTCCGTCGGCGCGCTGCGTGCCACGCGGCACTGCTGGGGCGCTGGGTGGGGGCATGTCCCTTTCCGGGCAGCACTCCTGGCAGTGCCCCGGTGCCGGGCGGCGCGGTGTCCGGCACGGAGCCCGCAGCCAGCCCAGGGACGCGCTCGCCCAGCCGCACACGTGCCCCGTGTGCTTGCGTGAGCTGCAGCGGGGCCCAGGACTTTGGACGGAGCTCTGAGTTTTCAGCTCAGGAAAATGCGAGGACGCGGGCGAGTCCATCGCAGCGCCCCACCGGCACTCCCACACTCTCCCTCCCAAAACAGTGTTGTTCAGGCGAGGAGAGCAGCACGCAGCCTCTGCCCCGTGCTGCTGGTAGTGACAGGAGAGAACGTGCTCGGCCCTCGCTCCTCCAGACGGCAAAGCCAGCAAGCAGGGACCCCGGCAGAGAGGGCGCTGGGCTCCTGCAGCGCTCCCGGCGCCGTGGGCAGTGCAGCCCCGGTGACACGCTGGGCTCAGGGACCTCCACCTGCTGCCACGTGGCCCTGTGGGGCCTGGGCACAGTGGCCCCTGAGCTGCTGCCTGTGCAGCTTGGAGATGCTGCCGAGCCAGACCTTGCGGGCAGCCAGGTGCCCCGGGGGCCTGGGGAGAGCAGCATACAGGGAGGCTGCATACAGGGCTCCCTCCCATCCCTGCCTCGTGTTCCTAGCTGCAGATAAGGACAGAGCTCTCCCTGCTTTCTGCAGGATCGTTTGCCTTTCCAGGTCCTGGTTGATGTGGTTAAACGCAGGGGCTGGTAAGTGCAGGCAGCCTAGTTACATGGAAACCTGCCAGCACGGCTGCAGGAGCATGCAGAACTGTGCCCCCCTCAGTGGAGCAGCCCCCACAAACCCCACAGCACCCCATACCTGGCAGCACTGCACTGGGGGCATACAGCTCCAGTGCTGTGGCCCACAGTATCATTTTAGGAGTGCCAGGAGGTGGGATGGGAGCTTTCCCACCTTGGCTACTTCTGTGACAGCCTGTTCAGCACTGGGAAACCTCCATATCACCTCTGCAGTGCATCAAGGCTGACTCAAAGCACACAATGAGCAAAGGGCACTGGCAGTGCACCACTGGATTTTAGACTTGCAGAACCACATGAAAACAGCTGGAAGGGCTGTAGAGATGACTCAGATCTCCCCTGCCCCAGGCAGGCAGCAATGACCTGTGGCCCTGCTTGTAGCATGGGACACTGTCAGGCTGGCACTTTCAGCCTGAGCATCAGGAATTTGGGAAACTGTGGATTTCCTTGAAGGACATGAAAATTAACTCTGAAAAGCAAGCTCAGAGTCAATGCAGTAATTAGAGCTTGTGTGTCCATATATATAAAGTTTAGGGGTTTGCATACTGGAAAAGGCTGACAAATCCTGCTGCAGACTTGAACAAAGCAGAGAATCCTTGCTGAAACCTTATTTTTTTAGAGGCTGGACATATGCCCAGGATTTTTCTGTATTTTTAATAACTGGATTATCTAACTAAATCAGTTCTCATGTCCCTGCAATCTAACAAGATCAAGGGTATGTTGCCCACCTCTGGTGTTTTGCACTGAGACACAGCAATCAAAAGACATGGAAAAGCAAAATCTTTAGCTAAAATTAGACCTTTTTTTTTTTTTTTTTTTTTAATGCAACAAAGCACAGCAGCTTTTGCAAGCAGCAGCTCACCATCTGGGGGTGTGATGCCTTTTACCCCAGGGATCCTGATGGACATCATACCTGGCAGCAGGGCTGCATGCTCTGGTGCCCAGAAAGCTCACAGTGCAATGGGAGTCTCAAGATCTGGCAAGCCAACTTTTGTAGCAACACCCTTTTTTTTCCCTGACTCTTTCATGTGACAGTCAGACTCCCTTTTTAACTTAATTCCCCTGTTGTCTTTCATTCTACCAATGCTGGCTCCAGCCTGCAATGTGACATTTTATTTTCCCACAAGTAACTGCTTTAAAAGGCCCTCTGGGAAAGCACAATCATGTCCTCCTGCCTCTCCTTGCAAAGCAGCAAGTCCTGTTCCAGGCACTGTCTGCCTGTGGTCTCCAAGTCTGTGTTTTGAGACCTTATTTTAGAAGTCAGTGGCAAGAGACCTTTTTGGTCATACTGGAGCTGCCTGAAGGACAGTTTTTTCCATATTCAGCTCAGCTGCTGAGGGTCTCTCCAGAATCTTTTTCCTTGAGGGTGAGGGGGGCCTTAACCTTGACCTTGGAGGCAGGTAAAGGGGAAGGAGAGATGCAGAGCTGGGAATGTGCCGGCTCTGAGAGGCACTGAGAGCAAATGCAGAAGAGCAGAGGTGGGAGAAACAGTCTGTGCCCTCCACTGCCACCTACCACAGAGCTGTGAGGCTCTGGCAGCCCAGGGCAGTCCTGCCCGTGCTTCCTGGTCCTTTTGTGCTGCCTTTCACCAACCCAAGACCAAACCACCAGCAAATGCTCCTCCTGTGTAAACACCCAAAGCAACCTGGAGGAGAGTCTGAGCTGCTCCCAGGGTGCTGTGGCAAAATGAAGTGGAGCCCATATGAGAACTGTGCCGCTCTCCCTCACTGAGGTTTGCATTTTCCAAGGGAAAGGGTCATTTTATACCATTTACTGGGTGTCCCTTGGGCTTGCCTGGGGCTCCCTGTGGTAGGCATTTGCTCTTCCCCCCCATTCCAGCCCTGGCTGATGGCATCACTCTCTTGCTCTCTCCAGTGGAGCCAGAGTTCAAGTATGTTGGGAACATGCATGGGAACGAGGTGCTGGGCCGTGAGCTGCTGCTGCAGCTGTCTGAGTTCCTGTGTGAGGAGTACCGCCGGGGCAGCGAGCGGATCACGCGCCTCATCCAGGACACGCGCATCCACATCATGCCCTCCATGAACCCCGACGGGTACGAAGTGGCTGCCAAGCAGGTACCAGGCAGGGATCACCTCCTCCAGACGGGTAGGGGCAGAAAGCCCTTCAGATCCCTTTGGGATCCTCTTCACTGCAGCTAGGAGGAGGGGGATTCCTTTCTCTTCATGCCCTGCCAAATTTGTCCCCGTCAACTGCTGTTGCTGCTTCTCACCTCCCTACCAAGGGTTCATCTGTCCTGCCACAGGTGATCTTGGCAGCTGATGGAGAAGACTTCCTATACCTGTCTTATTTTCCTAAGAAGTTATTTGTCACAGGAGGGTCATTGCAAATCCCCTGACCTAGACTGGGAAAGCGACAGCTGAATGCAACTGTCATAAGCAGGCAGGGACATGAGAGATGGGAGGGATGGGAATAAGCTCCCTAGTCCTGAAAAAATATCACCCATTTCTTTGTGCTACTAGACTTCAGGGAGATACCTGTGGCCCTTTCAGCTAAAGCAAATTATATATTTGTCTTGTGGCTTACTTTGTCACCCTGGAAAATGAAGATATTGTTATTGATTTTCCCTGTCAGTACCAATACTCTTTATTGTCCTGCCAGCAACAACACATGTTGTAACTCATAGGCACTGAAGTGCTTTTACAATGGCCAATCTCTGCTTCTCTGATGCCCAGCCTGACTGCACCCAACCTGGACTCAACCTCTGTGATGCACCTTTGCCCCACAGGGCCCCGACAGCAACGGGTACTTGACAGGGAGGAACAATGCCAATGGAGTGGACTTGAACCGCAACTTCCCTGACCTCAACACACTCATGTACTACAGCAGGGAGATCAGCGGGCCAAATCACCACATCCCACTGCCTGACAACTGGAAAAGCCAGGTACCAGTCTGGGATACTGTGAGGGCTACAGCATCCTCTTAGAGTGTCTCAGCATGCAAGCAAATACACTGTCCTTTGGCCTGCATAGTGCTTGTCTCCTCTGAGCCTTCTGCCTGCAGAGAAATGATGCAATCCTGGTCCCATACCACAGCTTGCACCTCCGCCTGCACTGGCTGACATCACAGCCAGCTTGGAGGAGCAGGCTGCAATGCACAGGGTAGCACATGCTGGCTAACACCTGTGCCTCAGGTTTTGGGGTTGTACTGGGGGAGCTGCTTTGTGTATCAGGGCAGTGGTGGAGAACAAAGGAAGCTGCAAGAGCTGCAGCAGACACATTGCAGGACAGGGTCTGACATGGCCAATCATGCCACAGCCTGGCATGGAGCAGCTGCTGGCACAGAGGTCTCTTCTCCCCGTCTCCTCTCTTCTCCTTATAGGTGGAGCCAGAGACATTGGCTGTGATCCAGTGGATCAGCAGCTACAACTTCGTGCTCTCGGCCAATCTGCACGGTGGAGCAGTGGTGGCGAATTACCCCTATGACAAGTCCCAGGATCAGCGGTTCAGGAGCCACCGGCGCACGGTGAACACGCCTACCCCTGATGATAAGTTGTTTCAGAAGGTGAGCACGGCCACGCTGGGTGAGGACATTCCCTGGCAGGGTGCAGAGTGAGAGCTGGACCGAGTTCTGGTCACTGCATCATGCAGGAGCTGAGCCAAGAAACGTGTTGGAAATAATCATTAGCAGACTACAGCTTTTCTGCCAACCACTGGCTCAGCAGCCAGGTCAGGACAGTCCCACCCTGGGAGGCAGTCCCACCACAGGGACAGGCCAGTCTTAGCCCTCAGGGGCTCCCTCCTTGTCCGTGCTGTGCTTGGGTTCCCCATAACCCAAATACCACTGGTATACTCAATAACAACCTGCTCTTCCAAAGCTGGAAGCTGCACCCAGCTTTGCCACACCATCTTAGAGTGCATAGGGTTTTTTTTTCCTAGGGAAGTGACTGGGGGCCTGCTGAGACCTGGATAAGGGAGGTGGGTGCCCAGCAGGAGCTTATGGATGGTGAAGAACAAGAACTACAACAAACAGCAAGAGCTCCAGGAGCATAGGCAGGGAATACATCAGTCTGTGCTGTAGTTCGTGCTAGCTGAAGGGTTTACTTCAGAAAAAATTATCCCACTAAACAAATCCCAATCACTGCTTCCATTAGGAAATACCCACCACAAGAAAAAAGCAAGTCTGCATCAGAACAGTTAATGAGAAAAATAAGTCCAAGCTGCAGTTCAGCCTTCTCTGGAAGCAGAATCTGTCAGGACCTCCTGGGATTATGGCTGTGCTCAGACCCAGATGTAAAGAGGCTGCAGTCTGAGGCATAGTCTAATGATACCCATGTGGCCTCAGGACTCAGAAATGTAGAGAAGTAACTGTTTTCCTGCTGACAGAATGATATTATACTGGAATCTGAATCATAATACAAGGGTATAGAGTTTGCCTTAGAAAATGCAATGCCAGTCTCCTAAACTTATGCAAAGAACTGGCTTTGGATGCAGCAGCCCAGTTTTAGCTCTGCCTTCATGTCTAAAAATAAACAGTAATCTTAATAAGGGCAACAAACAAATCGTTGCTAGAACCAGAAGTTGCCCAAACTCTTTCCTAATCCAAACTCCCCCGATACATATCTGGTACTTGCCAGGACTGATACTGTTTACTTTTCTTCCTGTGTCTTTTGCCCCTGTTAGCGCCATTTGCTGTGTGGGGCCAAGTGTGCCTGCATAGGTCCAGTGCCCTCTGCTCCCCCTTTTCTCAGCATGGGCAAGGCAGAACCTGCTTGTGCCATCAGCAAGCTTCCAATTTGCCAGATTACAGCTCTTCCTCCTTCACCTTTATCTGCCTACATCTTGCAGAGGCCCTGGACACCTCATGTTGTATTTTGTGGCAGTAAAATGCGGGAACTCTCTCCTGTCTGACTTCCCTGCCATGCTCCTCAGCAAAGGAGGGAGCATGTTTTGTCCAGAGCCAGGCAGATTCTCCAGCCATGTGGGGCTGGAGCAGTGACCACTGGCTGCTCTCCCTCTAGCTGGCCAAGACCTACTCATACGCCCACAGCTGGATGCACCGGGGCTGGAACTGTGGGGATTACTTTGCTGATGGCATCACAAATGGGGCGTCCTGGTACTCACTCAGCAAAGGTAAGGGCTGGGCAGGTGAGCACCCCCCACTGCAAAAAGAGTGAAGGGGTAGACAAGAAACCTCAGGCCAGGATGGGTTGGGGAAGGACTGTGGCAATAGGATTATGCCCATTACTAGACACCATTCTGGTATTTGTATCTCAGACCAGGAAATGGCTTGGGAGTACTTGAAATGGCTTGGGAAAGAGCTACAGAAATAACTAAGGTCTGCAGAGACTTTCATCCTATATGCTTCTAGACAAAGGAAGCATTAATCTGTTAGTGTATTTGAAAGTCCTATGGTGTAATTCCATCAATACCCCAAACTGTGAACAAAGGGAAGGCAGCTGCTAGTTCCTGAAAAATTTTATTTAAAAAGGCACAATGAGGAAACTGAAAAATCAACCCATAAGACTAGACAAAAGATCGAAGAGGAACTGGAAGAGATATATAGCCCCCTGTGGTACCCAGCCTCCCTGGGCTTCTGAAGGCAAGTTGATGAATGATACAGCTGAAAGAGAGTTGGCAGCTACAAGGACAGGGCTGCATGGGTGGAGAAGGCTCTAGTTGCACTGTCATGCAGCTGAACCTGTGGTGCAGAGGAGAGTGAGATGGTTCTGGTCAAAGAAAGACGGGCCAGGATGACAGGGACATGGGAATAAGAAGGGAGCCATGTCCTGCCCGTAGACTGTTCTTCTTTTCCAGGCATGCAGGACTTCAATTACCTCTATACCAACTGCTTTGAAATCACCCTGGAGCTAAGCTGCAATAAGTTTCCCCCCGAGGAGGACCTTGAGCGGCAATGGATGGCCAACCGGGAGGCCCTTGTTGCTTTCATTGAAGAGGTAAAGGGGCAGTGCTGAGACCTTCACCTTTCTGCAGAACCCCCTGGCCCTGGTGCTAGGGGACCAGTAGCTACCAGGTGTGGGAGGGAGTTGGTTGTGGAGCTCACGAGGTGCTCTTGTTGGTGGCCTTTGGGGAAGCTGTTGTGTCCTAGACTGGCTCTGGTGGGGACTGCCAGGATCACCAAGGGTACAGGGAAAGGTAGGGCTGTCCCCAAAGCTCTGCCCTGCTGCTTGCCAATACCTTCCTGAGCAAAGGAGGGGCCTTGACCCATCAGTGTCCCTCCCTGCAGGTTCACCAGGGCATCAAAGGGATGGTGTCAGATGAGAACAACAACGGCATTGCAGGAGCAGTGATTTCTGTCCAGGGAATCAGCCATGACGTCACCTCTGGTGGGTTCTTGATCCGCTTACATGTCTGAATATGTGGGTGAAGTTAGCAGGCAAGGCTATAATATGGGAGGCCATCATGGTTTGCTTCTCAAAGACACTATCTGGGACAAATATACCTTATCCTTAACTAGGGTGAGCTTGGAAAAGCCTAGGGAAGACAAGAAGTGAGAACTGGAATGCAAACCTTATTGTAAAGGACTTCAGAAACTCAGCTCCTATTTTATCTGGGAGGGACTATTGAGGGGATAATCTACTCAAGTATTATAAGTATCTGCAAAGAGCTGAAACAGAAGATAGCAAAGAACAAGAAGAAAAAAGAAAGAATAAGATGAAAGACTGAAAGTTCATGCCAGACAAGTTTAGCTGAGAATGAAGTGCCACTTTATCCAAGCTGTGGTTGTTTCTCCCTTGCTGGCCAATTTTAACCTCCTTTCCATGAACACCCTCCTCCAAGCAGACTGAACACTACAGACTGCTTGCAGAAAATAGCTGATATTACAGCTCTTCAGAGGTCAGACTATGAAATCATTAAGCTCTTCCTGGCTGTAGGTCTGTGAGTCAGTAACACTAATATTTGGCACTTATTATGCCAACCTGCATGGGAAAGGAGACTGTGGGAGATCAATCACAGAAGAGTTGGCTGCCAAGGGCTGTCTGGAGTCTCCTCTCTAGCTTGGAGCAAGATTGTCCCCAGCATTGGCTCTGATCAGCCACTACTCCCTCCAGCCAATTCTCATTGCCCCCAAGGATGGATATTTCACAGCCTAACTGCTGTCCAGTGCCAGGGCTCTACCCCATTCAGATGAAGCTGTGCTCCCAGATCCACCCTGAAGCAATTTGCAATATCCATCCAGTTACATAGAAGGGATTATACTCAGATTTCCAGAGTAATCCATAATGAGGTGTTACCTCCCTGTTTGCCATCTCCTGTCCCTAAGCACACCAGGGCACAGTCTGTCAGAGTGCTCCTGGGGCTTTCTTATGCAGGGATCAGGGAGCAGCTGAGCTAATGAGAAACTAAAACCTGCTAACCCAAACGTGGCAAAATTGTGTAAGGCAGGAAGTAGACTGTGTTATACATAAGGAGTCAGACTGGAGCTGTGATTGTCCTCAGGTCTGCTATCAGGCAAGTGCTCAGCTTTGCAGCCTCCCTATGCAGGCACAGCCAATGCTGCTCTACAGTCCCCTTTCATTTGGCTTTTGCTTGCAGACTGACCTCTCCTCCATGGCACTAATGAGACATCACCTGCACTGCAGCAATGTGAATCCAGCCTTGAGGTAGCCAGCAGATTTGGGAAAAAAAAAAATCTGGGTTTTGAAGGCTACGCATCCTAGAGGAAATAACTCAGCAAGAATTACTGGAATGTCTTTTGCTTTGCTCCCTGAGCATCCTGAGTGCTTTCTTTTTCTACCTTGTGTTCCAGGTGATATGGGGGATTATTTCCGACTGCTGCTGCCTGGCACTTACACTGTCACAGCCTCTGCAGAGGGGTACCAGCCCCTGACAGTCACAACAACAGTGGGCCCAGCTGCACCTTCATTGGTGAGTCAGGCTGCACAGTCACAAGGGTTTCTCAAAATATCCTCACCCCAGGGAGAAAGAAATGTGGTGGGGGATGTCTAGTGAGCAGCAGAGAAAGGAGATAGGATGTAGAGCATTTCCAGTGGCTGTAGGTTATCTGTTTTGGCAGACAGGGCTCCACACAGCTCATAGCAGGGAACAGAAGGAAGACAATGCCTTGTGCCTTTCAGTTCCTTACTGGGGCCTTGCAGCTACACTGGGCTGCCATACCAGCTCCTGTGTCCTTCTGCCTCTTGGCCATGAGAGAGCTCCTGGCTGGCTGGGACTGCTGCTCTTCAGCTCTCCCTCCATCCTCCTCCCTCTCCAGGATGAGATGATGTGGAGACAGCATCTGTTCCCTGAGGTTCAGTTATCCCCCCAGCTTTGTGGGTTTCAGCACTCTGCTATCATCTGCATTCTGCCTGGGACCAAACATGTTATCAAATTCATAGCAAGAGGCTGAAGTCTGCCTTTCTTTTTGCTGAGAGCACCAAAGACAAATGGGAACTGAGTGCCAACAAAGAACAGCCAAGCACCTTCAGGAAATAGAGTGCTCTTGACCCTGGTGTGTCTCCTACAGTGCCTTTCTGAGGACTGGCTGGACAACTAGCAATTGGTTGTAAAAACAGTGGGTGGTGATCCCTGCCCCTGCTGTTGCCTTGTGAACATGGAACTGCAGATGCAGGCTTCTCAAGGGACCAGCAGGATGCCCCCATCTGCAGCATCCTGACACATCATTTGCTTCACTGTGTGTACATCGGTCAAGCTCTGCTGTAAATACACTGTGGTTGTTCTCCCACCTTCCCTCACTTCATCCCACTCTGCCCAGCCTCTGAAGTTCTTCCAGAGCTGCCCTCTTCTCAGGATTAGAAACCTTCTAATTTTCATACTAAATTTATTTATGGTCATTTTATGCCTATTTGTTCTTATGCCAATGTTGTGCTTTAAATAGCTCCTTTTCTTCACTGGTGTTTATTCTCTGGTGTATTTATAGGGAGCTGTCAAGCCCAGTCCTTTGTTTTGCTAGGTTAAGCACCCAGCTCTTTGGGTTTCCTTTTCAAAACAGATTTTCTTTTTACAGTGCTACTGTAGAAGACTGATTTGTTCCCTGATGATCTGAATTTTGCATAGCTCCTCTCACAGCAGCCCTCCTGTTCCCATTTCTGCAACACCTCCCATACTCATTGTTCACCCCATCCCTCCCCCAGGAAGCCCATACAGCCCCATTCCAGTTTCACCTTTCTGTATGGCCTCCCCATTCCTCATTTATCTGATGTTATGTTTTGCACACTCTCTGTGCCCTTCTCCTACTTGTACCTGTTGTGTGGCTGTAGTGGATGGAGGTTTCTTTCCCAGGATTTTTTTGCCTGGATCCACTGGAAGCACTGGTTACTGAAAGACTGATTAAGCTAACAAGATGCAATTGAAAAAGAACTGTCTGTCCTAAACCATCCTGTGTATTAAATATTCACAGAGATGCAGAAGCAATGCTATGTCTCTACTCTCTGATGAGAAAAGGAGAATAAAGAACATAGCTCAGTCCCTTACCATTCATAGGTCTTCTTCCAAACCATCCAAGGACATTGCATTACCACAGGAGCAAGTCTGCAAGAGAAACACAGTTCATTGTTAGTACATTTTCCATAGGAGGAAAAAAATTTACAGCTGCTTCAAGTGTTTAAAGAGTAAAGGAGCTGAGTTCCTTTAACAGTGGCTGAGACCCCTTATTGTTTGACTTGGCCCCAGAGTCAGCTTCGAAGGAAAGCAGCAGAGGGAGGTCCTGCAGACCCCTTAGCCAGCAGAGCACACACTCAGTGTTAAATGCAGTTATCTTTGTTCTTTCTCCAGGTGCATTTCCAGCTCAAACAAGAAGTGGTGAGGAAGCCTGCAGAGCGTAAAGCCTCAGGCACACGGATGAACAACAAAGCACTGCAGAAGAAGGTCGTGCCAAGAGCCACCCGCCGGGGGACCCAAAGATGAGGACAGCTCATTTGGCTGAGAGCTGGGGAAGCTGTTTACATGAGGCCTGGCTGATGACTCCAGCCAGTGAACTTTCCAACAGTCCAGCATGAAACTAGCCCAAATTATTAGGTTATTAAACAAGGAAGTATTTAGTCCCTGAGCAAATTGTGAAGTCATTCACAACAAAGTGTGCCTGGGCTATAGTTCCCCAGGCAGAGTGTCTGTATGTGCTGAGTTCTCCTGCACTTGCTCCATCTCAGAGAGCTCTGCTCCCTTTATTCCTGAACTGTTGCTACAGCCCACATGAAATGCCACTAGTGTATACCAGGGATAAGGAATCCAAGCCTTGGTGTAAGCTGCACTCACAAACTGGGCCCATGAACATTAGTCCTCTGGGTTCAAGTGCCATGCTTCTCCCTCAGGTAAGGACACTTGCTGCCTGCAGACCCCAAAGTTAGGGGAAGGCCAGTTTTAAAGTAGGCAGTGATGTGAGCAGCTCTGAACACAACTTGAAACACATGCAGCACAGCTTTTGCTGACTGGTAACTCTAAGGAGTTGACCAGATGGTTCAAGGTCATTTCCTGATCTTGATGGGCAGATGGGACTTTCTAGTAGCTGGTTTGGATTTTTTGTAGTCAGATAGACTGAAATTATGCATGCTGGCAAAAGCCAAGTATTATCCTGTCTCTTTAAGTTTTCAGACCCAAACCAGATGGCTTGCTGAGAGGTCTGCTCTATCCAATCCAAACTATTATTCTGAGCACAGAAGGACAACTGGTGATGAGTAGAAGTCCAAGCCAGGCTATTTGGATGTTCCTTTGAGACAAATACCCTGAACCTTGGTTCAATATGCAATTGGGCAGTGTGGATGCTTGATGCCAGCAATATGCTGTGGAGGTACAGCATAAGCTGTGTGAGTTGTAATTGGGTTAGGAGAGAAAGGATCCATAGTTCAGTGAGGCAGGGTACCACAGGCTGAGGTTTAAAATGCTGCTTAGGCTATGTGGGCAGGTTTGGAGTAGAAGCAAGAGTAGAAACAAAGCTGGTTATTTCCATGGTAAAAATATCTTAAGCAGCCAAAACCTTTCTAGCATTCTTCATTGAAAATAAATAACTCCAGAGGGGTAAACAGTACTGTCTATATGCCCCAGTGATTTCTTTTTTCCTTGGGTGGTTATCCCAATATCCACCATACAGCCATCAGTTACTCTGTTTCTCTCCCTGTCTAAAGCCTGTTAAAAAAAGTGTCCCGCAAACATTTATTTGCTTCTTCTCTTTTGCAAACATCTCTTCCTTTCTTGTGAGCAACCTGTACCACCCTACTGCAGAAGCAATATTCTGCACTTCATGCCTCACCATCACGTCCTCCTCTGTCTCTGCTGCAAGTTGCTGGTGGCATTTTCAGCATTAGCAGCACACACACAGTCTTGTAGCTCTGCCTGCTAACAGAAGCTCTTTCTCTGTCATGCATTTTCTTGTAAAGGCAAAGGAAGCTGTCCCTTGCAGGTTAATTATACAGGCTGTTGCAAAAAAGTGCCCAGAATGGTAATGGATAGTGCTCTTTACAGTGGCTGTGAGTGATTTTGGTCTGCAGAAACCAGTAGGAGCTGGAGACACTGGCCAGTTCAGCAGTCACAGCCAAAGCCAAATTCCATTTTTTTTTTTTTCTTTTCCTGAGGCAGAACGAAATTAAAAAGAATGGCAAGGCTGAGATGCTCCAGTTTCTGTGTGGTTTAACACCCCTTCCACTGGCCAAGCCCAGCAGCAACACTGCAGATACTGGACCCTCCTGTTGGAAGCCACGTGTCAGTGCACATTCACCCGAGGGATGTGGTGGACATGCAGGCAGGACGAGGGAGGGCACCCTGCATGCCACGGCCTGGCCACATGCAGCACTTAGAAGGGTCTGCTGTCACCAAGTGTCCAGCTCATGTGGAAAAAAATATTGCTGCCCCCAACTACAGCACTCTCCTGGCTCAGCTGACCGCTGACTTCCGAGGATGTGTATGAAGCTGGGAGCAAGGAAAGAGCTCCCAGGGGCAGCCTTCAGCTGGCTAATTCCGCTGGGTGGTGTCTGGACAGGGTGATGCTGAGAGCTGTCCGTGCCACCTCCATCCCAGCAGTGTCACAGGTCGTCTTGCTGAGCCTGCTGGCTGCAGGGTGCTCTCGTGTTGCCCTCTTGTGGTCCTAGAAAATGTGAGACCGTCTCAATTCCACTTTCCAGGGCAGAGCAAGACGAGGGAGATTCCTTCCCTAGAACGGGACAACCAGCCCAGGAGGCCACATCACTCCACCCTCGCAGGCTGCTGTGAGCTTGGCAGTGCGGCAGAAAAATTAGAGTGTCAGTCGCAAGTGTTTTCCCCTACAAGAGGTTCCTGCAAGACACAGCCCTCTGGAGGTCTCTCTCTCTGGGCTGGGATTTGTCCAGCTCATTCTCCTCCCAGCTCTGAATATTTTTGTGTTGAACAATTTGGTAAAGCTCCACTTGGCCGTGCCTGAGCTCTCCACGTGAAAACATGGTTACAAAATGTTTCTGAGGCAGGATTTTTAAGCACATCCCTGAAAGGCTCGCCATGAGCTTCGCCCCCGATGTTGCAAGAAGCGTGGGCTAAAAAGGGCACAACCTTTGGATGTAACATCTGCAGGATAGGGATTTCTTATGCTTTTGAGGCTTCAGTCAAAGGAAAAACAGTTGACAGGTTTGTGTCAGAAGACACAGCAGTCAATCCTCCCCATATTCTCTGGGCCACTCCTGATTTTGTAGACCTCTTCCCACCGTATGCCCTTCTTCCAAGCTGAAGAGTCCCAGCCTGCAGCTTTTCACTGTACAGTCTGTTCCCATGTCTCTGAGCATCCTTACTGCCTGCCTCCCAACCTTCTGAGATGAAAGGACCAGGACTGTACGCAGACACTGGAAAAACATTTAAACAAAGTGAAGCCAGGCCCAGGAAAAAATCAAAATTCTTATAAGCAAAACTATGAGGATCTTGGGACAACCAGGAAAGCAGATAGAACTCTGCATGCAATGCCTTCTCATTTCTGTGTCTGGCATGGAGGAGGCAGAAAAGGGAAAACACAAATAAGTGAACTCGAAGAAGAATGAAGCAGCTTGGATGGGGATATCAGCAGAGGAGAGTTGGTCATGTCAATGACATGAAAGGCTGCAGGAGGGACTAAGATGATGGAAATACTCAAAACCTTCTTTGGCAGGCAAGAACAACAGAAATTTTGGGTCAGAGGACATCTAGAGCCCTGTGGCAGGGGCTGGTGTCCATTATTCAGCACCAGTAAATTATCTATAAGCACCTGCAGGGAATAGAGCACCTGTGCAGCTACAGGCCCCCTGCCCGCGGTGCCATGGCAGCAGTGTGGGTCCCCAGCTCAGGAGAACAGACGGGAACCAGCAGCAGCCTGTGCACGTCTAGCTCGGCTCTGAGCGCCAGCGTGCGACGGCTCCGCCACCTGGCTGGTGGCGAGTCAAGCTGCGATCTGTGTGGCCATGGAGAAGTGTAGCTAAATGCACAAACAAGTGCCAAACAGGGGTAACTGCTCAGGAGGACTTAGAGACTTTACAACGTGTTGCTGAGGGATGGTATCCCTTGGGGCATGGAGGCTTTTTTTTAGCCTGCCAGGAAATCCAGCGCGGGACCTGCTATATTTGGTATGCCAGATCTTCTGTGATGCACAAACTGGCCCACTCTGTCATGGATTTCTGCTGGCGAGCTATTGGTTTTTCTCCATCTTGATGCTTTGGCAGGATCTTAAAATGTATCTAAGCAGCCAAGGAGGCTGCTAGCGGCAGAGCTGAGACTGCAGCAGATGGACAGTGTAGACCCACTCGTCAGTCGCTGCCAAAGCCGACAAGGCAGCGAGATTCCCACACGGCGGCAGCGGGGAAGGGGAGCCCCGGCAGGGTGTGCGAGGCGGCGGCGCTCCGTGGGGAGGCAGGAGAGGGTTTGCACAGGCAGCTGCCTGCCGTGCTCTGCCAGGGCGCTCCGCCTGGCCCGGTGCACGGCGCACGAGTGCCGTGCCCCGCCCGCAGGCTGCGGGCACCGCCTGGGCACCGTGTCCCTGCAGCCGGGGCCGCGCGGCGCCGCACAGGGCCAAGTCCCCACGTCACCCGAGGCCCCCGGGTTCCCCAGGCTGTGCGGGCCAGCCCCGGAGCAGCTCCGCCTTCCCAGCGGCACCACGCCGGGCCGGGCCGGGCCGGGCGGAGGCGGCAGGGGCGGGCGCTGGGGGCCGGGCCGGCCGGGGCCCGGGCGGGGCCGGGCGGAGGCGGGAGCGGGACCCCCAGGGCCGGAGCGGCCGCGGCGCCCGGAGCGGGCCGGTAGAAGGTAGGGACCCGCCGGAGCGGCCGTGGGGAGCCGTGCGCTCCCCGCCCGCCGCTGCTCGGCTTGGCCGCTGCCCCGCCGGCCTCCCGTGCCCGGCTCCCCTCGCCCCGGGCCGCCCCGGCCTGCGCCTCCGCCGGGCCCCGGCGCGGCCCGGCCCCGCCCGCCGCACTCCGCCCCGGGCCCGCTCGCGCGGGCATGGGGCTGCCGTGCCCCGGGGCTGCCGTGGCTGCCACAGGCTGGGGTGCTGCGGGCTCGGGTGGGTCTCCCCTCGTGCCAGCCGCGCCAGGGCAGCGTGGCCCTGCAGCCCAGGCGGGTGCTCGCTGTGCCCCGTCCCACGGCACCGCGCTGCTCCGGGAGCGCTTCGGGCAGCTGGGCAGCGGGAGCAGCTGTGCGGCACCGCGGGAGCCGCCCGTCTGCTCCCCACGCTGCACATGGCATTGCGGTCTCTCCAGCCATGTCTGTGCAGGCAGTGGTAAGCCGGGTGGTCACCACCAGGCACCACCTGGCGTTGCCTGGACAGCTTGTTGCAGGAGAGCGCCTGGCCCCTTAGAAATTATGTGACCGTCCCGCAGTGGTTTGGCACCGGCAGTCTGGAGTTGTTGCACCCGTGAGGGTGGCACAAGTGGTTGTACACAGAGAGCAGAAGCTCCAGGCTGCAGGACTCTGCCTTTCCCGGGTGCTCCTCCAAGGGCATTCAAGGCAGCCTGAGAAGACAAAATTTAAATAATTCCTTGTTTGTTTTCACTCTTGCAAACACAAATCCCTCTTGCAACACTGGCAGCCTGGCCCCGTTGCCTTGTACTTATCAGAGATGTCTCATTGGAGGTGTCTCCTCCAGTGGCCCTGCCAGGGGATGAACGCTTGGGTTGCACTGAGCAAGCTCTGCAGCTGCTGCTCCTGTGCTGTTCCTTTTGCTGACCCTATGTGGTACCTCAGCTGATCCTGTCCTTGATGCAATTTGGCCTTTGAGTTCAAACATCTCTGCTGCTGTTCCTCCTGTATGAAATTCTCTCCCCACTTCTGGCTTTTCATATCTCGTTCTCCTTGCCCTAGTACCTAGGAAGCCTCTAGTTGTGTCATAAGCATTAACATCTGCTTTGAGGTTTGTCATGATTCCATAACTTTCAGTTTCTTCTGAAAAGGCTTTCTTTCCCCTTGCTTTTGCCATCCTCTCTTTTGCTTCCACTAAGATTTTCTCTCTTCGTCTGAAAGAGTTCATAGATACAGAATTTGCAGTTTTGCAGATGCTTTGCCAAATACAGCCTCGGTGCCGTACTACAAGACGTCACAATCATCCCCCTCATCTTGACTCACTCTGGCTGTGAGTCGTGCTGGGCAGTGTCTAAATGTGTCCTGCTTGTGTGTGAGCCTCCATCGCGCCCAGAGTGCCCACGCCTCTGAGCTGGCCTCCGCTTTCTGTTCGTGAGATCCTCTGTTCTGTCAGGGCCAAAGGTTTCAGTTCTTTCTCCACCTGCTCTGCTTAGAATTAGCAGTGACATTAAAAACTAGTATGAACGTGCAACAGTTTTAAAGCACTGTTGATAATGGGATGGGAGGAGCTGAGCAGCAGGGGCAGAGGAAGGGAGTGATTCTCAGAGCTTTACAGGGCACCACCTCTGTTGTGAGAACCATGGCTGTGTGACCTCTTGGGGTTCTAAGTGCAGTGGGTGACCTCAGATGGACTTTGTGACAGTGGTGATGTAAGCTTAGGTGGGACAGCCTGAGCTGTGCTAACCTTAGCACTTCACTGCCTTACTGATAATTTCCCCTATTTCTAATCACATTACTCAACCCCACTTCTGAGTGACGCAGCTTTTACCTTGTCTTATTTTTGGAATCTTTCTGTTGGGAGATAAGATTTATTGCTTCCTTCGAAGGAGCACCTGGGGACTCTGAAAGGAAGAGGTCCAGGTAGCAGCAGAGTCCCTGCTGAGGACTGGGGTTCTTTGGAGACAACAGTATAGAACAGGAATGGTGGCGAGCAAAGAACGGAGTTTCTGAGTCAAACTCAAGTAATTTCCAGATTTCTGGACTCCGCACCCAGCAACCAAAGCATCATAATGGGCTTCTGTCCAAAAGTTATCTTGAAGAATATTGTTCAGGGTGCAAAATCAAGTGCTACAATGTTAAGGAATGTCCTTGTAGCCCCAGTTCAACTTGTTTTGGATATGTACTCAAGGTGTAATGGCTAATTTTGTAATTGTATGCTACTTACCACCTGTAGCCCAGCCACAGGTGCTGCACAGCAATGATGATTCTGCTCTTGGGGTTTTGTCTGTTCCTTATTCTAAGTTATATCGTTTTAGCCTGTCTGCTAAACTAGGAAGAAGCACAGCCATGCACCTTGGGGTGGGAGAAGACAGGACTTTGTAACACAGTCTGTAAGGTGTGTGCTGCCACAGCATAGAGAAATTGGGAATCTCTCTCTCAGTCTCGCAAGCTGGTGTTCTGTCCTTTGCCTGCTTGGGACCCCACTGCCAGAGATTAAATATCCATCACAGTCACCTTGCTCACATGTTGTGGCAAGGTGTTCTGCTTTGCATTAAAAATTGATGTTGTGCTCAGATGACTATTGTCTGCTTGCCGTCTGGCTCAGCACAAGCTCCTCTTGCTTCCTTGCCACACCACTCTTAACCACACAAACACCACCAGCCTGCCCTCAGCCATGTCCTGCAACAGAGCAGGTGAGAACACTTGACAGCCAGAGCCCAGCTGGAGAGAAGGAGTGGTTTGAATGACTTTGGTACACGGCAGAGCTCCTGTGCCACACAGGTGTAGTGGGGGCCAGAGCTTGCTAAAGCAGCCCTTTACTTGGTAGTCCTGGTTCTAGAAGGGTCAGTGATCCAACCAAAAATGTATTCATATCAATAATTTTTGATATATCAGGTCACAGACAAAATAAGCAAAATAAGTTATTTCTTTTTAGAGTGAGAAGATTAGGAGGTAGAGTGCAGAAGAGCTCTCATGTTTCCTACTGTGTGAATATCAGCTGGGGGACTCTGGGATCTGCTGAGACAAGCAGCATGTCCTAACAAGAAGCTGCAGTGATCAGCATTTCCCTGGTGGGAGAAGGCTCCTCTCCTCAGCACCATTAGTTGGGGGTTTGCCCTGCTTGCTGCGTTGTCCATTCTGTTGGGATTCATAGGATCAGCTCTGCATTTGCTGGAGCTGCAGTCCCTGCATTGGCACCATCTCCAGCTGGGGCCCAGGCAGCCTGGCTCAACGGGGTATTGTTTATTCCACCCAGGAATGTGCAGGCGAGCGGGGGACCTTGGGGAGCTTTGCAGAGCAACATGTTCTGCTCTGAGCAGGGAGAGGGAGTGTGGGTGGCCACAGCTCTGAAGGCTGGTGGGAGCAGTCAGGGTGTGCTGGTGTGCAGGTAATGTCCTATCCTGGAAGTGTGAATGAGGACTGTACAGCCTGTGCAGATGCATTGGGGTATGGAGAAGGCAACAAGGGCTATCCAGATTTGGAGAACACAAGGAGGAATAGAGGAAAAAGGTAGAAATGTCTTAGTATGTAATTACTAAGCTTTTGTTCTTGACACAATGGTGTGAGAAGCCAAGCATAGCTGCTGGTTCCTCCCACTGTGAGCTGGGTACTGATCCTGCAGCCAAGAGCACAGCAAGAGCTGCAGCAGATCTCTTGTCAAAGCCAGTCCCACCAGCTGGAGGGTGCACTGAACTGAGGGTATCTCTGTCACTGGGGGTGGATTGTGTTTTCAGTGAACAGACATTGACCTATAAAGAGTGAAAGGAGGTATGAAAAGACCTAGGTGAAGTGCAAGGTGTTTTTCAATTTTTAAAAGATCACTGACATTATTTGTTTAATATTTTTAATTTTAATTTCTCATTTTGTGACAAGCTTGTCTTTTGTACATTTCTGAGAGTATGAGCATTCCTGGTCTGCTGCTCATGCAGGTTCTAAGGTTTTTATAGATACTGAGACATCCGCTGGACAAGAATCCACTTGTCCTTCCTGTGCAAATCCTGCGTGCCTGTGGAAGCTCGCACAGCATATTTTGATCTGTTTGGTGAAATGTTAGTTTTTCAGTTACAGTGCAGTCATACCGTCCATAGTCAGTTCTAACAGTGCTTCTTGAGTGAGAAGCTGGAATGTGTTATTTAGTGGAGAAACAAGTGTCAATAGCACCTGTTAAGTTTGGTTTCCTTGCTGCTTAGTTTGTGGCTTCCCTCCATTACTGTTTATTTAGCTCATGGTGTGAGCAGTGCTTTGGGATAGGAATGGATTTGCTGCCCTCAAAGCCTTTGGGTCTCCCTTTTTACTGGGACTGTTAATACTTCTTGTAATCAGCCTAAATGGCCTCTTCACATTGCTGCCTTATCTCTTAAGTGCTGAAAATCCTTGCTTCAGCATCTCTAGTGGTTCTGCCTCCATCTAAGTGATGGTACTTCTAGCAAGTGCCTGACAGTTACATTGGATGCTGGTGAGTCTGTTATTTGGGATTTCTTACCCTGTGCAATTTTAGCTGCAAAAAGAGGAGGGATAGAAGAAGTTGTCAGAGTCTATGTGTAAATGCCATTTCTTGGCTGCTGTGACTTGACCCAGACTGTGCTGAAGATCTCAAAACAATATTGTAACAGAGTTAATAGCTATCATTTCATTCTAGTCCCTCTTCCCATCAGCCCACGCTGGACCAGACACGCTCCAGAGCTAATAGCAAAATGGGATAAGCAGTGTTCCATGAAGGTAATGTCAGTGTGTGCTGAGCATGCATGCATGCAGACTGGGGGGAGTGATTCATGCCCTGGGAATCCACCTTCTGCCTTGCTGCACAATGCTGTTGTGTCAGGCCCAGAGCTTGGCACCAGGCAGGCTGTGGTTGAGCACCAGGAACACGTTACCTGGTTTGTGCAGGATCAGGCAGTGAGACAGAGCCTTTGTGTGCTCAGCAGGGCGAGTTCCTGCTGCACCACAGCTTCATTCTTGCACAGTGAGGCTCTCTTTGGATGCGGGTCTGCTGCTGGGCGGGGGCAGGAGTCCTGCGAGCCACAGTCCTGACCTCCGCCAGCCTGACATCCCAGAGTTTGCTCGGCTGTGGCAGAGCTCTCCCTCCTTCCCTCTGGCAGGCAAAGATCACTCATCCTTGAGGTGAGAGGTGCTTGGCCAGCTGTCAGGAGCTGTGACTCACAGGGGATCACAGGCAGAGCCCTGCTCTCCCTGCAATCTGCTTTTCCTTCTGGAGCCTCTGCATGAGCTGTTGCTGAATGTTTGTTTTCACCAGATCTAGGGTGGATCTGGGAGAAGCTCAGGTCCACTATTAAGCCTGAAGAGTTAGACTCAGTAAGTTTCCAGTCTGCAATATGTTGGGAGGCTTCCTTCTCTAGGTGGGGATTTGTAGAAAATGTTGGCAGGCAGCACTGCAGGGAGTAAGACAAGGCCAAGGTCCTGGAAAACATAATATTTTGTGTTCAATTCATGTCATAGAGCAAGCAAACTCCACAAGACTGATTCACTACTTGCAAATACAGGGGCATGCTGTCTATGCTCCAGTGGAGTCAGGGAGTGATCTCGCTCTTCTGCTGAGGGAACATGAGCCTGTTGGGATTCTTTTCTTGGCAGTTTCAGAAGTTGCTTCATGCTTTCTTATGAGCTGCCTCTCAGGGATTGCTTTGGACATGAATAGGTTAGTGGTTTATTATAACTGTAATTATATACATGCTGTAGCTATTGCAGTCCTGCCTGTCCCTCTCTATCTTTGTCTCATTGGAAAATATTTCACATTTTAAAGATGCGTCCCCAGAGCTGCAGGTGTGTCAAAGGAAGTGACACTCCTGTTCTCATGGGCGGGATCAATGGCAGGGCTGTATTCTCAGCCCCAGTGACTGTAGCAAAGCCAGAGGTTGGGTCTGCAGCACACATACTGTAATCCTTGCATACCTCTGCCCGTCCTTACTTTACATCTTTGACAGAAGACATACAAGAAATCTCAGTGTACCATTGTGTAGTCCCGGAGAAACTGCCTCAAGGCAGCAATTACACCTTCAATATGTTTTCCCTCTTTGTCCAGTGCTGCTGTGAAGCTGGAATATTCAGGGTATGGCAAGGATTCCTAGGAGCCTGAGCTCAGCTGGCAGCCTGTCTGAGGGGTGGAGAGCAGCCTGGATGCCTGCAAGGGGCTGCTGCTGCTGTGCCTGTTGCTGCTGCTGCTCCTGTTCCCATGAGAACATGCAGCAGCATGCCCCAGCCACCCCACCTCAAACAGCACAAGGATTCTGACTTGTCTTTGGTATTTTCAAGCTAATTGATGGCTTTTCCATCTTTTTCCCTGCTCCACATGGTCATGTTTTTAATACTGTTACTCCTTCTGCCTCAGTAGGTTTCTGCTATCCTGAACTGCAGCTCTTTGTGCTCCTGATTCACTCCAGTCCATTCATCTCTTTTTGGTGGCAGAGTGCTGTCTGCTGCTGGATATTGGGCTCTTTGTTTGTACAGCCAGCACAAAGCTGGTGACAAAGGGACAGCCTGTGTCCCAAGGAGCCCACGTGCTATGGGGAAGGCAGTGGAGAGCAATAGGAGCGACAGACAGACGGGATGGCAGAGGTGAGGGTGGCCAGGGGCACAGCGTGCTGGCTGCAGCAGAGGAATGGCTGGGGGCGGGGAGAGACGTGATGAGGAAGCTGTTCCTGCTGAGTACAAACCCTCTTTGTTCCCAGGAGGTGAGTCGGACTGGATAAACAGAATGGTCCCGTCAGCAGAAAGCCTTTCCCTGGCTGGATCCCCCACAGGCACTCTGACTGGAAGTGGGCTGCACCTCGTTAGGGACGTATTTCTCCTCCCTGTGTTAGCTTCTGCTCCTCCTGACTCTCCGGGGCTCAGGTGGGCTGTGTGTGGCTGTACGGAGACAGAGTGCCCTTGGGGGGCCGGGTGTTCGTGTTGTGTTGTCACCGCGCTCGTTGTGCCCGTGGCAGGGCAGGGGTTCGCCCGGCCGTGCTGGGATGGGGCGGGTGCCGCGGCTGGGCGGCGCTCGGAGCGGCGCTGCTCGCACTGTGCTCTCGGAGCCGCTCGGGGAAGGGAGGAGAGCGGCTCCCACGGCAGGGGAGCTGTGTCCGGACGGACAGAGCATTGGCTCTGCCTGTGGAGTGCGAGGAAAGCAGCCTGTGCCGAGCGGGCTGCAGGGCAGGACGCGGATCGCAGCGCTGCGGAGCGCAGGGCTCTGAGAGCACCGCAGAGAGTGTCGGCAGTGCTGTCCCGTAACTGCAGTGGGCCAGAAAATGAGCGTAGACCACCTCACTGGTCTGAAGTAAAGCTGAGGAATAACCTTGAAGTTTCTGGTTGCTTTGGGTGGCTGAACCTTTCTGTTCCCATCCTGAGGAATTTGGGAAGAGGCAAAGGAGCAACTGCTGCTGCCTTGGTGCACTGTATTTCCTTGACAGTGAGGCTGAAAAGCAGAAATTATACAGAGGAGTGTGTTCAACAGCCACTTCCAGAGGAAGGGGGAATCCAGGACATAGCCTTTGACAAGGAGGTCTTTGCCTGCTTTCAAGTCTCCTGCCAGGGGAAATTTCAGCCCTGGCTCCCAGAGCCTTGGACAGGGTCTGCACCCTCATCTCAGTCTGACTTCTGCCAGGAACCATGGTGAGGCCACCCAGGGGCTGTCTGAGCCAGGTACCTAGAAGGCAGAAAGGATATTTCCAGTCAGGTCAGAATGAGGATGGTGGCATGAGCTTGCCTGGATGGACTTTGTGCCTCTTCTCTTGCTGGGCCAGAATTGTGGTGCTAGTTCAGCATGCGGTTCATGTGGCCCTGAGTGGTGGCATGGGGAGGGGGATTCCTGTGCCCATCCTGCCAGAGAATGTGTGGTGGGACATGCTGGTGGGTGGTGCTGGCTGCCCACCAGGCCCTGTCAGGCTGAGCCCTGCCCCACATGTCAGGGAAATGCTGAGCTTCCTCCCCTCCTCTTGCTTCCTTCCTGACGGGAATTCACTTCCAAATTTCTTGCTGCTTGTCCCCCCTCTTGCAAGACAAACACATGATCCTACAGAGATAGCCAGAGGGGTGGGACAAGGCAGGTCAGACCATGGGGGCTGCATTGCTGCAGCCCCTTGGCTCCTGTGGCACGCAGCGAGGAGCTGGCAAGGAGTTCAGGACAGGATCTCCCCACATCTGCCTCTGTGCTTAGGAAGGGTTTTAATTCCTGAGGCTGTGTGTGATAATTTCAGTGTTTCTGGGTGCTGATAAACTTCTCACTGTCTCAGCCTTAGGCACCGACGTGCTTCAGACCCTGCACGATGGAGGCCGGCTCTGTGGTGCGGGCAGTCTTTGATTTCTGTCCCAGCGTCTCTGAAGAGCTGCCCCTCTTCGTGGGAGATGTCATCGAGGTGCTGGCTGTGGTGGACGAGTTCTGGCTCTTTGGCAAGAAGGAAGGTGTCACAGGTAAGAGCTGAAATGCCTGCACCTGGGTCCATAAAAGTGCCAGCTAAACGTCCACTCCATGAGCACATTTCCCTTGGTGGGGAAGGACCTGATTCGATTTACTAAATCTTTCATGGGACTTTGATTGTGACTGAGAGTGTGAGTTGCCACTGGTCTCCTGCCAGCTTTGTGTCAATATTCAGCTTGTGTGTTGTTTTTTGAGAGAGTTTAGTGGAGAGTTAGTTCTCTAGGAGATAGGAGCTTCACAATACTGGTTGTTCCAGCCTCTGTGGAGAGACTGCCCATTTCCTGGCTAGTTTATGTGCTGACCTGCTGTGGCAGTGGAAGGGGAGAAAGGAAACAGATGCAGTGGAAATGCATCCACTCTGGAAACCAGTCCAAGTGACCTTGTCAGTGGAGATAGAACAACAGTGACCATGTGTCCCCCACCCTAAGCCCTCTGACTCAGTCCCACTTCCTCCTTTCTGCTTCAGAGCACCTTCCTGCACAAATTGCCATCAATATCTAGGTGCCTGAAGAAGTGTGCAAGTCTTTTAAACTTTTAGGGGGGGTGTGAGAAACCTCTGAAGCAGTGCAATGCTCTTAGTGAAACACTAAGAGTCTCACAGTCTCTGTTTAGGCAGCTCTTTCTCAGCTTAATCCTGATGTTAAGAAGATGTGTGAGCTCTTGGGGAGATGAAAGCCAGGCCACTTCAAAGCATAAGCCTGCCTCTGTCATAAGCATGAGTGTGGGACTGATATCATCCCTGGCTGTAGAGATGGGGCTGCTATTGTAGCAGCATTCTGGTCTCTCCTAACAGCCACAAGCTGTCTACTGTCTGAAACAAAGGTGGACAGGAGCACTTCCCTCCTGTGCTCCATGAGACTGATAAGTGGCATTAAATGAGCATGTGCCTGATCTCATTGCTGCTGAAGTCACTGGGTAAGGATTATATGTGCAGTTTTCAACAGAGCTTTGTCTGCCAGCGTAACTGGTGAGGTTGTTCAACAGAAGATGAAGGAATAACAAACAGATGTTTGTCGTAGCTCAAAGATAAACATGCTGAAGTCAAACTGAATGTTTTTAATGACCTTTAAGTCAAAACCCAATTGCATTCCTGCTTTCCCTTGGAACAGCTGTTGCAGTTTTCTGCCCAGCTTTCTAAATTGAAGTTATAGGGAATTGGAAAAGCACTTCAGAATAGAAGCGGTGGAGGTGTGGCAGCCTAGTAGTCATTACTCTGTGGAATAATTACTGTAACTCCATGTACAGTAATTCCTTTCTTACAGCATTATTTTATTTCCATGTACAGAGCAGGAAACTAAGATAAGGAAAAGAGAGTTGGTTGCAGCAGAGTGTAGCAAATGCCAAATTGCCTAAACACAGTGCAAAGCTCTGGGTGTCTAGGATATGGTGTTTCCAGGTTTTATTAGAAAATACTTGGTCACCCAGAGGCAATGCTGGATGTGGTACTAACCCATACTTCATCATATCCCCTTGCCTCAAATTGTATAATAAAGACATTTTTAGGGGCCTTTGCAGTGGGCTCTGTCATGTTGTGTGCTCTCAGGACTGAAATTAGTATCTGATGGGTATCATGTGGTGGCCAAAAAATATGTCATGGTGAAACAGGTACACAGAATAATAAAGTGGGGGAGATCCTTGGAGTCCCAGCAGTGCTGAAGCTGTGACAGAGCGTGTGACTCACAGGTGTGGCCATCCTGAGTGTGTCAGCCTGAATTCTGTGCTGAGGCTGCTCTGGGGCCAAGCCCTGTGGAGGAAGGAGCACCAGGTGGATATGCCCAGTCAGAACACACTGGTCTTGTGATCCAGCACTACTGGATCTCTTAGTTCTCACCATGGGTCTGAGTTGGGAAGGAAGCAGTAAGGGCAGAGAAAACCTAGTATGTCTGTTTCTGGAAGCTCCATGCTGATGGCACAGTCCCAGTAATGCACACAGCCTGTAGCTGCCTGGAGTGAGCCAAGGGCTCAAAGCTTTTTGTTCTCTATTAGCTCTGAAGTACTTAAAACCCCAGGAATTCCTGACTCGAAAACTCTTTCTTCTTCCACCAGGCTATTGAGGCACCCAGGGTAACTGGGTATTTTCCTTTAGCAAGAGATGAATAGATCCCAAAATCTGGAAGAAGGGTGGAGATGGTGGTGGGTCACAGGAAAGACTCATTGCTGACAACTTGTTCTCCTTTTAGGCCAGTTTCCTAGCAGCTTTGTTGAACCTGTGGATATTCCCCCTTTGAAGCAGGGAGAAAAACTGTTTGTTTGTACCAATGACTTCACATCTCAAGAGCCAGGGAGCTTGTCATTGCAGAGAGGTAATCTCCATTTCTTTCCTTTGCTTTGCACCTCAAAACCTCACTTATCCTTCTGGATGGATGAACCTAGTCACAGCATCCTGCCTAGAGTGACAGAAGAAAGAGGTGAATCTCCTAATACCTCGTGACATGGGTCATGTCAAATCCACCATGGTCCTCTGGACTTCTGCCACTTTGATACCAGTTTTTCATGATATGTCATTACTCATGAAACTCCAAAAATTGGCATCACCTGATCATAGTAAATTTACAACTGCCTTTTAATTGACCTCTAATATCCAAGTCTTAGCCTTGTGTTTGGGGGAGAATGAAAGCTTTGATGCAGCTGCACGGCTTTGCAGCCAAACTGTACATCTTAGATGTACCAGAGGCTGCTAATACTTCATGCTTTAACCCCATCCTGTGCTTGTGTGCATCCCCAGCATGCACACAGTGACAGTGTGCCAGTCCTCACCCACAGCCAGGGGAACATGGGGAGGCAGGAATAATGGTGGGAAGCAATAATGAGAGCAGTTTTGAACTGGTGTGTCTCATTCTTTGCAGGAGACTTGGTGATCCTGGGGGGGTCCCTGGCCTCCAGCTGGCTCCAGGGCCGAAGCAGCTGGGGTTCCAAGGGCTTTTTTCCCTCATCATGTGTGAGGGAGCTGTGCCTTTCAGTTCGGAGATGTCAGCTGTCCCAGAGCAGTCTCGTGGAGGTGCCTGCCTACTCATTGGGCCAAGCCCGAGCCCTGATGGACCTGTCTGCTCAGCTGGAGGAGGAACTGGACTTCAGGGAAGGGGATGTGATCAATATTGTTGGTGTCCCAGAGCCTGGCTGGTTTGAGGGCGAGCTCAGAGGCTGCAGGGGCATCTTCCCAGAGGGTTTTGTGGAACTGCTTACTCCTCTGCGAGCACCAGGAACCTCAGTGGATCCAGAGCCCACAGGGACTTGTGACACCAATGGGACAGTAGAGATGCCCCCCAAAGATGACAAGGAGCCAGGGAGTACTTATGGTGTTGCCCTCTATCAGTTCCAAGCCCTGGAGTCCAAGGAGCTGGATTTTGATGTGGGTGACAGGATTCGGATTGTAGGCATTCTGGAGGATGGCTGGCTGGAGGGGGAGCTGAGAGGAAAACGTGGCATCTTTCCACACAGATTTGTGAGGCTGGAAGCCTCTGAGGCTTGCAGGGAAAAGGCGAGTGCTGGGGATCTGCAAGATGAAGGCAGTTGTGGATTGACCATCCATCAAGATCCAGAAAGCACTTGCTCTGAAACTCCTCCTTTGCCAGGGAAAGATAGCAGGGAAGAGGAAGATGGCTTGGCTGCATACCCTGAGCCTGCCACCGTTTTGTCTGACAAGGCAGGGAGGTCAGAGAGTCCTCTTGGCAGTGACTCGAGACAGCACCAGGCCTTTCCCAGCACAGGACACCAAGAGCCGCATCCCAAAGGCACGGTGGGCTCGGTCCCCTCTGACCACACAAACACAGTCAATGGCGTTCTCCCCTCTGCTCAGCTGCCTCCCCCACAGGGCAACAGGCCTGGCCAAGGTGAGCTGGAGCCTGGGGGGACCATTTCAGCTCCCCTAGGAAACGCAGAAACTCACCCCCTCCCTAAGCATGAAGGAGACAGCCCCACTGTGCCTTTGCAGGCTCCCCACTTCCCCCAAAATCCTTGCAGGAGCCAAGTGATTTCATCTCCTAATAGCTTGGCAGCATCCCAGCCCCAGGAGAGCCAGAGCAGGACCCAGGACCTAGGCAATTGGATGGACAGTAAACTGGAGAAGTCTAAGCCCTGTTCCACCTTAGGAACAGCCCAGGTGAGCCTGGACACACGGTCTGGGAGCTGGGGGGAGTGCTGCCCTCTTGCAGTGCAGGGGGACAGCTGCACAGACCTGGACTCCAAACTCACAGAGCAGCTGGCCCAGTTTGAGAAGAGTCTGTCAAGTACTGGTGTGGAGCAGGACAAGGTCTCCCGTCACTTCTCTATCTTGGACTACAGCTCTGAGAAGGACATTGTCCGTGGGTCTCCTGAATCTGTGTCCCACTTCAGGCAGGCAGAGAGGAGAAGGGCCCTGAGGCCACCCCCTCCTCGGCCCAGCAGCCTCGGGACAGCCGCTGTGCACCTGCAGGGTGGCCAGGTGCCCAAAGGCAGGTCTCTGTCCTTCTCTGTCAAGCCCTCCCGGCCTGCGCCCCGGCCTCCATCCAGCAGCCAGCGGAAGAGTGTGGCCCCTGCACAGCTCCAGCCCAGCAGCCCAGAGCAGCGGGTGGAGGAGGGACGTGAGGACTTGACACAGCCAGGATCAGCCTCCTCCAGCTCCATCCTGCTGACTAGAATTGGAGAGGTGGAGCGAGATCTGGAGGCGTACAGCAAGACCCGTGCTGAGCTAAGCCTGATGCTGGAGGAGCAGCAGGATGAGCTGGTGAGAGCAGAGACCATGGAGAACCTTGATTTCTGTGACTCCAACATTGAGAGCCTCAGCGTGGAGCTGCAGGAATTGAGAGGTGAGTCTACAACAGCATGGGATGGGGAATGCTTCAGGAACACAGGTGCCTCTGCTGTTTTACAGACACTGTTGAAGGCAGTTTTTTATACCCTTTAATTCTTGATTTTGATCATTTTGTAAGCACTGTTGCAGTACAAATCATCATGATTTTGCCTTGGAGAATCACTGTCTTTTTCTGGATATCCTTTTGCCCTGGTCTTCCCCACTCCCTTTTCCTTCCAACTTTCCCATCTCCTCTTTGAGCCGCACCATACATCTAGAGCCTTCATCTCATCCACTCCCAGTATGTCCAGGATGGAAAGCAAAATCACTGGTGCTGCGGTTCCAACCTCCCCTCATCCCCTTCTCTGCAGGGGAGTGAGCAGCAACTTCAGAGTGGCTTTGCTGGTGGTCCTGCAGTTGAGATTTGAGTTGACATCTGTGTTGTGACTGCCCTCAACCTGTCAGGGCACTGTGTTTCCTGTGGTTTCTGCTCTGGTGCTGATACAGACCTGTGAGGATTTGTTATTTATAGGAGAAAGGGTGCACAGAAGGGGATTGAACCTGACCTGGGAGTGGGATGGATTAGTGGGCAAAGGTAAAGTCTCCCCTGTTCTCCTGCCATCCGTGGAGTCTAGGACAAGAAGAGAGCACTGTTCTGTTGGTAACAGCAACAAAGAGCTTAAAATTGTGGCATATCTGTAGCTGAAAATGTGACTTTTGTTCTTGCACCCCAGAAAAAAATTACTCAGGAAAGAGGAATTTCCCATGATTATATCAGCATATTTGGTCTCTGAAACCTGAAGATGCCATGTAAAGATCAGTGCTGTTAATTATGTTACACTTGATATTACAGTAGACAAATGGAAAGATGGGATCACTTATATTTTGTCCCATAGTCCCTTCCCAGGCTTCTCCCAGGAGCCCTGACACTGCAGTTCTGTTACTGAAACCCACGATGTGCAGGAAATGTGGGCACTGCATATGGGAGATGGAGTGAAATGCCAGCTCCTGCCTGGGAGTTACTCACTCTGACTTCATTGCCTCCATCCTCCCACTGCTTAATCAGCGCTGGGGAGCCCAGGCACTTCGCTGCACAATGTCTGAGGCAGAGCACGTGGGAATGAAGGCTGATATGGGCACACCAGGAAAATAGGGTGACAACCAGCCTCCATGTCAGTGGTGTGCAAAAGGGATGCTTGGAAGGAGGCCTAGAGGATTTGAAGCTAGATGAAATAACTTGAAGGTAGGAAGAGGAAAATCTGGGCTGAATCTCAAGGGGAATTTTCTGATGGGATGAATCTTGCTGGGAAATGTCTCCTACTGTCCCAGTGCTTCCTGGCATTGGACCGATCCTGTGGAACCTGTTGGTTCCTGGAACTGGGAGTTTTAGGCAAGAGCTAACACACTGTCCTGAGACATCCTCAAGCTCGTATCCTTTCAGTAGTCCTAGGGGATTTTTCTCCACTTCAAGAGAGCTCTCTAGCCCTGTGATAAAGATGTGTCCAAGCTCTGCCATATCCCTTCTGATACATCTGAGTGTGGCCAGAGAGCATGTCTTGCTAGCCCAGCTCCAGTGCAGCAGACAGAACAGTAACTTGGTGTTGCATCAGCTCAGCAAAACTTGTTTGTTCCATGCCTGACACATGACCTCTGCCTTACCACTGTTACAGGAACATGGAGACACTGGAGGCAGAAAAGCTCTCACTAAGCTTTGACTAGCAACTGAAGCAGGGCAGGGATAGTCTTATAGGGGGAACAGTTCATAGTGGGGAGTCCAGCCCCTCAGTGTATCTTTTGGGAAGCCAAAGAAAGAGTAGAAAATGTATGAGTACTGTATGTACAGTAAATGTTTTAAATTATCAGGTTGCTTTTTTGGTGTGTCTTGTGAGCACCCTGGGGTTATACTGATCACCAGGCTGGTGCAGGGTTGGTTCTTGCCCTCCTGCAGTTGGAGTGGGAGAGTCCATTGGTTTTATTTTTGTCTTCTACTAGCTGAGAGCATGGGCTTTGCGTTCCTAACAAATGTTGCAAGAACCTGAGACATGGATGACATCTACAGACTCTCACGCTCTCTGTCAAGGGCATGTTGTGGTTGTCTCTTGGTTTCTTATAGGAGCTCTGTGTTTGGCATGGAAAATGGGTAATATGTTGTGCCCTGCAGCGAGAGGCATTACTGGAGTGTGTATTTCTGTAGCCTTCTGGAAACTTACTTTCTGTGTTGGCACCAGACTCCATAACCCAAGTAATCCCTTCAAGCCTGTTCTTGTCAGCAGGTGGACCAGCTGTTCCCCCTGGAGCAGAGAACCACACAGCTGTGACTGCATGGCACTGTGTAGGCACTGGTCTGTCTTGTAGGGAGCAGCTCCTCTCCTGATCTCTGTGTGACTGTGGGTGAGGGCTGGGAAGAGGATGGGCTCAGCCAGGGACAGACCTGAGGCCTCAGTTTGCCCCAGTGAGGTGTGGAGCAGATCCCAGCCTCTTCTAGACCACATTGTTTCCTCCATGCCATCAGGGGTGGGAAGAAGATCTGGTAGAAGATCTGGTAGAAGATCTGGTAGAAGATCTGGTATCCCACCTCTGCTTTGTGGCTTCCTGCGGTCTCACACGTGCTCTGTTTCCCTTCCCTGAGGACATTGGTCTGGGGCAGGGCCTCTGCATGCTCCAGTGCCCTCCTCTTCCCTGCTCAGAGCTGCCTGCGGAGAGGTTTTGGCAAAGCCGCAGAGCCGGTTTGGGCGGTGACAGCCTGCCCAGCCCGGCTCCCCTCCTCGCTCGGGGCTGGTTACTGATTACTTTGGGCAGCAGGTGGAGGAGGCCAGGGCTGCCAGCGATTGGGCTTTGCCTTGGCTGGCTGGTTTCAGGAAGCAGCGTTTCACTTGGGACGGGAGTTGCTGGAGCTGAGTGGAGAAGTGGCGTCAGCCTTGGGTTGGGCTCAGGGAGCAGAGAGTGAGGGGAGTGGGCCCCTGTGCCACACCCCACAGGACTATGTGCACCTGTCCTTAGAGGAAGCACTGCATGGAGGATCCGGGACGGGAACTGCGGCTCCTCAGCTGGGAATATGAGGATTGTTGTGCTGTACAGAGAGAGGACGTGGCTGGCTGCAGCAACAGACCCAGGGCAACAAGGAGGCCATACCCGAGCAGCCGAGGAGCAGACAGTGGCTGGGACAGTTCCAGGAGGCAGGAGGACATCTCTGTGGACCAGCAGAGCAGGAATGGAGACTACGGAGGTTTCTGGAAGGGAGACATGCAGTACATGGACTGCAGGAGAGCAGACAATGTTTGGGAAGGCAAACGACAGGATATGGAGGACAGAAACTACAAGGTGTATGGGAGGGAGGGTGTTCAATACAGAAACTGCAGTTCTGAGATAAGAGGAGGGCGTAACAGAGAGGAGAGAGTACCTGGGCAGTATAGGGAGAGAGGAAGGCAGTATGGAGAGGATAGAGGCCTTGGAGACTGTTCGGAGGGGGAAAAGTTGTATGAGGACTACAGAGATCCTAGGGACTACAGTGAGGATGGAAGACATTATAGGAAAAAGGAACCATGGCACAAGCAAGAGAGGGACTCTGGGGAGTATAGGGAGAGGAGAAAGCAGTTTAGAGAGGATGGAGGCAGTCAAGTATATAGGAAAGGGGAAAAGTGGTATAGAGATGATGGAGGCCCTAGGGCATACAGAGAGCAGGAAAAGCCACATGTGGGTATCAGGGACCAAGTAGACAAAGAAGACATGGAACGGCACAGGAGGCCCAAAGGCCATGTCACAGACCACAGCAGTCCAGACAGAGTTTGTGAAGTTGCTGCATTTTCAGTCAGGCCCTCGGGAGATGATAGTGTGACCCTGGGGTCAGGTACCTGCTACACACAGTTCGAGACACGCGGCATCGACTCCCACAGCTGTGGGGAGCTGGAAGGAGAAGCCCCAGAGCCTGGGATGCCAGCCAAGAGCAGCAGTGGAGCAGAGCACTCGAGGGTACGCACAGGCCGGCCAGACTGGAGCCAGCTCTGGGAGCAGGAGGCCGAGGAAGCAAACAGGGCGGGCTCTGTGCTGCAGCGAAACAGCTTCTACAGACGGACGGCTCCCAGTGCGCTGCGGCACTCGGAGTTTGTGCAGACCAGGAGGAAAAAGCAAGGTACACAGGGAAATGGTGGGCAATTCCCTTGGGCGTGCCTTCACCCTGCCCTGGCAGCAGGGCAGCACTGGGAGTCTGGTACACGTGGGTGGCCAGCACAGGCTCTCACAGGAAGCCTCCTCTGTGGGACTTACTGAAATGAGTATCATGGTTGTCACCCCAAGGGGCTTTTGCAGAGGCCCAGGTGGGAGGGAAGCACAGGTAGCTCAGACTCAAGGCTGTCCTTTCTGTCGCTCCTACGTGTTTTAGGTACACCCTAAAACTTGTGGTCCTGATTTGTCTGCTCTCTCAGGGCCCTGAGGAGGTTCCTCATGAGGGAAAGAGTGAGATGCTGGGGTTATTCCTACTGCCTCTCTATGAATACATTCATAAACTGCCATCATGAATAGGTTCTGTGCTGGTAGGAACCAATTCCTGACCCTATGAGTATGGCAGCTGTTCACAGGCAGCATAAAGCAGGAAACAGAGGAAGCTGTTGTAGCACTCAGACATAAGCAGAGAGCAAGTACTCAGAGTTGGATAATTCACCTGAGCAGTATATTCAGGCACCTGTGTATTGGGGGGCTGTCACCAATGGGAGTCTCTTGCATTGTCAGTACTGCAGTGGTCCCTTGCCTGTGCTACAATAGTTGTGTGTCTTGGGTCCCCAAGCCATCCCCAGGTCCCCAGTCCCATCAAATAGCACCTTGGAGCTGGGGAATTACCAAAGTGGAAGGCTTAGGCTGTCCTGGCGTGGGTGAACTCATTCCATCGACACTGTGGCTGTGTCAGAGTCAGCTGTGGACAGATTTGTGCAGCTTGACTTGGCTTGTTGTTGCAAGAATATTGGTGGGGAGGAGGAGGTGAAGTGGCAGCAAGGTGCTGGGGTTTGGGGAGTGGGACAGAAGGAACTTGGACATCCTTCTTGATGGACAGGCCTCCATGTGTCTGAAATGCTGTTTGTTCTGTGCCCTTTCTGCCAGCATGTCTCACGTAGCGATGTATGTGAACTCTCAGTGAAGTGGGATTGAAATGGAGAGGAAAACTCTGCAACAGCCAAAGTGATGACAAAGCTGAAGACAGTGCCTTTGCCTTAGCATAAAATCTGTCCTCTGGAGATAACTTGATTAAGCAGGCTCCGATGGCTGCATTTCTGCACTCTCAGGCCACCCTGTAAGGGTGGGACTTTGCTCAGCTGTGTCCCCAGAGTGAGGAAAGGGAGAGGCTTTGTGGTTCCAAGACGTCCAAAGGGCAGCAGGGGAGCCAGGAGGAGGCCAGGAACAGAGTGGGCTGGGAAATGGTCCACAAAGCCTTAGGAGGCTGGAGCAGTGCTGGTTTCTCCAGCTTTTGCAAGAGATGAAGAGACAGACTGTGATGCCAAGTGGAAGCCTGTGCTCTTCAGGGTTATAGATTTCTTCCCCACTGTGGCAGGCTCAGGGTGATGGGAGTAGCTTTGAGAGGTGCAGGGCAGGATTCCCTCATTATCAGCACATTTCCCTCATCACAGCAGAACAGGAGAGATAAAAGCTCCAGGTATTTCAAACACTGTCTATCCATCCTGTGGCCTCTTTCTGGCTGCAATTGTCTGTTATTTTCCTCCTCTTGCCCTGCTGGGGCACAGTGCTGGACCAGCAACAACCCTCCTTGGCATGTAATGCTTTGCTGCTGTAGCTGCCTCAGTGTAAGATCTCACCAGCACCTCCACAAAAGAGCTCCCATTGTGCTTGGCAGCAGACACCCTCCTATGCAGCTGGCAGGAAAAAGCCAGCTCTGGTTCTCCCTCAGTGTGTGCTCCAGGCACCTTTTCTAGTGCTGTTCACTTCTCTAACAGGTTCTTCCTCCATCCACTGAGTAATTTGGGACTTGAAAGCCTCAGTAGAGATCACAGAATCATGGTTTGGGTTGGAAGAGAGCTAGAGGGGCATCTAGTTCCAGTGCCTCTGCCATGGGCAGAAATGACACACACTAGATCAGGTTGCCCAGGCCCCCATCCAGCCTGCCTTGAATACTTCCAAGCCAGTAGAGATGATCTTTTCTGTTAGCAGGGTTATCACACTTCTTACAGATTTCTGTCTGGTGTAACTGAGTGACAGCTGCTTGGTTAGAGCACCTCTTCTGGGATAAGACTCAGATGTGACTGCCTGACATATCAACAGGAGAACCCACCTGTTATAGCTTTGCTGCTTAGTCACCATCATTCTTACAGGTTTTGCATGCTAATGTGTTGCATTTCAATTCTGAATTCTGACCTTTTCTCCTAAATTAGAGCCTTTTAGTTGATGGATATTCTTCTCAGGCAGCTACTGTAATTAAGTAATTTTTCAGTCTTCAATTCTCTGTAGTGAGTGAAGTTTTAAAATACCCATGTCAAAGATTCACAGGAAGACCTTTAAGTGTTTATTCTTCCTGATACTCACTCATTTTTCAGTTCAGAATCTTATAAAACAGTGGACTTCAGAGCTGGATGAGGCATTCTGGGTGGGTGTCGACACTAGTTTACCTTGCTATGCTCCTGTGCCCTTGTCCAAAACCTCTGTGGTCCTCTACAATATTCAGGGAACTCTTGTTGAATTTTGTCTGATCAAGCCAAAAAATTCCTGCCCAGACTACAATCCTACATGAGGCTATGTTTCTTGTTCCCATTAATACATTAGTCTCCATTAAACCTGCTCGGCTTGAATAATTCCATCTTATTCAGGATACCCTGGATCACTCAGTGACTCATATGTCTCATCTTTATTTGTGATCCTGTTGAATTGATCTTCACTCCTCTGTATGACAGTAGTGATTTTCCATTTACTTTATTATGTGGGATTAACTAAATACAGTCTCTGGAGAACCTGTTTAGAAATGCCTTCTTTTCTGGATACTCTCCACTCCACTGGCAGTAGATTTTCAAGGATTTTTTTTTTTTCTTTTTAGAAAGAAATAAGCAGAAAATGTATTGTATAATTCTATCTTTTTGTCAGGTTTGCCAGAAATCCTACTCTATCTTCTGCCTACTTGTGGGATTGTGTCATTGTAGAGTTTCATTTGTCCTGGATAGAAATAAAGGTCCATTATAAAATAGCATTTTTATTTCCTCATTTACAAGACGAAAACTGAATTTTACCGTCCATAGATTTTTCTTGATGTCTTTCTTTTCTCATTTTTCTGTGCTTCAGAGCTCTTGGTGTGTCTATTAATCTATTATCTGGCTTTCTCTGTTCATTTATATATTTATATTTGCTGTCTTTATTGAAGCACAGATGCAGAACAGATTTTTCATCAGTACTGTTCATGTTTTTTGGATTATCTATTTAAAACATCGTTTTAAAGAACTTTCAGCTTTTCTTTTGTCCATTAGTGGTTTTGCTTACACATTTGTTGATGCCCTGCCTCAGCTTTAGTGGCTTAGCTCTTTTACACCATCATATTACTTCACTTTTTTCTGTGTCAAGGGTTGGAATCCTCCTCTGCTCACACTGAATGCCATGTGGCTGTCTGGGCAGCCAGAGGCTGTTTGGGGCCATGGCTGTGGTTTTATCTGGCATAAAGACATCCCAACCAAGCAGTGTCTGCATTAGACATGTTTGGGACAGCAAGCTGCTCCAGCGGCCCTGGAGAAGCATCCCTGTTCTGCCCCTGCTCAGCTCTGTGTATTACCAGTGTCTGGAGTAAGAGTTTCCACCCCAGCCAGATCCTGCTCCTGGCAGCGAGTTTAGCCTTTTGCTCAGATTAATTTTTCCCTGCCCTAGTTTCATCGCCTCCCCTCTCGTGGTCGGCAGTGGCTCCTCCTCTCCTGGCCTCACATACTTCAAATATTTGCAGCTGGTTTGTTTTGTCCTGAGTCACTGCTTTAACTGTGCTGAGCTGTGGGCCCGGGGCGGGCGCAGCTCCACCGGAGATTGCCGGCACTGTCCCTGCCCAGGTGCCGTCAGCGCCTGCCAGAGCCGCGGGATGCTGCCAGGTGAGCCTGGGGAGGAGCAGCCGGGGCCGGGCAGACCCTGGGGTGAGCCTGCAGCGTGCTGGACGTGCTGCATCCCATCGGATCTGGTCTGTGGGTCCGCTCTGCTCCCAGGGTGGGGCAGGGAAAACCTCAAATTGCACGTGTGCTCCCGCTAGGAGGTTGGGTAACAACAATTCAAAGTTTTTGTTAATTGGAAGAAAGTTGGTGACAGTGGCATTTCGCAGACAGCAGGATGAGCTGTGTGATTGCAATAGCAAATCACAGTCTCCCGAGGAAGGGCAGAGGTGGGAGTGTGCTCCATCTTCACACCTCATTGCCAGGGCTGCATTAGGAGCTGCTGTTGGATCTCTCATGGGTCCAGCAGGGATGCTAGCAAAGCTCAAAAGCACGTGCTCTTGGGAAGCTCAGACCATCAGATCTAGAAACAGGAGAACAGAATCTGAATCTCTGAAAATTGTGACAGAGAACATTGTTTTTGGAAATGTATTTCTGAATGCCTATTTGGCAACTGTGTCATGGGTAAACATGAGTTTGTCACTGGATTGGAATTTGGTGGCTTCATTAAAAATACGAGTCGTATTCCTGCAGGCCAACAAAGCCCATTCAAGCTGTGGTGTATGTTTTAGCATCTCCAGAGTTGATGGGCATGATGAATCAAATTGAAAGGTAACATTTAAATAGAAAATCTGTGGAGTAAAATGGAGATGTGTTTAAAAAATACTTAGTTGATGACCAAAAAAATCTACAGCTGTGAAATTGGTGGGTTTAGTTAACTGCTTCATAAGCCTTATTTAGGGAAAGATGCTGTTAGACATACAAGAATGTGTGACAAACAGGAAAAAATAAATTAATGCAAATTAACGGAGATAGTATGATATACAAAAAGTGAGAGCTTTTAAATGCATCAGAAACAAACACTAAGTAATACATATTGGCCAGATATAAGAGCCAAATATTACAAATAAATTCTCTGTTTGAATATTTTGAGCTGTGTTTGGAAAGAAGTAGGACTTCTTTTGAGTTCATTACTGAAAGAGGATGCTGGACTAGTGATAAACAACAAGAGTTCCAGGAAACTTGACTGCAGTGAAGGAATCTTGAGATTTTTCAGAAAGAGCAAGAAGGCCAGAGAAAAATTAATTTGTATGGGTTTTCAAAATCAGGCAAATACTGATACAGTGTTAAGTGAGTGGAACTAATGGCCAGCATGGTGCCAGGTGAACCAGGCTGAGCTGATGACTACTGTGAGCTTAAAATCTGTGCAGGGAAGGTTTTAATTTCCCTTCCATAGGCAGGGACTTGAGACTTGCTAGAGAAGGGTGTCACGGAGCTGGCAATCTCACAAGTGTGGGTTGAATCCTTGCCACAGGGTACTTTCTGTAAGGGCCTGACCTAGATTTACTTGCCTGGGGTTTGCTTGGTAGAGCGTGGGGAGCTGCTGCATTTGCCAGCAGTGCTGGGCATCCCCAGCTCTGTTTTGGGGAGCTGGAGCCAAACACATGGTATGACTGCAATTTAGCTAAGGCTAAGGCTGGGAGCACAGCAGGGTTATTTGGTGGTGTAGTAAACTCCCGAGGTGTCCTGTACAAAACTCAAATGTGGGCATTTTGGCTGGGGCTAAATATAAAATCCTGGTTTTTGACCAAAGCAAATGTAATCTTTTCCATTTGTCTTCCCAAATGCTGCTGTGTGGGTCATTTCTGGCTGTTGTTTTGGCTTGTCTTTATTTTCAAGATTATTCCCAGCCCACCCCATGCAGTAGTACCATCTCACCCACCCACCCCCTCTGGGTTTCACAGAGCTGTTTGCATTGTAAATTTAACACCTTCCTGTTGCTTCCAGGCTACCTTCCCATTTGAGCTTGCTCTCCTGCAAAACAAATGCTGTGCAGTCTTTAAAATAACTCATTTGTTGTTACTTAATTAACTGTCTGAGCCACAAAGACCTGCTGGCTGTATTATCTTAGTGTTTAGTTGTCCCTCTTGTACATTTTTCTGCTCAAATCCTGTTCAATCTCCGAGTGCTGTGTCTAGGATATCTCTGTGGGTGTTTGTGGAGGACCTTGCACAGCAGGGCCCAGTCTGCTGCTGAGACTGCAGATGCTGTGGAAATGCAAAGAGCAAAACCAGTTAAACCAAGCATCTGCTCTGAGGCCCTCCTTGCAGATTTCTGCTGCATTTGAGTTGATAAAGTTCATCACTGGGGATGAAAAAAAAGCCAAGACAGGCTCTGATGGGATTAGTCTTAAGGACACTTGCCAGTAGGAATCAGTGAGGCCTTTTCTTCCCAGTGACTGCCTACTAAATGTCGTGCTGGTTGTGTCACTGAATCCTCCTCCATGGAGCTGGTTGTTTTCCCTCTCCCCAGGCTAGATTTCAAGGCAGGGCAGCAGAGATGCCAGCTTAGAGAGACAAGTATCTTCCCTCCCACATTGAGGGCATCTGTGTTTCAGCTGCTTTTCCCATTTGCCAGGCTGGCACTGGGAATGATTTTGAAGTTATTCTTTCTTCAGAGAGGCACAGTGGTTCATCCTCAGGCCAGGTAGATGTAAGAACTTGCTATTTGGTGCTGATGCTCCTGGTTTCTGCTGCTCTGCAATGGGAAGGGCCAAAAGGGCTGGCATGGGTTTAGATAATCATGGGCTGAGTCAGTATCTCAGCTTGGGTGTCTTGTCTTTCTCAGGTTGTTTCAGTGAAGACCCCGGCCTGGGGGAGCAGTGGACAGGATGCTTAGGCTGGGCAGCAATTTTCCCAATCCATGTTTCATGCTGCAGTGCTGGCTACTGCCATCACCCCACAGAGCACGGCCAGGGGCTGCTTGCAGCCTGCCCAGCACCTGGACAGAAGAGACTGGGAGCATGGGGGTCTCTTGGGGGTGTGCACAGCGGGTGCTGTGCTACCAGGATAAGTCCCCAGCCCTGCTGGGTGTCCCTGGGATTAAGCAAGTCTGAGCCTCTGTTGTCTGCCGCGGTCACCGGAGAAGTCAGGGACCTGGAGATCTGTCCTGCAAAAACATTCCTAGAAACGCCTGAGCTGGGGCATGTCTGTAACTCTACAAACAATTCCGCTGATGGAGGGCAGCTGGGGCTCCGCAGCAGAAGCGCATTTGTGGAATTGACTGGGGAATGAAAGGGGGTACCCGAGGCAAGCTGGCGCTGCAAGGGGCTCCGTGCTGCCCCGAAATGGGGGAGACCCGGCTGCTCCTGGCCTCGGGGAGGGGTTGGGGAGTGGGGAGCCCCGAGGCCGTGGTTTCGGTCCGAGGGCACAGCCTTTAGACACGGGCAGGTGGGGCCGAGAGCGGCGGGGCCCAGGAATCCACGGGGGGATAACACGTCTCAATGGCAGCGGCGGGGGCTGGGCCGCAGGTGGCTCAGAAAACCAGGAGGGGAGGCGGCGCGGGGGTCTGGACGGGGCCGAGCAGGGCGGCCCGCAGCCCCGGGCGGGGCGGCCCCGCTGGCCGCGATCCAGCTCCAGGCTTTGCCGTGCCCGGGGCCCTCCGCGGCCATTGAGATGGAAATGCCCTGGGCCTGGAGAATGGAGACCCTGTTCCCAGCCTGAGGGAGGGGCGGCCGCCATTGCCTAGCGGGGGCTTCCCTCCCCGTCTGCAGCTTCCCGGGGCCGCGGAGTTGGGGAGCGGGTGGGCGAGGAGCCGCGCCCCGCCGGCAGCAGGGCGGACCGTGTGGAGCAGGTTTGTTGGCAGGGATTTGCGGCGCTCCTGGTGCTGCCAGGGTGGGCTGTGGGAGCAACCCTGGGGACGGCCTCTCTGGAAAGGCCCTTGGGCTCTCAACAGTGCTGTTTCTCAGACTCATAGGTACATGTGGAGTAGTTCAGGTGCTGTTTGTCTCCTGCCCTTGTATCCTTGCTGGAGCGTGCTAATCTCGCTTATCTGTCTTGCAGAGATGACTCTCTTGTCCTCCCAGACACCATCCCTGGAGCCATCCTCGGCCGCCACTGAAAGCGCAGAGCAAAGGATGCTGGAGAAGAGAGCCAAGGTTATTGAGGAACTGCTCCAGACAGAGCGGGACTATATCAGAGACCTGGAGATGTGTGTGGAGAGGATCATGGTGCCCCTGCAGCAGGCACAGGTAGGAACTGGGAAAGGAGGGGAAGCTGTTGTGCAGCACTGGTGGATTGGGGTGAGGATACCGAGTCCATCTAGTTCTCAGAGGTGACTACGCAGCACGGGAATGCATAGAGGAAATTAAAGCTATTCTGAGGGGAGGAGGGTGGTTCCCACAGATTGTTGCAATAAGCCCATCTGCTTTGAGATCCTGCTGATTTCTCTTCCTTGCTGGAAATGAGAGACCTGGCAGCAAGTATCACAGATTGATTTTTTTCTTTTTTTTTTTCTTTTTTTTTTTTTTTTTTTTTTGGGAGGCAGGAAAACTTTCTCTTAATTTGGTTATAGGTTAAATTCATTGACAGGGGAAGTAAGATATAAGGTCTTGGCATGGGGACAGATTTAGTGGGAGGAAAAAGAGAAAACCAGGTGAGCAGAGGCAGGGGTGGAATTGCTGGGAGAGAGAAGGACACTGTGCTAGGACACATAAGGAGTGAGTTTTCAGTTCCCTGGGGGACAGGGGAATGTGTACAGGAGTCACTGTGATGAGAGGTCACACCAGGTGACTGCTATGAAGCTGAGGAGTGATGGGTTGCAGGAGGGCAGTGGGGGGGGCTGTTGAGTCTAACTGGGACATGTTCCCCATCTAGGACTTTTCTTTTCCATTCACTAGATGCAAAACATAGACTTTGAGGGCCTTTTTGGAAACATCCACATGGTAATTAACTTCTCCAAGCAGCTGCTGTCCACCTTGGAGGCTTCAGATGCCATCGGTATGAATTTTGCTGTTACCTTTTCCCAGAAGGCTGGGATGGGTATTGCTAGTGGCAGGGCATAACAGTTTAAATGGTGGGAGAGGATCACTGGAACTGGGCTTTCTCATCAGTCCAACAGCGAAGCCAAGGAGATCCTGTGTTGCCCCAGGGGTCGCTATACTGGGACCCAGTGCCTGTGGCTGTCCATGGCCCTTTCTCCAAAGTGCTGCCAGCCTGAGCCGTTCACGCCTTGGGCTTCTGTGCCTTTGCTCTGTGGCTCTTGTGACCAGTGTCTCCACTAATGCCCTGGGAGACCTGGATTGATTGAGCTCTCTGTACTGGTGGGTGATGAGGAAGGGTCCTGCATGCTGTAGTAGCACTGTCCTCTTGGCCTGTATATGTGGAACAGGGACACTGGATTGTCTTAGTGAGAGACACACCAGTGTTTTTGGAGGTGGCTGGGGACCAGGAGACTGAGGTGCTGCTTGGCTGCTGTCTGCAGGGCCAGTGTTCCTGACTCAGCGTGCAGAGCTGGAGAGTGTCTACAGGGTGTATTGCCAGAACCATGATGAGGCCATTGCACTGCTGGAAACCTATGAGAAGGATGAGAAGTTGCAGAAACTACTTCTGGACCTGCTGGATAGCCTCAGGTTTGAGTCTCTGGCTGTGGCAGCCACCAGGCTGAGATAGGGGGATCAGTTTCCAACATCCCTGCCTCCTGTCAGCAGTGTTTAGACAGTTCAGGTGGTGACTGGAGAGGGTCTGACAGTGGCACTGTGTAGTTGACCAGGCTTTGGGTTCAAATGGCCCCCTGCCCCAATGCACACATGCTGGGAAACCTGTAGACCCCCTTAAAATCTTCAGAGAAGCCGCCAATGTATAGAGAAGGTGGCATGTCCTGGACTGAGGGCTCCTGTTCCCTGAACTCTGAGCCACCATGGCTGCTGAGGAAGGAGCTGCTTTGCCTGGGTGCCAGGACTCCAATTTGTGGAGGTGACTGTCCTGGGAGCTGGCAGTGCTGATGGCTGCTCTGGAAGGACAGGGCTGCCCTCTGCCTTGGCAGCCTCACTGGCAGGCACAGACACTGGCTGTGGGATTGCACACCTGCCACCCCATTAACCCTTGCTTTTCTTTGCATTTTGGCACTCTGTGGGCCGGCAGGAACCTGTACAGTGAATGGTGAGTACTTCCTCTTAGTCCCTGCTTGTCTGTCTGTGTTGGTCTGGCCATTCCCTTGTAACTAACCTTCTGCCATAGGCTGGGTGCATGCTGGGGTGCCCTAACAGTGCCTTGTGGAGGCACTTGTGGAGGAGAGGGGTATCTGTGGCATGACTGCAGCAGAAGCAGTGGGTGGGCTGCACAGGTAGGCAGCACAAGTGATTTGAGGCAAGGGGAGGTCTTGGGCACAAAATAAGATTTGGGAGCTCTCAGCCCCAAGGAGCCAGGAAAGCCCTGCACTGACTGCAGTCCTGCAGTCTGTATTTCCTGCACTAGGGGACAGATCTGGGCAGTTGGTTGGTGGAACAGCATGTGAAACAAGTGGCTCTCTGGCAAGTGTGAGGCTGTGCCTATGTGAGATTTCATGGTGGGTCTGGTAATGAAGAGGATCCTGGCTGGGAAGTATCACCTGGTGTGAGTCAGGAGCAGAAACCTGGGGTTGATCTGAGAGCACCAGGAGTTCAGGAGTGCAATGAATTTGGACATAAGGGGGGCTTGACTTAGGGAGTACAGTGGATTTAGAGGTGTTGGAGTTCTGAGTCTGGTTGGCACTGGTTTGAGGGGGCAGAATGTGTGTGGCAGAGCTGGACTGACACCTGATACATCTCCTTTGTCCTGACTTTCCAGGGGTTGCACAAACTACATTAACTTGGGCTCCTTCCTCATCAAGCCAGTGCAGAGGGTGATGCGGTACCCACTGCTGCTGATGGAGCTGCTGAGTGCTACCCCTGAGGCTCACCCTGATAAGGCACCACTCACGGCTGCTGTCCTCGCAGTCAAAGAAATCAACGTCAACATCAACGAGTACAAGCGCCGGAAGGACCTGGGTGAGGAGCTGGGCAGTGCTGGGCACAGAGGCAGGAGTGGGTGCTCTGAGGTTGGTGTCTGCTGGCCACTGAGCCTTAGCTGGCAGTCACAGTCATGGAGGAACTCACTGCTCAGGGGAGTTTGGCCCCATCACCTTTGTAACTGCCCTTCAAGTAGCTGCTGGTTGTGAGCAGATTCCCCTCTGCTTCCTCATGTCCAGCCCACCTGGCTCCCCCAGCTCTCCTCATGGATTAGGAGCTGTGGTTCTCCCACATCTCTTATGGCCTTCAGGCACCAAAACCAGACACAGTACCCAAGAGTAGCCTCCCTGGGGCTGAACAGAGGGAGAAAATTTCTCCCTTTGATACCTGCTGGTCACTCTCCCTATTTTCCCTTGGAAGCCCCCAGTTCATGCAAATCTTAAACTTCAGTCTTTCCTTGTAGCCCCACTGAAGCTGAGGTGACATAGGTTGCCTGTAAATATTGCTTGCCTGTAATATTTGCTAAAGAAGCAATATAGACACCTTCTGTATGTCAGGGACTATTGTACACCATTCCTATGTCATCTTATGCTGGCACTATGCACAATCTGTTTAAGAGTTTGAATTGTTTGTCTACAAACTGTCAGGCACCTGAAGAACTAAATAGGTGGCACAGTGCTGGAAGGGATAGGAGGTTATGATACAGTATTTTACAAGGACATGCAGTGATAGGGCTGGATAATGGCTTTAAACTGAGAGAATTTAGATTTAGATTAGATATAAGGAAAAAGTCTTTACAGTGAGGGTGGTGAGGCACTGGATCAGACTGCCTTCAGAAGTTGTGAATGCCCCACCCATGGGAGTGTTCAAGACCAGGTTGGATGGGGCTTTGAGCAACTTGGTCTAGTAGATGTCTCTGCCCATGGCAGAGAGGTTAGAACTAGATGATTTTTAGGTCACTTCCAACCCAAGCCATTCTGTAATGATATGTGGGGCTCTTGGGACTACAGAGGCTTGGGGGGAAACTGACAAGGTGATTGTTGATGATGCATTGTAAGACATGGGTGTTTGTGCTTACAAGGGTTTTGATTTCTATATCAATGTCTTTAGTGCTAAAGTACAGAAAAGGGGATGAGGATAGCCTCATGGAGAAAATCTCCAAGCTCAACTTCCACTCTATCATCAAGAAATCCAACCGTGTGAGCAGCCACCTGAAGCATCTCACAGGCTTTGCACCCCAGGTATTGTGCATCAGGTGCACTTAGACCCTGCAGTGCTTCTCCAGAGGTATCTGCTGTCCCTCCACACCCCTTCCCCCCATGCAGCTTCCAGGCCAGCAAGGCCAGCTTAGGGTCTGAATCACCCATCTCTGCTGTCCAGCTTGTGGGCAGGAGGGCCCCACATCTTGCAGTCTGGGGGGTGCTGAGTCCTGCATCACTTCCCTTGAAACACTTTCTCTCACAGCTGAAGGATGAAGCCTTTGAAGAGACAGAGAAGAACTTCCGGATGCAGGAGCGTCTGATCAAGTCCTTCATCCGGGACCTTTCCCTGTACCTGCAGCACGTCCGGGTGAGCCAGTCTGGGTGTGATGCTGGTCCTGTGGGGCCCCCATGCACTGCCCCTTCAGTCTGCATGGTGTGACCCTCCACTGCCTCTGTCCACAGCTCCTGCCTCAGCTCTGTTGGGGCTGGGTGCTCAGGGCTGCCCTGAGAGTCCTTTCTGGCCAGCAAGCATGGCTCAGTTGTGTCTCCCTGGTGCAGGAGTCAGCTTGTATGAAGGCACTGGCAGCAGGGAGCATGTGGGACCTGTGCACGGAGAAGGGAAGTGGGGACTTGGACCAGTTCCAGAAAGTGAATCGTCTCATCAGTGACCAGCTCTTCTCCAGCTTTGTGAGTGAGGCTGTGCCCTTTTGAGGCCCACCCTGGGGGTCTGCTGCAGATGGGCAGGCCCTGGGAGGCTGCAGGGAGGGTAATCTGGGAAAGCTGTGAGCATTCCTGCTCAGCTCTGCCCAACTGAGAGCTTTGATGCCTGGCAGTTTAGGACTGTGCCTGTTAAATACATATTTTTTCAGCCCTACCTGAAATGCTACAGCTCTTTATGCTAGTGGTTCAGGTACTGCATAGAGTTACCCACAGTTATGTAAGATTATAGAATAATTGCTGTTGGAAGGCACCTCTGGAGCTCCAGGGTGCCACCAGGAGACAGTCACTATACTGTCCAGGGGACGTTGTGTGCTGGAGAGTGAGCTGCTGGCCTTCATAGTGGGAGAGAGCACCTTGTC